>JANIHZ010000004.1:28531255-28556892 GCA_027478365.1 Erythroxylum rufum | reverse complement strand
AGGTTTTAAATTATTGCCATGCCATAGAGGATTATTAGTAGAATTGTTCTGGTGGTGCACCTTTATCGTGGGATACTTGTCGGAGTGACCTTCGGGTCTCCCGTTGTGTACCCTACGGTGAGGGGGCGCTACAAAATCGATGAAGACTCCTACTGTTTCTCATCAAGCCTCAATGGTGGGAGGCGGTAGAAGGGGTGAAGGAGACAAGTCATCCGTACCTAAGTACGACCATTACGACAAGTTCCATAGAAGGAAATGCTACAGGCTGACTGGAGCTTGTTTCAAATATGAAGAGAAGGGGTACATGGCTAGAGAGTGTCCACGATATGCAAGAAGAGAGGGAACCCAAATGCAAGCTTCAAAGAGAACTGAGGCTATGAGGCATAAGACTGTAACTGAAGTAGGCAGCTCTGATGCAGTAAGGAGGGTGAATCCTCTAAGAAGACCACGGGGGCAAACACCAACTAGAGTATTTGCAATAACACGGGATGATGCAGAGACCGCTCCAGTAGAATTCCTTTAGTATGAGCGAAATTATTAGGATGTAATTGTCTCTTTTAAAAAATAAATTGATTTGTTGGAACATTTTTAATTATAATTAATAAACTAAATTAGTAAATTAACTTTCCTTGCAGAATCGACTTTTATTTGCTCTAAACTAAATTGATTAATAAATTTGAAATTAAAATAAGGATTTAATTTGTATATGCTTAATGACACGTACCATATTAACACTGCTATTGACCACAAAATTTTTTACAACAAAAAATCATATTGTGCTTTCCACAGTCAATGTTAAACCCTTTTTCTTTTCTCAAAATGCCTCAGCTGACTGGCAGTATTTAGGAATTTGGAAAGGACAAATTATTGCCTTTAATACGAACACAGACAAATGAATAAAAATCCTGAATAAAAGTTCCAAAATATTGAATATCCATTAAGCTTTTAGAATGGTGTTTGATTTATTCCCGTCCTTGACTGATCACATATTTATACTTTTCTTGAACAGTGTCGTGCAGTACTCAATCAAAAAGCAAAAACAGAAATGATAATCTTTTCGAACAAGAGAAAAAAATGTACTAGAAAAATAAGCTGACGGACCAAGAGTTGTCTCCTTTTCATGTCCTTCTCGAAAAGATGCTCTATCACCAAAATGAATATACCTTCATTTGGTTGTATATATTCTCTTATTTTTCAAGTGACCTGTCAAACTGCTATCAGAAATTCTTACTTGCCTTTCTTTTTTCTGTAAAAGGTAATGCTCTATGTAGAAAGTCCTTCATCCAAATAAACTTATCAACAAATAAATGTTGTTATCTGCTAAAGATGCGCTCTTTCAAATGCAAGTTCACATTATTGCAATTGCGGGAATCATTCATTTCAATGGAAAAATTAATGAATACTGGTCCTGCTGGACACAGATGTTAAAGCAATTATATTATCTGGAATCATATTGAGCAATATTGTAATATAATCGAAATCATGTTGCACAATTAGCAGCTAATTCATGTATAACTGACATTCATTAATTTTATTTCAAGACCTAGATAAGACTAACACCCTACACCTTAAACCCTTCCCTTTTTTTTCCCCCCCCTTTTTCTTTTCCAGTTTTGTTATTTTGTAATTTCAATTATTAAATCTAACCACTGCCTATAAAAACACTCACACTTTCTCCTTACTTATTTGACCAACATGTTTCAGCTAAGGTGAAAGCCAAACCCACTAGCCAACATCGATCCAAGTCCTGCTATGGCATTTACTCATCCTTCTCATACTTCAGACCAGGCTCTTGCCATATTAGCCATTGCCTTTTGTACCCTCGTAGGAACAGCTTTCCTGATTGTTGGCTACTACGTTATTTTCCACACATGCTGTTCCCAGAGACACCAACTTCATCTTCCAAGCTGGTTCATAACCAGATCACCTACAGAATCAGATTCATTCATAGCCCTCTCCCCAGACATACGGAATCGTGGGCTTGATCGATCAGCCATACGAAAAATTCCCATGATTCAATACAGAGTTGATCGGGACAAAAGCACGTCTGCATGTGTGGTCTGTCTCAATGAATTTGAGGAAAAAGATGTGCTTAGACGTCTTCCCAAATGCAGCCATGCGTTCCACTTGGATTGCATTGACGTTTGGCTCCAAGGTAATGCAAAGTGCCCACTCTGTAGAACTAGTATTTCGGGCTCTACTAAGTATCCTTTCCACGACAAGATCGTTGCACCAACTTCTTCTCCTCAAGGTTCGCACCCCTACAGCGATAGTTTTGCTGGTGACGACGATGATTTTGTTGTCATTGAGTTGCGTGGACAGCGTGAACAAGTTTTAGTACCTAATAGGCTCCGAGAAAGTGACAGTTCAGGACTAGTTCAGGAGCAATTTAGGACTCAGTTATCAATGAAGGTACTAGAGAAGAAAAAAGAGCGCCAACATTTTCCAATAATGGGTGATGAGTTTGTCGACGTAAGAGGGAAAGACGATCAGTTTAGTATCCAACCCATCAGGAGATCTTTCTCGTTCGATTCTGCGGTGGATCAACAAATATATTTGGGTGTCCAGAGATGCATTCAAAGTCAAAGATCGTTTATTTCATTCGTTAATGGCAGAGGATCAAGTAGAATCGTACCTTCAAGTGAAGTGGAGCCGTGAAGTTGGGTTGATTTTTAGTTTGTATTTCTATTTTGTTTCCTTATTGACAATGGGCTACTCACTGAAATTTTAAAAGCAGGGGTGTGAGAGAATGATTGTGAGGAAGCACTAGGAGTGAATGTTTTCCTCAGCCCTCATCAATGCGCATGATTGCGTCTCAACACTCCTTGGATGGCAGATAGAAAGAGTGAAGAGAGTGTCCCCTTCCCTGGCTGAAGTGAGAATAAATTAAAGATGTAGTAGTGATTGTCATTGTCATGTTGCTAAAAGAGCATACAAGCATTATTTCTAAGCAAAGGCTCGAAAGAAAGCACTGTAATCACTCCACAACATACATATATATATAGACACCGCCCCTGTTTTGTAATGACTCGGTCGCTACTGTTCATATACATTCTGGTCGTTAAGTTAGCGAACTGTATCAGATTCTTGCAATACAGGATAGAATAAAAAATTTGGGACATGATGTAATCCAGTTGTCTTCTCCAGTTGCAATCCCCACAACTCCAAATATTTCCACTTCCAGAACATACCTCAAAACTGGACCATGCAAATGATGTATTTGATCCTCTGAGATCTAAAGATATCGCCAGCCAGCCAAAGAAGCATTTTACTACATGCAGAAAGGACCAGCAGACGAAGATCACAGAATTCTCTTCCTTCCTAGGGGATAAATAATTAAAAGAATCCGAGTGCATATAAATGAGTGTCTGTAATATTATTAACAAACTACAATTGTTTATAATTTTCTCTGTACAGTTTGTAAGACTTGAAATGACTTCTTCAAGTCAAAGTTACATTTCTAAGCGGGGTGTGAAGCTTGTTTCCTTATCTAATCTCAATGAATCTATGTGCAACAAATAAAACATAAGTTCCCCCTATCCAAATGAATCAAATGCGTCAGAAATCCAGATGCATTCCACAAACTAAATGGACATTTGACATTAATACTCGTCAGGTTCTTTGAATCACGTGGGACTTTCAGGAGGTCTGCTGCTATAAATATTATCAAAATGGAGACTAAGGTTGTCCCCTCCTGCTTCAAGGTCGTCATTATAGTAAACAGTGTGGGATAATTTCCTATCAAAATGTAGACTTGGGATGTTCCCTACTGCTTCAAAATCAAGGTCGTCGTTATAATTAGTGTAGGACAACTTGCCAGCTTCTTGATCTTCAAAGCTCCTCTCAGAGAAATCGTCATTATAATTATGTGCAGGAAAGTGGTTGAAATCAGGAGGTTCAAGAAAACTTGCCTGAAGCCGTGTGCTCTTTGGACTACTTCTAGCCCACCAATGGTTTCTAGTAGTATTGGGAAAGTTAATGGAATCATGATGCCTAAACACACTTTCCCTGAAGACAGGGGTAGATGTAGAAACCCCCAAAGGTGTCTCTGATCGGTCCTCACAATGGTGAGCCCAGTAATCTTCTTTACATCTGCCTCCATTTTGAATCTCGTCATTTATCATCCAAAACTCATCAGGATGCTGCTTGTTCAATTCAGTTGGAACAGCTGCAGCGTCTTGAGTATGATTAATTGAAGTATGGGGTCGAGAGATATAATACAAATCAAGTAGATATGGATAATTCTTATGATCTGCATCAATCAGCCACAAAGGATCCAATTGAAAACCATTTGTGTGGTGCAGCATTTCTCTTGAAAATATGGTATTGCTAGCTCTAGGACCTCTCAGGCTTCCACGCCATGTTATAGGAGGAAAGTACACATGTCTTACACCTTTTCCCTGTAAAATTTGCTCCCTGAAAGTCCTGAGATTCATTTGTAATTGCTTTCCATCAAATTTTGGTTCCCATGAAGGATAGTCAGTCTGGAAACTGCACCAATAGCATATGGAAGTTCAGTATAGATTACTTCAGGGAACTAAAAGCAGGTCCACGATACATTTTAAGTTAGAACACCGAAACATGAGAGAGAACAAGGCATAACGTACATGCACAAATGGACGGAATAATTGTCTGATAAATGAAAGATTATACAAGATGACTCAAGTTGATCACAAAACTAATAAATAAAGATGACAGTCATTGAACTTTGATTGAAATAATGATTCGCCATGCACATCAAAGAAAGTGAGAAATGTGATCTTTGCTCATGGAAGTTGCACTTCATCTTCAGCAAATCTTAGTCTAAAATAACCAACATCACCCTTCTCCTCTTCCTTCTTTTCCTTTAGGAAGTGTCGGGCTATACTCTTTTCAAGAAATTATTAATCAAGCAACTTTCAACTAAATCAACATACTAGGAATCTGCTTATTGGGACAGAAAAGGAGTAGCCCATTAAGGTAGTGTTTGGATTAGACGTTGGGAGGCAGTTGATATCTGAATCACTCCCAACCAACAAAAGAGGAGCTCAGTAAGTTTTTGAGATAGCTTTTCCACAAGTAGGGGTGGATGAATTCAATAAACTGCTGTATTTCCAACACTTACGAAGTCTAAGAAGTTCATAGTGTTTGAAGAGCTTAAAGATGTTGACTTCTATGTCATTGACTTAATTGAGATAGATATATATTTATGTCTCATATATATTATTCAATATACAAATATGTGAAATAATTCTCTTCTAAAAAATTTGTCACTTAAGTTATCCAAATCCAGATATGTTGTTCTTCCAGCAAACATTTTTAATGACTTAAAAAGTAAAATTTTATAATATCCATCATTTTAAAAATCAATACCAATATTTCAAATAAAATACATCATTTTTAATAAACATAGCATTATGTTTGTAATAGAATCCTCAAGTATTTTTACAGTACAAGATACTACTGTGATCAAAAGTAATTACATAAAATAAGCATGTTGTATTCATAATTGTCATTTTGCATCTGGTAGGAAGTTGTCAACTGATTTTACCATACATTCTAAAATTCTTCAACTATCAGCCATGAACCGACTATTATCAGCTAATAACTTTCGCCTATAAGCTCTCAGCTACGAGTTAAGTTCAACTACGAAATCACATAGACTCTAAGATTCCCATACAGATAGAACCATAGCAAAAGGAATCTAAAGGAACAAATTACAGTAAATGCATACCTCAAAAATGATTTTTCCATCTTCCCTTGAGAGCTCCTTTTGGTCCTATGAGTATTATAGGGTGAACCATATTTGCTATTACCATGCCTACGGAAATCAAAGGAGCTAAAACTGCACAAAACCAAGTACAACAAGTGATACATGTTAGCATTGAGAAGAAAATCAGATTAACCAATTTTTTTAACAATTAAAGCATCAAAGGAAATGGTATCACATCTGTGAATTGCAAGGAAAACAGACCAACCTGCATACGGAGCCAACTCCTTCAATATCAACTGTGAAATCTGATATGAACTTTAGGATGTCATCTAATCGCTACACATAGCAAAGAGCATTGGTTGAAAAATAGCATATAATTAAGAAATAGAGTGCTTCAAACAACTAGTTGCTACCTTTGGGACAACAAACATAAGTAAGTACGGAGTGAGGAGAACTGATGCCATCTCCTCAAGTAGCATCCTTCCAGTATACTGCATCAGAAGAGGATGGCATTCAGTGCACAAAGAAAGAACTCTAAACTACCAGTTATTATTTTTATTCTTTTCAAGAGGCAGAAGTTCTAAGGCCTTATTAATACTTATGTTCTAGTGTTACTACATGAACTTCTGTATTATTACCTGAAATAAGATTTCAAACTCTATACGCACTGTTTCTGTATTTTCTTTACCACGCCAATGCTTGGGCATATAGTGTGTATGTTGGACCACCATAGACATAGCCCTTTCAGGATCAAGGACCAGGACTTCATCTGCTACTGCTGCTCGACTGACAGCAGTTATGGTCCCAAAAACAGCTGCATACCAAAACAAGTTGCGACCGAATATCTGGAGTATAAAAAACATAAAAAAATAAGACAAATTTCATGATCATTGCCACCAAGACATACATGCCATATCTGCAAAGGCAGTTGGGAGGAGTATACTTACATGGCCCTCCAATAGAGATTCCTCCAGAAATGCAATGATTATAAGTATGGCCGCAAAGCCTCCAGAGACAAAAGATATAAACTTTGCAATTATTGAAATAATAGGTGATGGAAATTGTTTTAGATAATCTGATGCATGTACTGCACAGCTATCAATCCGATGCTTGAACAGATGCTCAACCTGTAAAACAAATGGACAAAATGACCTATCCAGTCTAGATTTCAAATATGGATCTACACAACAGGGATGATAATGTCAAGTTCTTTTCATTTATTTTACTTTTGGTAAAGCTAATATAAAGATAACTTTCCATTCTCATTGACACTTAACTAATCTTTCATTTAATAATTCTTGTTAGTATGAGAATAATAGAAAAAGTATCTTATGCTAGTAGTCAATAGCATCCCAGTAGAAACCCGTAATTTGCAGAAGTGAAATAATGTCCTCAAATGAAGACTTTTGGCAAGATAATCTCATTACAACAATCACACAAAACACTTGTTGAATAAAGTATTTGCAACGATTATCCTGGATAAAAACTCGTGCTCTAAAAACAGGCCTGGCCAATTAGTAATCCTCATCTTCATTTGTGAATTTAAACTGTTGTATACTATGTTAAACATTATTGTTTTGCTAACCTTGGTGTATATTGATTGTCTGTGGCCTTTTATTTAGCTTCGAAGTTGTCATTTCAAGTCCATGTCATTACCTTTTGATGCAACTAAACATCTATAGTTTTTGCAAAAAATAACTGACTATTTTGAAAGCTAGGCTTCAAATGAAGAAAGGGGTGTGCTCCAACCATCTGAAATAGCAGTAGCTTGTTACATCTAATCTCAATAATATATCTTATTATTTTAATGTCCAATTAAACCCCAATCTTATAATTTATTAAATAAGTATTACTAGTTTAATTAAGGTTTGATCATGATAAACTCATGGCTCTTTTGACCTTTTTCTGCAACGCTGCTTCAATTTCCAGCTTTTTAAATATTGATATAAATATTGCTAAAATCTTGAAGGTAGTTGGATCAGGTCTTCAATTTATTCGGAAGAAAAATTTGAAAGGAAAGAAAGAAAAGAGCTGAGTACAGAACTACACCTCATTGAACTCTCTTAAAATCCACCTCGATAAATTTGACCACCTGCGAGATGATGCTGTGCTAGGATGATTATAGAACTGTTCAGCATGTCTTAGAAAACGAGAAAACAGCATGAATGTGAAAACCAATGGCGTGAGGAAAATTGAGAAAATGCCAGCCACATTAAACCAAAACTTTAACGCTCCACGGTTGGAGATGAAATCCCTCTTAAGACAAAAGTGTTTGCTAGAAAGAAAAAAAAAAGACAGACAAACATGAGTACTGTCAAACTGACAAAGCTCCAAAAAGTTCACATCCTGTCAGGCATCATGTATAATGCAACGTACCTGTCAAACATGGGCTGCAGTATTAACCAATTCAAGGTCCATTCAAGGGTCTTTGTTAATATCAAGCGATGGTGTGATCTATTTGAGCCAATTTTAACAGTGGGACCTGCCTCTGGAAACCACGATGGTATTGGAAAAGCAAGCACCCCCTTGTTGATCATTCCAATCAAGTAGTTTTCCTTTCGCATCAGTCGCATGACCACATCATGAGCAGAAAGATCTTTAACCACACAGAGGTGCTGCGAACTTTGTAACTGTACAACCTTTTCAAGAATTGTCGGCCATCCCATGGTCTGGATTTCATTATCAGTAATGTGAAGACTACAAAATAAGAAAGTTGAGGTCACAAAATGATAAAAGATCATGTAGAAAATATAGAAGAAAATCTGAATCCATGTTCAGAATGACAAAGCAGGACCAACCTGTTGTAATAAAACTGACGAACTCCAATAATGCCCTTTAACTGGACAAAAAATCTCAGGAAGTGGAAAATCCAAACAAGAAAAGACAGTACCAAATATATAAGAATTAGTACTTTTGAGAACGTCATGGGGATCAATGGGTGCTGATGAAGCGCCTCATTAATAAGATCGCAAGGCTTGACTCCAGATTCAACTGCATCCATCCCACACTTGGCATTACGAAGACCATTCCAGTCAACATATAGTAAGAGAAACCCCGAGAAACAGATTATGAAAGCCACGCTCAGAAGCTCAACTACCCACTTTATTAGAATGCACCAAAGCCCTTTCTCACAATAGTAATTGTAAAGCCTTTCAAAAAACAGGTCTAAATTAGAAATTGGTTCTATATTCAAGCTTTCACCATTTAGAAGCCCTGATGGGCTCTCACTGCCAGGACTTGGAACCCTTCCATACCCAGACAATTCAATCTCTAAAGGCGCATCCTTAAGCAAGCCTGTTTCCAGCGACAATTCACCAGAACCCCTCCATTTGAACATGCTAAGAGCATTAGCACCCTTTTGCCGACTGAACATCATTTGCAGACACTAATTGTGGGAAAAAACATCCAGTCCATTGCACAAGCCACATAAAGGGTCAATTCAAACTGCTGGAAGCAAGAAAAATAAAAATCAATTATGCATTAACTTGAAAGTACCACATAAACAAACCTACAGTCTTGGTCAACAACCATAAGTGAAAAATTTTGGCCTTGATTTTTCATTTAATCTTTCTAGGAGTTAGAGTTATATATTGGGGGACCGGAGTAGTATTACTTACCAACCCATTTTTTTCTAGTCTTTTGATGGCAAAAATGTAGAACACTATGTTCCTCTAAAGCATACAGAATCCTCCATAAAAGAAAATGAGAAATCTTTGTGACTACTTAATAATAAGACAAAGAAAAATGAAAATGAAAATTGAAGTGCTAAAATGGAGCAGAGCTAAGAAGAAAACAATTGACAGATTAAATAACTATAAGTGTTGAGTTACTACCATTTTCCATGTTCAACTTTAGGAACAGCTAAGTACCTCTTCATTTTCCCAACTTCAAAATATAAAAACAATCAACTTCTCTTCAAGACTGTACCAAAAGATCCTTTTATTTTTTGGTCCCACTTTACAGTAAATGCAACAGCAGGAAGCATACAGATAACCGCTGCTACTTCTTATTGATATTCTGCAACAAGAATTGACCAGTAAACGAAATTAGAAACAAATAAGCTCGACTTTTGAATGGCATAAAGAATATCAGTTCCCTAACTGGTGAAAAAGGAGCGAAGTAACAAAGCTTTTGAATCTAAGTCAATGACGTCGCACAATGCAAACGCAAATTGAGGTTCAACAACCAGATAACAAACATCAGCAAATTTATTTTGGTCTAAATGGAAAACCCAAAAAAGGGTAACCAAGATCAAAAAAAAAAGTTAAGAGACGAAGTATGACGATGAATGGAATTTATTGATTGACTAGGAATCAACAGGCATTAGGGTTGAACTAATAATTACTAAAGCTTTGCCACCAGAATTAGAATGAAATGAGCTAAATTTGGAGAGTTACAAGCCAAGCAAAATTGCCCATAAGCAACTAATTCAGCTAAACCTCAAAGAAAGAAGCCTTTTATTATACGAGGAAGTGATGAGAGAGGATACGAAGAATGCAGCGTACAATATCAAGTAAGAATCATCTAATAATTACAACTCAAAAGCCGACAAGACACGAAATTGCCTAAAACCCCGAAAAGGAAACACTTGGGAAAATCGAAAAGAAACAGGACAAGTGATGCCCACAACTCTGGAATCGAAACGAGGTGGGAGATAGAACATCATGTACCTGAGAAATTGAAGCAAGGAAAAATATCGTGAATATACAAGAGTAGAAACAGAGAAGGGAAGAAGGAAAAATAAGGAAATGGGAGGAAGGAGTTTGGTTGCGTGGACGAAAGAGAATTTAATTGAAGGAGGAATTTTGATATATACGTTTAATTTTGT
Organism: Erythroxylum rufum; assembly: GCA_027478365.1. Taxonomy (NCBI): domain Eukaryota; kingdom Viridiplantae; phylum Streptophyta; class Magnoliopsida; order Malpighiales; family Erythroxylaceae; genus Erythroxylum; species Erythroxylum rufum. Next base: position 28,546,372 of record JANIHZ010000004.1, on the reverse strand, counting down.
TTGCTTTGCTAATGCTACGTGTTAGAACTTAGAATAGGAAGAGAAGAGAAGATCAAATTGGAAATTCCTCTTCTTTTTATTAAATATCATAACTTTTTATATTCCGTTTGAGAGTTATTTACTTGGATCTTTTCTATTGGGCTTCTGTTTTCTATTTCTAAGCTAACCCATAGTTTGTAGTCATATCATATGGGTCCAAACTGGTCTTGGAGTCCTTAATGGACCCGACCCTACTTTTTCTTTTAATGTTTGAATAAAAATGTAAAAGAATTAATTAATTTTCTTCTTTTAATTTGAGAAAGAAAGCATCAATTACTTGTCAGATTTCGCGGGAGCCAACGGAACTTTTTGGCGGGACTCTTACGTGGCAAAGTTACATGTCAGCATTCCCGCCAAGCAACCCTTCCTCCCTATATCTTCATACACGCTCCCTGCCTCCTGCCTCCATCGGAACTTCTCCGAATTTCTTCTGTCTCAACGATCACAAAGTCTTGCCGCGGCGATGAATCCGTCCCCCTCCCTCTCGACTCCGTCCAAGTCGAAGAAGCCACTCCTTTCCACCCCTAAGTCAAAGGTCGTCACCACCAAGACCCCCGATCAGCAACCGCGCCAGAGCCGATTACGCAACCGAAACGTGGCGCTTTCTGTGACGGAAGTTCGTAAGGTGGCCCAAACACGCCCTGGCTCACCGCCCCATCATAATCAGCCTGATCGGATCAGAAAATCTGCTCGGAGACAGATCTCGTCTTGGTCAAATGAGAAGTCAAACCGTGCTGCCCAAGGGCAAGAGGTGCCCATTAAGCTTCCCGAAAAGTAAGGAACTAGTTGGATTTAAGACTAGTTGTTGAGTGTGTTTGTGCATGTATGTAATTGTATTATATGTGCTTGAGCAGGTATGAGATTTTGAGCGAGTTTTTTGATAGCTTGGATAGTTCGATCCGTTTGTTACGATTGAAGGGTTCTATGTCCACTTTCACCAACATATCCCCAAAAATCGAGTCCCTAACTGACAGGTATTTTTAATACCCTCTTTTTGATTTCATATGCACAAAAAAATTTGAAGTGAATCTGGAGTCTTAATTGCTGTTCTTTTAGGAGGTTTTCTTATCGGCATTTGGCTCAAGTGAAGCATATTTTGCCTGAGGCTATTGAGATTAAGAGGGTTCTTACGTTTGACGAGCGAACATGCTGCATGAAGCCTGATCTTCTTGTTACTGTCAATGTTGATGCTATTGAATTTGATGACAAGATAAAGTCTCAAAGCAAGCATATTCACTTGAGGAAGATATTCCGTAATCGGCTTACTGAGTTTCATAATGCCCACCCGGAGGTATATCATATATCATATAATGATACTGTCATGTTTCTAGTCCTGGACACTGCATAAGGATGTTACGATATGTGTCTTTGTGATTTTTTTGTAAGTCCTACGACTTTACAATTACTTCTATTGTGTGCAGGGTGACGAGGTTCCAGAGGAATTATTACCGGAGCCATTCAATCGCTCACGGCAGGACCTGGGTTCAAAAATTACTGGCAAATCCACCTCATCACTGCCGTCCGTTGAGACATTGGCTGATGCAAAAGCAAGCCATGTCTCAAACAAATCCACATCATCACCACCGTCCGTTGAGACATTGGCTGATGCAAATGCAAGCCATGTCTCAAACTTCTCACTTCCCATGGAAACTGAAGCCCTTGTTAAACAGCAACCAGTTGCGACATCTCATTTCTCGCCAACTTTCAGGAGACACTTCTCTCAGAAAATTCCTCATGTTGACTCAGAAAGCATTCAACTAAAATCTCCTAAGTTGTTCCTCCAGCAATTAGCTTTTCTAGCTCCAGACCCATCCATCAACAATAATTCCTTCAACGAAGAAATCAGTCCTGTTCCATCCCCATCCAAAATCTTGTCTAGCTCTAGCACAATTAAGGAAAAAACATGTGCACCTTCTACCCATTCATCAGGTGGTGTGTATGTGCCTTGCCTACCTGCAACACCAAATAAGGAGATTGAACCCACAGATGGCAGAGATGATTCTACAGAAAAACTGGCTTCGATACAATCGACTCCTGCAAAACTGGTTTCTACTCCTATTAGGTTGATGTCTGCCACTCCCTCTTCAAATCCAACCAAGAGATGTTATATGAGTCCAGATGATGATAGTACCAGTGTATCAAACAAGCTGGTTAGGCGTCCTCTACGAACCAAATCATTGCTTTTTGACACTCCTTTGGAGAATGTTGAGGGCGACCATTCAAAGACTGTGGATCTACCTGTTGATGATGAAATTTTGAATATTCTTCCTGAGAGTCTTCTCCAATCAGTAAGCTTGTTTACATTCTTCACCTCTGTGCATATTATTTAATATTATTGTGCTGTTACTTTCAAAACGATAATTGATTTGCTAGAACAAGAGCATACCCAAAGATTCTTCTTTAAGTGTTGAATTGTTGAACTTGAAACAAGGCTTGCAGTTTTTTCATCTGCTATTCGGCTCTATCCTTTCGTAATATCATCAGACATCACCGCATCTTTTTCTATATCGAATGCAAGTCTTTTTATCTATCCATGCATCGTAGAATCAACTATTAACTGTCTTATGTCAATCTACTGCAGATAAGAGAAAAGGAGAGAAAGGCAAAAGAAGAGCACAATCCAGCCATTTCCCAAGCGAAGAGGCGGCAACAGATGATCTCCTGCTTACCCAAGCTCTTCAACATGATTCATTTTTTCTTTCAATCAGTAAATCGATCAATTATCACGAAAGAGGAGCTTGTACACAAGATAATTGTTAGTCATTCTGACATTGTTGATAGAAGTAAGCACATTCTAAGCACTAATAAACCTCAGGCTTCTTTTTTCTTCTTTGGGAAAGTTGAGCTAAGCATGCTCTTTGTGACCTTGGTTATAGGAGAAGCTGAGGAGCAGTTAATTTTGTTGCTGGAAATAGTTCCAGATTGGATTTCTCAAAGGTCGGGAACTAGCGGGGATTTGCTCATCTGGTAAGCATAATTAACGCGTGATGGAAGTTTCTTCTCTGTATCTTTATGATTTAAATAATCGCTAATGCTTTTTTTTTTTTTTTCCATGCAGTATAAACAGAACATCAAATGGTGAATCTATACGGGCTCGCCTTGAACAAGCCAAGTGAGCATCGGAATGCTAGAATTCTTGATATTAAATTAAGATGCCTATCAGGGATAGATAGCGTAAGATGGTGTACATACTTTTGTTGGGCTAGTCCTAAATGCTTTCAACTTACCTTATATGGTAGGAAATGATTGTGAGGGGACTAAATATGGTGACAAATACTGGTCCTTTTTAGTTGAATGAGGATAGCTCCCTAGCCATTCATCATTAAAATGTGACTTTGGAATAGAATAGATAAGTCATCGATCAATAGGGATTAAGATTCAGAAAGCTGATGAACTTGATGTCAAATATCTTTTTAAGTTCATAAACCTTTGGTTTCGACATCTTCACTATTTAAAACTTTCTTGCAATGAGGAAATTATATATTCACACTATAGTTCTACTAAAGAATTAATAAAAGTATTTTTATGAACAACACTTTATGAAATGTACAAAAAGGCTTTACATTGACCAAAAAAAAAACAACTATTAAAGTAAAAAACTATTATCATTAAAGAAAAAAAGTATCTTCTTTTATGGTTGGGAAACTACCTTATTTGAAATTTCAAGTTACACAGTGAACCTTTTCTATACATTATGAATATCAAAAAAAAATTTGTGAGCCTAGATAAGTAGAAGTAAAGTAGAGTGCTGCCACGGTGAGAAGTGAGAACAACCACAAAATTTTATTTGTTAATCTCCCTTTCTTATTTACTGTCAAAAGTTTGAATACAAAAGAATGGGTTACTTCTAACCGTAAGTTTTTCATCAATTATTTGGACGTAATTTAAAAACGTTAAATTATAATCCAACTTTAACTGAAAATTCAAATAGGTATGTTATACCTAACAATTATTATTATATTCAAGTAAGTGGATCTCATTTGCCACATCATCTGACGGGGCACGTGGGATCAACTTTTTAATTAAAATAAAAATTTTGATTTTATATAAAGAGGGCGGCCTAATCCTTAACCTTAAGGATTAGATAACTGATTATTTTGTTAACATTAACAAATTTTATTCATGTCATTAGTTGAATTTAACTTAATAATTATCATTAAATTAACAAAGATTTAGTTAAAACGAGTTTTATATAATTAATGAAACATATAATACGACAATGTTTTGGAATTGTGTCATCGTGCCTTCAGCAAGCTTCTGATAATCAGCCATCGTTCTCCATTAGCCTCATCGTTACTAGTCACGGGCAATGAAGTTGGTCATTGTTCTCCATTCGTGACATTGTTACTGGTCACCGGCAGTGATAATCAACCATCGTTCTCCATTCGCGCTATCATTCTACATTTGAGTTAACTAAGATATGTTACATTTAATTATTGTTGTCTTTTAGGTATTTTTGTGTATTTAGGATGTTTCCTTCTTGTGGGTTGCACATGGGGTCATTAATGGTGTGTGTTAAGTAACGGTTGTCGTCGTTATGTAATTGTTGGATATAGTCCCGAATGTTTGTTTGGATGCTTTCTAGTCCCCATTGTGGTCCCATAATGTTTATTGTTATGTTTTGGATGTTTTATAGTCTGCACATGCTCCTTCCCCTAGACAAGGATCCAAAATAATCAATTAACTAGCTTTTGTAACTAACAATATATAACTTATGGAGAAAGAGCAATAAACATATATGCTACACCTGATACTAAGTAGGAAACTAAAACCAGAAGCAAGAAGGCATATCATAAAACTCTGAAAAATATTTTGAGTACCTTATATAGTCAACATACAACATAAACTAATGCAAATGTTAACTTCTTGACATTTGATTATAACAAGATATTTTATCCAAGACTAGTTCTTTTGATTGTTGACATGAATGATTCTTGGAATGTCAATGTTGTTGAATAACCAAAATTGAACCATTAAATCTCAAGTTCTGAAGAAGCTAGTTGATCACCAACATTGCCTAGCTCTAGACACTCTTCCTAGTCACTCAAGGAATTACAATTAATGGAGACAGCCCTCTTCCACCTTTCCCTACTATAAACAATGATGTTTTTTCTAGCAATTACATGTTATTCTAATTCCCAATTCTCTTTTTCAATAATTCAAATAATAGCAAGCAATTATAGTGGGAGAGTCCATATGTAGTGATAGGGACTGTCACTTGTTTGAATGTCACTTGCATGCTCACTTGCTTGCTACATGTTTAACTCACTTGCATGCTTACTTGCTATGCCTAAAAATGGTTATATGTTTTATGTTAAAGAAAAATTTTAATACACTTTCATCTTTCCTAAACTCTTTATTTTTTTTAGAGTATTTACTAAATCTCCAAGTGAGTTATTTGATAACTCAAAAAGTTTAACATTACTTTTAATGAATTTAACTCAAATATTAAACTTTAAAACAAAGCAGACTATTTTCACTTACTTTTAATGAACTCAACTCAAATTATTAAACTCTAAAACAAAGTAGACTATTTACACTTATTTAAATAGTCATGTTAATTAAAAATAATGGTTCCCTTTAACAACTAAAGCAAATATAGTACTATTGAAATGTACAAGGGTTAACTATGGTGCATCAATGGAGTTTTGAACATTTTGAATGATAATGAACATGTTGTTTTTTAAAAATATATAATTGCATTACTTTTCTCATTTGAACTTATGTGTATGCCATGACCCGGAACCACATCAGGCACTTAACAACCACCACATATCTAGGCTATGGATACTCATAGTACCCTTAACCCGACTATGCAAGGCTAACTGAATATCCTTTGAACACATTTAGATAATACAACGACTGTATTTTAAAAATCCCAAAACTTAATTAAAACACCTATAAATCAGTTTTAAACGCACTTCTATAGTCACATTTAAAACTCTACCATAACTTCTGGACTTTTAAGTCCACTCAAGAGCAATCTCAACAACAGTGCAGAAGGTTCATACTTAAGGTCATTTACAAACTACAAGACAGTCAAGAGTTAATTTACAAAATCATAAAACATATCTACATAACCAACTTAAAAAAAAACAGTTTATGAGCCACTATACAACAAAAATACAAAACAAAGACTACTCACGTGCGATAATGTCCCGAAAATGTCAAAAGACCGCACGATCCGCTCAGAACTTCAAGCTCACCAAATTAACTTGCATGATTGGAAAGCGGAGGGGTTGAGTACACTATGTACTTAGTGATCAGGAAAAACATATATCGCAAACAGAGCCCAGTATAAAGCAAGACGATCTAGATAACCTAAGGATGGGTTTTTCAAGCATCTAGCATGCACATAAACACTTATGAAGTGAACATACATGACATAGAAACATATAGGCCTAGCCTATGACTCAATATATACTATTTAAGAACCACATAGGCTTAGCCTATTAATCACTTATCCAGTGAACATAGGTTCTAGTTTTAGTACACAAGAGCAGAAAAGTATCACATGTATAAATCAAATCTCTTCGAGAAGCCAAATCTCATAATAGGTCAAAACAATCATGTGTGTAGCCACTAGTCGGCCAAACTAGTGTGCACACTCACTGATTCCCAGTGTTGGCTCGACTTTCATTTGTGATGATTTCGGACTACAGTCGACAAGAGTGTCATGACCCTAGGTGATGACCCCGTTGGTGACCAAACCTCTAGGCATGCAATCACCTGCAAGTCACGTAGAAAGGTATCGATATGAGGACTTGACTTTTATATACCAACATTAAGAGTACGGGAGTCACTTAATTTGTTGGGCCTAGCACACGAATGGCCAATTGTTACCTCACCAATCACAAAAATCATATACAAATATTAAGTACTAAAATCAAGTAAGGCACCATGCCTTTATTTATCGGTCCAATTGATAAAATGGAACTTTGCCATGGCTCTAAGCCAAAAGAAAACATGTACACGCGGCATATATGACTCAGTTATGCAAATGTAAGTTCCAAAATATTATTTCATGCAATAAAAGTCATCTTTTGCACTCCAAGTGCAAAGTTGTTCAAAAATGTAGTTTATTAAATACACAAATATACTAGCATCTATTTGAGATTTAATTCTACTATACATTACCTAGGTTCAAAATTTACATATAAGTCATCATGCATGTCTTGGGATGTCCTAATCTCATTTGATAGATATGGTTTCTCCAACTCACCTCCAAAGAAGGTGTACACTCCCTTGACTTTAATGATTCTTGCTACGAGCTCCTTGATCTACAGTTCCCGAGCCTTTATACATACAAATATACAGTGTATTTATTGCTCAATAATGTATCTCATATTCATACACTACCATATAAGTGTATAAAACATAATATCACTATTTTTAAGCTATAGGATTCAGCCATTAAGCTTCTCACATGGTTACTTCCCTTATTATTCACATAAGCTTTCTTTTGCATTTTCCAAGGCATTTAATGCCTTTGATCCAATACTTACACATTTCAAAACATAATTAAGCACATTTTTATCCAAGCACATTAGGCCACTACTTATCAATCTAAACAAAAATTCAAGTTTACTCTAAGTAAACATGAAAGCCTCTTTCCAATGCGCACCATTACAATCCTTAAATCCTAAGTCAAGTTCACTTAGGCATTTTATTAAACACCTAATGTGTAAGACTTTCAAGTCATATTTTCAAGACTTTATCATAGTAATTTATGCTCCTATCTTATTATATAACAAGCACTTTCAACAACAACACATTTCACCACTCCATTCAATCCAATTCCCTTCATTTAAGCCATATTCATCATAATTGTACAACTCATTACATTAGTCCATTTCTTCCCCATCATTTCGGCTGAGCCTTATCCAATATACATATTCTTCATTTTTCATCATCAATTCACACTATACATACACAATTAAAATCATAGAATTCATTTAAAACTCAATTTCAAAAGATATTCAAAATTTCACAAACTTTCACCAAAGAGAAGGCCTCTTAGTTTTGGCTTAAGGAGACTTCTCCATGACTCATGTCATTGATCTAAACCATGTTTCATGCATATCCAAGCAAGAACAACATATCTTAACACCAAACTCAAAATCATAACGTAGAGAGAGATGAGACAAAATTTACCTAAACTTTCCTTTGGTGATATGTTAAAATCCTTTGGGAATTTCTCAAATCTAATGATAGATGTGAGCTCCTTGATCCCAAATTAACTTAGAACACCTTGGTTTGGGCTGGAGAATTAAAAAAATGGTGGAAATTTGGTGATGGCTGAATGGTGTTCTTCTCCTCCTCTCTTCTCCTCTTTTCTCCTTTCTTTCAATTAAAATCAAGTGTTTTTAATATTTAATGGTGGGGTGCACGGCCACACAAGGAAGAAAGGTCTAGAATATTGACTCTTCTTTGACCAAACGTGGTGAAATTACCTTTTTGCTCTTAGCCTATGTGAAATTACCATTATATCCTTGAACTTTTCCTAAATTTGCAATTAAACCCAAAATTTGGGAATGACCAAAACTTTTATTTTCATTTCGATCCCCAAACTTTTGAAAATTATAATTAAGCCCTTTAACTTTATAAAATTACATATTGGTCCTCCAAGAATTGAAAATTACATTTAACTCCTCCAAGAATTGAAAATTACATTTAAGTCCCTTAACTTTTAACAATTTACAAATAAGCCCTTATGTACATCAACTTTTCCAATTAAGCTTTCTAAGTTTCCAATAAGTCTATAAATAATGTATAATCACCTCTAAGGCATTAGAACACATTTAACTTGAACACCATGGCCATATCTATCCAATGGACTCGGTTTTACACACTTAGAAGCTTATATGTCAAAAATCTCCAAGATTTTGCATACTGATGAACTCTAAGTTCGTGTAAGGGCATATAACATTATATATCACTGGCATATATACCGAAAGGATTCAAATACAATTTTGAACTCATATACAACCATGTATATATCAATATACAGTAATATCTCTAAGTACAAACCAATACAAAAGGGCTCAGAGAGTCTTGTGTTACATTTTCCCTCACAAAACAACACACGTTCAGTCTAGAAAATCACATTAAACCTAGCAGAAATGCAGCTTCAAAATAGTCAATCAAATCTATACAAATTCAGCTACCTTAAATAACCATTATGACCAAAATAGGCTTCCAAAGATTGCTACAAAATCACCAAAAAATCTACTCATTATCTTTATTAAGTTATGGTGATTTTATCCCAAATAATATATCCTATTTTCACTAGGATTTTACCCTCCATGTAATTTTACCTTCAAGAGTCCTAACCAAGGTAAACTTCCAAATATATCCAACTATATCCAATTAACAAAAAATGCTCAAAATTAATTTAAAAGATATCATAACATATATCTTTACAATCTCCCCCTTTTTGGCATCATTTGTCACATATACAAACTCCCCCTTAACAAGGGAATTGGATACTCCCCTTTAATCGAACATCAATTTTCAAATAACTTCCAAATATCCAGAGAAACAATAATAGAAGCAATAATCCCAGGCAAACAAATTATCCAGCTATCATCCAAGTTTCTCCCCCTTGGGACAAAAGGGATGCCAAAAATAAAGAATGCCTTCAATGCAATAAATCTCAGTGAATAAGGAGTCATAAAAATTAGTAGTAGGTGAAGCGGAAGAATCATAAGCACATAGTAAAGTAGTAGAAAGCCAAGATGACAATTGACCACCAGTCAAAACACTAGCCAACATATCATTACTCACATCAAAGCCATTCGTATACAATTGATAAAATTCATAAACCCCCCAAAAATGCATTCAATGAATCATAATCAAACTTAATCAATCTCCTCCTCACATAAACCATATGAAAGCATATTATGCCCAAACATATACAACCCATGATGTAGAGAGAAACCAAGATAAAACTTAGAAAACCCAATTCATAGAAAACTCAAATCTTCTTATAGGTCTCCAACCAAGCATCAATATTTTCTTGACATAACTCTGTAAATCAAAATCCAAAAGCAAAATTCTCAAATCATTAAGCCAAGCCTCATGTTCACATCAAATCTACTATTGAGCAATTAAGGGAAAAAAAGGCCAAACGCACACCAATCACCTAAATCTTAGTAAACCCATAAATCAAAACTAAAAAAGTCTAGACATTAACTCCTTCGAACAATTTTTTGTATTTTTATTTCTTTAATAAACAACATCAATATACTTTAAAAATGTAAAGCACATAGTCCATGTGCCCCTTAAAGAAATTCAAACATGGCCTTATTCCTCACCACGTTATCTCTATCATTAACTGTCTGATTAGTTTCTTCCTCCGAAGAAACTAACTGGTTCTCTGTCTGACTAGTTTCTTTTCCAATAACAACTAACTGTGTATCTGGACAATTTATGGCATTAACTCCCTTACGTGTCTATTCTAATGTGTGAGGCAAATTTTTTCTAACCTAAGTTTTCTTTGGTAACATTGGCTACTGCTGAAAATTCTTCAAAGATTGCCGGGATTTTCTGTTTTGAGCCCTTTGAAACAACATTTGTAACAGGTTGTAGCAATTTGGTCTTATATTGACATGTAGGAACGAACTTTCTGCTTCTTTTTGGTATTTCTTCTTGCTTACTTGATATTGCTTCTTTGACAAATCTAACTTCACCATTTTGCTCATAATTCAAGTTAGAACATTCACATTTATAACCAACACTCTTTGATCTTACTAATTTTCAACAATTGTTCTAGCTTTTTGGTACCTCCATTTAACATCCTTACTCCTTTTTCGGTATTTACTAGCTTCAAGTTTGTTTCATCAAGCTCAACTATTACAAATAAGAACTTCTTCTCAAGATCTTGAATGACATTCTTCATGGTAGAATTTTCCTTCTTTAGTTTCTCATTCTTTTTACACGTTTCCACCCAGTTTGCATACATTAACTCATAAGCTTTGCAAATATCCTCCTTTTTGTATTCTAAATCAATGCCATCACTGTCATAATCTGAAATAAAATTCTAGGCTGATTCATCTATGTTTTTTTTAGAATTTTGGACTAATTCATCTAAGTTTTCATCGTCAGTTTCTTCATTGGTTGCTACTAAGGAAGCAACTGAACTTTTGTTGTTTAAAGCAACCAACGTAGCATTATTACCCACAATTTCTACTTCGCTACCATACATTCAAACTCATTTTCACTCCAAGTGCTATTGTAAGACTTCCATTTTCTCCTTTTAAGAGTGTTAGCACATTCTGCTTGCATGTGTCTGAAACCTTGACACTTATGACATTGTATCTTCTTTGCTGTTGCTTGTTGTTTGAAGTTATTATTGGAAGAACACCCACCATTATGTCTGAACTCAGGTTTATCTTTCTTCACCTTCTTTAGCCACTTGCCGAAATTTCTTATTAGTAACACCATATCATCATTTTTATCAAATTCATCTCCTGAATCATTCACATATTTAGCAACTTCAGTTTGCAATGCCAACCCTTTGTTCTTCTTATGCTTATCTCTCAAAAAGTTCATCTCAAAGTTTGTGAGAATCTCAATTACCTTATCTAAAGATAACTCATTAATGTCATGGGTTTCTTCAATGGCTACAATTTTCGATATGAACTTAAGAGCCAATGATCTCAATGTTTCATTAACAAGTTTCATATTTGAATACTTCTTCCCAAGTTGATGTGCTTGATTGGTATTATCAGGCAATTGCTCATGAAATTCTCCAATAGTTTCACTTTCCTTCATCTCAAGCTCTTCAAATCTGGTAGCCAATATTTGAAGCTTTGAAGCTATCACCGATTTTGATCCCTTATGTATTGTTTGTAATGTATCCCATACTTCTTTAGCTGATTCACAAGCTTATATCATACTAAAACATCCATCATTTACAACACTAAAAATTGCATATATTACTAGAGAGTTATCAAGTGCTTCCTCTTTTTCAGCCTTTATCCATTCAGATGGATCTTTTGATACACTTCATTCTTTCCATTAATCTTCATGGATGTGACTAGTCATTCAACAATGAAGTCCATACTTGGTTCCTTATTCTTGAATAAATACTTTCATTCTTAATTTCCAAATAGGATCATTTGAATCATCTAATAATGGTGGCCTGGTGATTGATGCCCCTTCTTTAGTAGCCATAATTGTGAAACACGAATCTGCTCCAACTTGACGTACCAAGTTTTAACTTGGTAAACCTCTCTCTAATACCAATTATAAAATATAAACGATATGGTTTTGCAAAATCTGGTTTTGCCGCAGCTGCTTATAACTGTATCTGTCAGTTGCTTGATATAAAGTAACTGCATCATGAACTGTTAATTTTCCAACACAAACAAAAAAAACACTAAATTAAACAAATCTCCACCCAAGATTGGGTAATGCAGTTTAACACACCTTGCCTACATCTGTGGGGCCCTCACCTAGCTTAAACAACTTTCACTTGTGATGCAATAGTTTTACTTAAGGCATTACAGAGCCGACTCACCTAAACCTTAACACTATCCATCATCCTCACAACCCGTGAAAATAAATCACACTTAATAACACAACCACCTCGTGCTAACCTCAATAGAGGATTTTCTCAACAATGTTTCATAATAAAGTTAAGAAATAAATAACTCAAGTGATTTAAACAATAAGGACATAAACAAAGACACTTGAGATAAGAAAACAACTCCCCTAATAATGCAGCTTCATCAATGAAAGAATGGGATGTTGTCCACCAAGAAATCTGCTGTGAATTTTCGATATTGTCACTGAAACATCCCACACACAGTAGCCATGAAAACTCAACAAAAGAACAAACGTTTCATCGCCGAAATGTCATAAACAAAAGAGCTGCAACCACCCACGATCTGCTGGAGATTTTTCACAAAAAATCAATACGTGGACAGATCAGAAAATTCAAGGCCACAAGTCAAGAAAATGCAGCCACACAAATCATCAATCAGATATATGTTTCATCACCAAAACATTACAAAATACATTTCCACACTTGAAAAAAATAACTTTTTTTCCTCACAAAAATGATGGAGTAGCAGTCTAGTTATTCACCCACATATGCATAAACGTAGCTGCCAAGAATAGTTCAATAGAGCATGTAATTGCTCACACAAAAACAAAGAAATACAGCTGCTCAAATTAGTTAATTTTTTTCCAATTTTCCCTCACAAAAAACAACACACATTCAGTCAAGAAAATCAAGTTAAACCTAGCAGAAACGCAGCTGCAAAATAATCAATCAAATCTACACAAATTCAACTACCTTAGATAACCATTATCACCAAAATAGACTTCTAAAAGTAGCTACAAAATCACAAAAAACTGCACATTATCTTTATTAAGATATGGTGATTTTATCCTAAATAATAAATCCTATCTTCACTAAGATTTTAACCTTCATGTAATTTTACCTTCAAGAGTCCCAACCAAGGTAAACTTCCAAATATATCCAGCTATGTCCAATTTCAAACACTACAAGAAAAATGTCGTTTAGCGACAGATATTACCAACAAAAAGCCTAAACATTCTGTTAGGAAGACAACTTAGCGACAGAATTTACTGACGGACATAGGCGTCGTAAAAACGACCGAAGTTAATATTTTCTGACGAATAATAGAATGTCCATCGATAAATTTAATGACAAATATTTATGTAACCGTCGGTGAATATACTGATGGTTGTTTGTGCAGTCCACTGTCGGTAAATTTCAGATGGTTAAAATTTGTCCGTCGATATATTTACAGACGGTACTGGTTTTTTTGTCGGTAATTTTATTACAACATTACCGATGGTTATGTTAGTTCCGCCGGTGAGTATACCGACAGTTATTCTGCAGCAAATCCTGTCGGTAAAGTTGACGACAGAATTGGTTATTTCTTCTATTACTTACTGTCAAAATTACCAACAGTATGTTGTTTTCCGTTAGTAAATTCAATTGATTTTATCGACGCAGTTTTGTTTCTCCGGTGATAAATTAACAAAAAAATGTATTCCCATCATTAAATTTTATTTGATGATCTTATGGTTGATGCATAATTTAAATAGTTATGAATTATCTGTGCACAATATTTTGATTTGTTTATAGATTTAATTTGTTTAAACTGAAAGTTGATTGATGATATAAAGTTAAAATTATCTTAATTGATAATAAAAATATTAAATTGTACATAAAAAGGATTTATAATTCAAATGAAATAACTACAACAACACTATTGATTTGGTGACAGTGGATGTTGTGATTGTTGGGATGAGGTCCTACCCCTCCCCTTCAACTCATCCATCTCATTACGGAGTTGAGTTATGTACTCCTTCGACCGTTGCAACTAAGTTGCCAATGTCTACAATGTGCTCTGAAGCTCATAGACTTTATTGCTTATGGATATCCTACTAGATGTTGCTGTACCTAAGCCAAATATCCTTCCACGACAGTTCCTACCACCTACTGCATAAAGATAAGTTTGAGTCCCAACAACATCTTTAGACTATTGAGACTATCGTTGAATGCTTTCTTGTATTTGGTCGTATCAGAAGACAATGTTTATATTAATAAGTGATAATTATTAAGTATTAATATTAAACCATAAATTTCACTTACATTTAGTTCTCTACATCGGGTGTTGACGAATGTCACACTGTCATGACGAGGTGTAGGCTTCATGCCCATAGACTTGTCTTGCATAAGAATAAAATATTATAAGTGACTAGAATTTATAAAAATTGACATAATTTCCTCTATTTTTATGATATTTACCCCCTGTTGAACAAAGAAAATAACTCAATAACACAATCATATATGGCACCAAACATTTATAACATTATCATTCTCTATAATACACATATTTTCATTATAAAATTCACATATCAATTTAAATTGAAATACAGTAAAGTAAAAAAATCAGAATATAAAAGTAAAGTGTAAATACTTACAACTCTCTATGCATGCTCATGGTGGGTAATAGATCCTCCCGTATGTATGGGAAGACTCTCTCCCCCTGGTCCTCCACGTCTGTTGGTAGAATTACGCTCTAAAATGAACAT
>JANIHZ010000004.1:28466236-28476967 GCA_027478365.1 Erythroxylum rufum | reverse complement strand
AAATCTTTAGTTAAAATTTTCGTGTTCTTTATTTTTTGCAAATATGTTTTAAAATACAATAAAAAAAATAAAAATCAATAATTTATAGATTAAAATATATTTTTATTCTTGTTATTTAAAAAATGATCTTTAAAGAATTCTTATTTGTTTTTATTAGAATTCTCTCACTTCCACCGGGCTGTTTAACTTGCCAATTTTTCTTTTGAGTTAAGGATGGGTGAAGAATTTAAGAAAAGGAAAAAGAAAATGTTAGTCTAACACAGGTCACCTACAACTAACATCAGTTGAGGGCAACATTTTCCTAATGATTAGGTCACGCACATATATGTAATACACTTGCTTATCATCGAATAAGTGACAAGAATAAACAAAACAAAGCTAGTCAAATTTGTAGTGGCTTCTCAACTTTATCCAGTCCGTTGAATGACTAAGGCCACTAAGCCCACCTTATCTTCCAAGTGTACACAAATTTGATTATGCATCTAATCCTAACCGAATTACTTGAGGCTACAAACTTTCGAAGCATTCCATCATCAATTTTGATGGTGGGTAGAAAGCACTATTACACAAAATAAAGCACTTGCCTCTTTTTGACTGTATCATCCTAGATTTATATGCTTAATACGGTCAAAATTGCAATTAGAATTTCCACTATTGACTGAATGATATGAACATATAGAAGGTATTGGAATTGCTCCAGGGATTAACTTTAACCATTGTGTGCATGAGAATGATAGGTCTTTTAAGTAGCGCAAAAACCATGTTTTTAATTATAAAAATCAATAGACAATATTAATAGCGATTGAACCCAACATGATGATTACTATACAGTATACTTTCTAAGCCGTTTATTCTGATCACCATCACCTACTTTAATTGTTCCAACTACTTAAGCTAACTTGATATTTTGTACTAACTGGGACTACTATGTCCATAAGAACAGCCCTGTTCCTACGTTACATTATGACCCATATCAGAAGAAATACAAATTTCAGACACGAAAGATAATGTACTTGTTTTATCGGGCTAGCTACGTCTGTGTTCCATTTCTCCTCTTAAATGATTGACTTTTGCTTGTACAACTTCAATACAAGATTGAAGCCAATTATTTATTGTGCGTAGCATCAGAAAGCTTCGATAGATAGCTAACGTTCTTTTTGGTGCTAATGATCATTAGATTCCCTATGCTAGATTTGTTGGGGCCACTGTTAGTCATTACTGAGTTGAGCGAGTCAGCAAAAAAGCTTCAGAAAGTGGCCGTCCTCAAAATGAATGCACACCCGAGTTGACTCTTGGCAAAAGCTTGGGAGCTGCTTTTCCTTCTTTAAACTGTTTTCGACGGAAGGCTAATCATACAATTGTATTAGTTTATTGGGGGCAATGACCAATGGTGTCACATACAGGAACAGTTAATTTGAAATGGGTATTGCCACATTTTCTCGCCCATCTACATTGACTGAGAGATGATTATGATATAGATGAAGCCATTGCTGATCATGACTATGGAGACTCGCTAGTCATCCTCCTAGATTACATGTTGGTAAAAAGCTAAGCTAAGAGATCCACTTGGGATGATTTTGGTTCCCAACCCACACTTAAGTAACAAAGTGAAGCTAGAAAAGTTAGGAGATAACATAATATTGCTCAAGTGCGGTCATGAGAATACAGTTATATTATCACAAGTTATGTTGTAAGTAATCTTTAGATGAGAAACCATGTAATTCACACACACACACACGTATATCGATTTGGTTATAGCTCATGGTTGGAATCACATGCTAAATTTATCGGCCTACTTATTCTTTTTCCTATTTCATATGTGTAATAAAATGGCCTATCATTTACTTCACTAACTAAGCTTATTTGTAAACAAGCTGGAGTGATTATTACATGAGAATATTATTATTGTTTTACAGCAATTAAAGTTAATAATTGTTGCTTTTAATCAGACATTCCTATCCTTCGAATACTAAACCAAACAAATTTGAAAGATGAACTAAACAAATAAAGAAATATGCATGATGGTGTTGATGCTCTGACCTAGCGGACAGAGAAATGAGAAAGAAGATTGAAAGCTACACTGGTAATATTATTGTATTGTAATATCATGCTCACATCGAGCAATGGAAGAAGGACACACAACTGAGCAAACCATGATGATGCTTAGTGAATTAGGCGAGCTTCAAGATTTACTGGAGACCAACTAAATCTTTAAGGCCCAGAGCAAACACCGTAATTAGGTGACCTGGTGTTTTATATGATTGATCATGTCTGTAGCTTTAACTCACCATTAACCTTTTCCTCTCCCTCTCTCTCGCTTTTTTAGCTAGGAAGTTCATTAACCTTTTTCTCTTATCTAAATTTCCTCGTGAAATGCTTCCTTTTGTATGTTTGTTCTTGATTAGCAGTAAATGTACTGTGGCCCTAATCCACTTATTGCATAAAATTAAAATGATTAGATATCAATGTCTATATATATGTATATATATGATGATAATGATGGTGATAAATTTTAAAGTTTGCCACTGTCGTGAGATCTGGACAACGATGCCCAGTTGGTGTTTAGTAGAGAAAACTAGTTCATAAATATGTCATAACATTACCATGCGTATAATCACAACACCAGAGCAAAAGAACACAAACAGACACCCTGCCATGCTCACCCAAATCATCGCTCTCAAAAGCCACTCAATTACCATCAACAGGCCATGCCCTTGGCTCTTCCTTCTATTAAAGAAAATGGTAGTTATAAACTCAGGTGTATCTCTAACAAACATTATGGAGTGCGGCGATGAGGACTGGGGACAGTATTACAACTTGTTTTGCCCATAAAAAAAGTATATATATGATGTTTGAAAAGGAACAAGGAAGACAAATTTTCCTTTCTCCAAAAAATCATATAAATGGGCATCATTTTGTTGAACCAATCAAAGTGCAAGTGTACGTATAACATAACCTATTGCTTTGCTTTTCTTTCAATCTCTCTCATCGCATTACCACTGTTTTCCTTTTGTCAAAATGCAAAAAGGAAGGAGGCCTGTTTCTGTTAGCCTTGCGCGATGCGTAGGATAAGAAAGACATGTCAAATAAACTAAAATGAACAGGGTGCGCAAAAGACCGGCCAGGCCTAGGCTACCGTATATAAAATTGCATAATTAAATTCGATTCCCCCAAACTACACTACATTACACGCACACACCCTTTAACTTTCTCTCAACAGAAACCGAGCACCTTGCCTTCTCTCTCTTACCGTCCCCAGAATAACCACCCAAATTCCTTTTTAACTTGTCATCCCTCCACTGTTGGCAGCTCTAAGTTTGTCTCTTTCATCCATGTCGTCCGATATAAACTAGAGAGTTTTACCGTACCAATTCGTTCATTTCCTTTTACAGATAATTTCCAAGTGTTCAATGATTGGTTTCATTTCATGGCCAAACGCGTTGATTGTACACAGAAAGTGAGCTTGTGAACTCTTTTTGGGACTGTGAGATCGAAGGTGTTGGGTAGGGGGTAGCGAGCGAGGAATGGGTAGAGATCGACTGCTGCAGGCAACAGTAGGACCGCCGATGAAGGTACGTGCGGGTTTACGGAGAAAGCAGGCTGGTAGAGGCTCGTATCGGGGAAGCTAGCTACTGGAGCTGGAGGGAGTGCCTTTTTTATCTTCTTTTTTTTTTTTTGCCGGAGTGGGGTGGGGGCGTAGTAGGCTGGAGGTGTTTGTTTTGATTCACACGTTGCCGTTTGAGGAATCATGGTTACTGACTTACACCCTACTCTGAGGAGTCTCTGCCTCAATACGGAGTGGAAGTACGCCGTTTTTTGGAAGCTCAAACGTCGAAATCGATTGTAAGTTTTATGGTTTGAATTTTACTAGTGATCGTGATTTAGAGATCTTTTCTGTTGTGCATAGTCCGTGTGTTATTGTTTGAAATATGTGTTTCTAGTTTTACCATTGAACTTCAGATACTTGTCCTTTTGATAAGCTGCTGGATCACAATTGAAAATAAAATGTAGGTCACGAGCAGTGAGATAAAAAATGCTTACTTTTTCTACTTATGATTAATCAGTTTTGGAAGTTTAGTGCATTATTATTGAGTTGTTTCTTGAAGATGGTTTGCTGCTGGAAATGCTAAGTGTTTTTGAATTATATGTCGTAGTTTTTGCTCTCAGTTCGTATGTTTGGCAGGGTTTTAACGTGGGAAGATGCTTATTATGATAATTGTAAGCGACACGGTACATCTGAGGGTAAGCTTCCTTGTGACAGTCTAGAAAACATACATACTTCACAGGATCTGCTTGGATTGGCTGTGGCAAAGATGTCGTATCATGTATATTCTCTTGGAGAAGGGTACGGGTCCATTCTTTCCATTTTGATAGTGACTGCTGCCCAGCAACTTTACATTATGTACTTTAGTGTATGAAGGATTTCAATTTCAAATTCTCTTGGTATTACAGTGCTTATCAACATGTTTTGAGATTTGTTTTGTTTGTCTATTAACCAGGATTGTTGGACAAGTGGCAGTCACTGGAAAACATCAGTGGATCTTTTCTGACAAGAATGCAATGAATTCCTTCTCATCATTTGAGGTCAGTATTATTATTGCTTTGGAATCATATTAGATTGCTGTGTTATTACTGTCCTGTTTTGTAGTTTTATTTTCTTTTCTGTTCATTCATTCTTTTCATTCGGTAAATTACAGTTTTCTGATGGGTGGCAAAGTCAATTTTTGGCAGGGATCAAGGTATGGCTATTTTCTTTTTCATCTGTCCATATTGATATGCGATGGCTTATTGACCATTCCGATGATTACCAAACAGGAAGGCTGTTCCTTTTGTGTGTTTTAGTTTATTATGGACTCTTCTCAGACTAGTGATCTTATCGAAATTATCACTCTGTGAAATAGATTATTTGAACTTACTCTCTTCTCTTTGCTTTATATACCCCATAATAACTTCAAGAATCAAATCAAGTTTTGAGGTCCATGTCTTTACTCTTTAATGATTTTTATGTCCTATTGTGTATTTGATTATCTGGCTCTATGCATTGAACTAGATGTCAAAGCAGTTCCTCTTTATTCTAGATATAGCATATGTTCATTGATTTTAGATTGTTGTTGCATTGAGAAATCTTTAATGAGCTTATTTATTTATCATCTTGCAGACCATCATTGTTGTAGCTGTAGCTCCATATGGTGTTGTACAGCTTGGCTCGTTTAACAAAGTAAGATAATTTAAGAGCGCACTTTCTTTGATTTTCATGAACATGACTATTGCTTTGAGCTCCAAATTGGCATTTGAATTCTCTCATGAGATCCATTTAGGATAGACATTGACACCATGTAATTCTCATGTTCATTATGAATCAAATATAAACTGTCATTTTACTTTACTTCTCATCTTTTATATAATAGCAAATGTTTATGATAAGAAGTTGAGTGGATGATTGAACAAGCCAGTAGCTGTCTAAGTTTTATTTATTGGGAAAAGGGGTTGGAAGAGCCTATAGTTAGATCTTGGTAATACTTTGCTAACATTTTGTTAATTTGCATGCTATTCTACACGGTAAGTTTGAAGGGAAAAAAAAGGGGGGGCTCCTTGGAAAATCTTTGATGCTTGTGACTACTTGATGTTTGCTTGGTGCAATGTGTTCATCTTAATTTTCCTGGATTTAGATTTCTTTGTTCTGGAGTACTTGGTTAAAATACTGATTGCATGTCACTGAAATGTAGACTTTTCTGTTCCTTTTCTGAGTGGCTCAGGTAGTTGAGGATATGAAGTTGGTGGCTCGTATTAAAGATGCCTTTTTAATCCATCAAGATTTGTCAATCCTGAATGTTAGTAGTCTTCAAAAGTATAGAATGAGGAGTTCATTTTATCCGGTAAATCTCCATCACTTCCCCTACCCATTCTATATGGGATTGTGTGTGAGCTTAAAGTTTGTGCATAAATTATGCTCCCTATCAGATAGGTTAATACATCTACAAGATTTGTTGGCTTCTCCTTATGTTCGTGTGCACATGACTAACGCTTGAGTGCCTTCCTATTCTCAGTCAGGTTTACCAATGAAAGGTTCTGCTCTGGAGACTTTTCCTGACAATTTATGTTATCTTGATAGAGCTGCTAACAAGGAAGGCCCAAATGACCAATTGCCTATGTTTTCTGAGTTACAGAAACAAAGTGATGATTCTTCGTACAGTTATTCAACTTGTGAGAAGACAACTGAAGTGATCAATATCCATGATGGGCTTCTTCCATTGAAGCTAAACAAAACATCTTTGGAGCATCAAGATCAAATAGGATTTAATTTGATCAGTTATATGGGGTCTGAAGAGGAGAACAGTGCCAAGAAATTGTCTGAGGGATCAAAAGAAGTTATACATGAACATACAAACAATTCAATTGAGAATAACATTAGAACGTGTGATGCCATGCTTCCAAGAGAAATATTCAAAACGGATTTCATGAAGCTCCCAACAGAACTCCTTGATTATGCTCTTTGTTATGGAGTTAAACCAGATCAACCAGACATGCATATGAATGGGTTATTGGACATACCTAAATCTTCCTGCATTAGCTTAAGGAAGGATTTGGAATATCAAACTGAATCAAGTCACAACAATGCCTCAAGCACGTTTCTGAAGTTCTATGCAGGGTCAGAGTTGCATGAAGCCCTAGGACCAGCTTTTTCAAAGAAGTGTATGTACTTTGATTTTGGAGCAGAAAAGCCTGAAGCTGGAGATGTTGAGATTTCAGCAGGGATGAACGAAAGCCAGATGACATTTGATAGTGGCTCAGAGAATCTTTTAGAAGCAGTAGTAGGCAATATTTGCTATGGTGGTGGTGATGTTAATAGCGAGGTATCAGTCTGTAGATCAACACAGTCTATGTTGACAGCTGAGAAAACGATGGACATATCCATTCAGCCGAAGTGTGACATGAACTCAACGGGGTGTTCAATTAGTCAGTTTTCTGTTGAAGAGAACATGCATAACTGCTCCAATTCAACAGAGTTGTGTGGTGCTAATTCAAAAGAATTTTCATCAGCTTGCCCAAATACTTGTAGTGAGCAGTTGGATAGATGTTCAGAACCAGCTAGGAATAAGAAAAAGAGGGTTAGGCCTGCTGAAAATTCTAGGCCAAGGCCAAGGGACCGTCAACTGATACAGGATCGTATCAAGGAGCTGAGAGAGCTTGTGCCTAATGGATCAAAGGTAACTTAACCTTTTACCAGCTGATTTTGAGTTTGGCATTTGCAGTTTCTGTTGTGCATCTCCCATGTGAAGTATTCTGAAGATTGTGAGAAAATTATGCAGTGTAGTATTGATTCACTACTGGAGCGCACCATCAAGCACATGCTCTTTCTCGAAAGCATCACAAAACATGCTGATAAGGTCAATAAATGTGCCGAGGTAAAAGTAAAGGATGATGCAATTCAATTTTCAGGTCCTGTATTACTGACGTCGAGTACCATACTTATCTCAGTTGGCCATCTTGAGCTCAACTTCAGCTATCACATGGAGTATTATTTTTATAATTTTTAGTCTTCCTCCCCTTCGATGTGATAATAATTACCTTATTGTTCAATTTTGCAGATACATCACAAGAGAATAGATGGCCCCTTTCTTGAACAAGGTTCAAGCTGGGCGGTTGAAGTGGGAGGCCATCTAAAAGTTTCTTCAATAGTAATAGAGAATCTGAATAAAAATGGCCTGATGCTAGTGGAGGTAACGACAGGTTGGATGTCTAAGTTCTGTATAACTTCCTATTCACTATTCATAACAAGTCAAAATTAGGATGTGTGCTTTTTGGTAATACGGTTGCATTTTTTCTTTGTTAAATACATCAACGAAAAGGACCTCCAAACGGAAAGACCGCTTCTTGTCAGGTTTGATTATTAATACATAAGAGGTCCTCTGATTGGATGTTTGCAGATCTTGTGTGATGAGTGCAGTTATTTTCTTGAGATATCAGAGGCTATCAAAAGCTTAGGTGTGACAATCTTGAAAGGAATTACAGAACTTCATGGTGAAAAGACATGGATGTGTTTTGTGGTCGAGGTAAGGTTTTAATTCTTTATGAATTATCTGGCTTACGGGGGAAGGAGACGTTCACGGGCTTAGTGTTTACCCTTCATTATTCGAAAGTATATGCACAGTATGCTTGAGTACATGCATAGTCTTTTATTTTTCATAAGCAATGATCAAAACATGCCCTTTAGTGTACAAATTATGTTACGTACTTCATGACCCATCTTGAATTTTTATTTGCAGACAAACCACATAAAAAGATTTTGTCCGCAAATAATTCAAAACTGATTTATACTTAAGTTTGATTGACATATAGGATGATTGACAGTAGTCATTTGGAAAATAAAGATGCTAAAGCTCTTGATATCCAATCAGCTCCAGACGTTGAGACAAAACATAAGCTTTCGTAATCAATCATAGTGAACCGATTGAAAAGTAAGATTTTCTTTGCTACTTCGTCGAAAACTTGTAACTCTTGTCTCCAACATTTCAGGGGGAGAACAATAGAGTGATGCATAGAATGGATGTCCTATGTTCCCTCGTGCAAGTGTTACAGCCAAAAACTACGAGCTAAACGTCAAAAAATTGGTCAGCTCTAGGCGTTGTGTAGTAGTTCATTTGTAAAATAGCGTGTGTTTGTGACATTTGTGTAGCATTTCTTTGAATGTGGTGGTTGTTTGTGTTATCCCTTTGATATCATTTCCCTAAGAAAAAAAAGGGAACGGGAGACAGGGGAAACAATTTTTTCTTTTAAGAGATTTTCAGATCTTTTAATTTGCAAATGAATTCCCATAAACTTGATTTGCTTGTATACAATTTTGAATCTTTAGATAAAAGTACAATACTGGTTGTTACCAAAGTTTTGTGAAATAGCAAAAGCAATCCCGGGCACCAAGTTTAGAATTTGACATAAAAGCAGAGGTTAAAAAGTCGTCATTTCCCTCATCTTAAATGTTATTCTCTTCCCTAATGAGGCGCTAGGATCCGATCTAGTTGCTGCACATGCTACATCCGGTTGTTACGTGTGAGATAGATCAAGCGTCCGACTAGTCTCTAATAATGAGTTTTACCAACCATATTTTTTTAAGGTTCCGTAAGTACATTGGTGGTTTTCGTGCTAACTTCTTAAAGTGTCACTCGTGATATACCGCTCCAATTCTAAGGAGGTATATAACTTGTCACGGTCTATAATTTCAAATTCTGCAACTAACTCAAATTTCAATACCATCTCATATTATGATAATATCATCCAAATATACTAGTAGGACAGTATATTTACTTACTTTTTTTTTTGGAACACCCTACTTATAAGAGGGGCTAGCAGGGAATTGAATCTGAGACCTAACCGAAATCAAGCCTCGCTTTCAACCATCGAGCCACACCCCTTGACTGTGGCAGTAAATTTACTTTCCTTTCACTGCTTTATGACTAAGTTGACTCTATTTAATTCCCCAATTTTTCTCTGTATATCTTTTCTATGCTTTGACTTCTCTCTACGCTAACTACATTCTTGCCCCTTCTTCTTTTGGAAATAAGCAAGGTGAAAACTTGATCACAAAGGAGGACTTCCCTACTCTCTCTAGGGAGTGCCTTGTACTAAAATTTGGAAACAAGAAAACGGGCAGAACCTAAATGGGGGAGGACATTCGATAGATCTTCATCCAACGGGAAATTAGAGAAAAATGTTTTCGAAACTACACAACAAATTTGCCCTTAAGCATTATTTAATTGTGATTAAGGATGGTGTCATTACCCCTCCAGTGGAACTATTTCAGCAAGTGCAAAGGCTTGGTCCACAACCTCAATCGGTTTCTTTTGGTCAAAACGCCATGCCTGGGAAAAAGCATGTTGGAGCAAAATGGGATTGGATAACGTCATTTTAAAGGAGGATGGTACATTTCTATTCAAGTTCTGTGATGCTTCCAATTTAAATGAAATTGTTGAACAAGGACCTCAAAACATCGGTGAGCAACCGAAGTTCCCTAAACAGTGGAGGTTGGGAACGGAGCTTGGTAGGGGCAAAATTGATGTGCTTCCATTGTGGGTTCACTTTCGCAACTTGCCTATGGAGTTATGGACAATTAAAGGGCTGAGCTTTTTGGCTAGCTCCTTGGGAAAGCCTCTCTGCATGGATTGTAACATCCTACGCCCGATGAGAAGGGCAGAATGGTAAATTAGAAAGGGCTAAGAGTGTTAGAATTGTTTTGAAATCTGTATACATAACCTTACATGTGAACAGTGAAAATTGCACATAAAAATGACTATACATGCATTCATGATATTTTCCGGTGTATGTGTCTAACTGTGAATTTATTGTGGAAAAATATGATCTCATGCTTGAAATATTATTTGGAGTGAATTGTTATGTGTTTTACATTTTTGGGCAATTTTAGGAAATTTTCTGGAATTTTTCGGGAAAAATTTCCGGACCGAAAAAATCGCCGCCTAGCGCACCGATTAGTTTTCGGTACCGAAAATTTTTGTCCAATGGCACTAGAATATTGGATACATTATTTTGGGTTGTAATTAGAGTCATTGGATGGATTAATTAGAGCCATTGGATGGATTAATGAGAGCCATTGGATGGAATTTTGTCTTTTTCTTGTGCAATTGCCAAGTGTCCTATGACGCATCCTACATTCATTTAATTGTTCTTGTCTTTTTCCCTCCCCTCATTCACGAAACTTCTTTGTGCCAAAGGTGTGAG
>JANIHZ010000004.1:28389737-28402139 GCA_027478365.1 Erythroxylum rufum | reverse complement strand
TGTTAGCCTTTTGGTTGAGATAGAAATTCCTAGATATATGAATGGGAGATTTTTATCTTCAAACTATAGATAGTGGAGAGCTATTAAGCTTGTGAATTTGATCGTATTGAGACTAACATATGGCTTTTGTCTTTGTTGATGTTAAGGCTTGAGATTTACTAAATGTATATGAGGCATAGGATTACAAAATGTTAATGAGGTTCCTCATGGTGGTAGTATAGGCTTGGGGTGTAGGATTGTAAAGTATGAAAGTTTCTTCTTCTGATAGTGGTTGCTAGATGTGGGGCTGGTTCCTTTTATTTGTTTATTACCTTTGTAGCAATTAGTTCACTTGTTCTTGTAATGTTAAAATTTCAACTACATAGTCCTCAGGCTACTTAGGGATGCGACATGCTTTAAGTGTGTTATTTGTTTAAATGAAAATAGGAGAAGGTTACTTCAATTGTTTTCATTCTTCTTTCTTTAGGTGGTGATAACTTAGTTTTTTTTTAATTCTTTTAAGTGATGTAGACTGAATTTAAAGTTGACTTGTTGGTTTTGTCTCAAATTGGCAGTACAGTTCAAACTCGAGGATAAGACTAGGTCAAACACTCATAGGACTAGCTATTAGAAGATATAGACTGACCAAAATACATGAGACAGGAAGATGAATAGCTAAGCTCAGATGGCCATCAAAACAGTTCAGGAGATTTTCCATTTTGTGATGATTTTAATGTTGAGAAAATTGCCTTATTTTCTGATTTGCTTGTTTTAATATATAAAAAATATAACAAAACTATTGAACAAGTGTAATATATTAAATACGAAATATTCTTTTTCACAGATCATATTTTGTGTTGAAGAGCGTCACTCATCCTTCTTCTTTGTAGTTTATAGTTGTCCGTCCATCCAGGTAAGTCATCCAACTAATGTCTACTATATGTGTTGCTTTAATAATACGATTCTAACACGTTTAGGTTTTGTGTGAATGCAAAGGAGGTCTTGATTTTGTTTTGTTGTTTAGAATATTCTTATAATCATTGTTGACTTTTTATGCTCTTCTTTAATAGTCTAAGTATTTATGTTTGGGTTATGTTTGAATCATTGATGAGTAGATGTATGATTACATAAGTATTTACTATATATGGAATGAGTTTGAGATCTTATGGATTATTTGAGGCATAATAAACCCCTAGGATGATGTATAGGCTGGAAACCCATGATGTAGCTCCCATTAGGCTTATCGGTAAAAAATTCCATAAGTCTAGGAGTCACAGCGAGAACTTGCTTTCTTGATTGACAGGTGTAACACAATGCCACATACCATCGTATTGAAATCATTTGTAGGTGATTAATTCAAAGATAAATACTTCAACTTTAATGTGATTAATTCAATGTTAGGATTAACACAAGAAATTCATAGGTTTAATAAACATGACAGTTCTTTGCATAATAAACCCCTAGGAAGGTATATAGATCGGAAACCCGTGATGTAGCTCCCATAAAGCTTATTGGTGAAAAAGTCCATGAGCCTAGGAGTCACAACGAGAACTTGCTTTCTTGATTCACAGGTGTAAACAATTCCACATACCATATTATTGAAATCAATTGTAGGTGATTAATTCAAACATAAATACTTCAACTTCAATGTAATTTATTCAAAGTTAGTATTAACATAAGAAATTCATAGATTTAATAGACATGATAGTTCTTTGCATAATAAACCCCTAGGACAGTATATAGGCTAGAAACAAGTGATGCAACTTTCATGCGGCTTATAAGTGAAAAATTTCACGAGCCTAGGAGTCACAGCGAGAATTGGCTTTCTTGATTCACAGGTGTAAACAATTCCATGTACTATAGTATTGAGATCAATTGTAGGTGATTAGTTCAAACATAAATACTTTAACTTCAAACTTGGCAAATTCAAAGTTAGTATTAACACAAGAAATTTATAGGTTTAATAGACTTGACAGTTCTTTACATAATAAACCCCTAAGACAGTATATAGGCTGAAAACCCGTGATGCAGCTCCCATGAGGCTTATTGATGAAAAATTTCACGAGCTTAGGAGTCATAGCGAGAACTTGCTTTCTTGATTCACAAGTGTAAACAATGCTACATACCATAGTATTGAAATCAATTAGAGGTGATTAATTTAAACATGAATACTTCAACTTTAATGTGATTAATTCAAAGTTAGTATTAACACAAGAAATTCATAGGTTTAATGGACATGACAGTTCTTTGCATAATAAACCCCTAGGACAATATATAGGCTGGAAACAATGTCACGTACTATAGTATTGAAATCAATTATAGGTCATTAATTCAAACATAAATACTTGGGGGATGTTGTGTAAAGTTTAACTGTTTTATAAAATTAGGGGACATGAAGGATGCTAACTATAAAATCACTTTTTTAAATTAACAGCTTTGTAGAAAATGTTGATAGATCTTGGATATATAGATGATTAACACCCAATGGTTTCATTAATCTTGAGTTTATTGAGGGAATTGAAGGTTTTATTCATTATGCATGTTCTCAACCTACATATATAGATGACCCAAAGATTAGATGTCCATGTAAAAAGTGCAAACATATTCATTGCTTCATATTGATGAAGTGAATGGCCATTTGTTGAGAAAAATGTTTGTACCAAATTATTTTGAGTGGATACGAAATAGGGAGCCATTGATTTGTAGCACCTCAAGTGTGATGAAATAAACTCGTCAGTAAATATAGATGAGTTTGAAGGGGGGATTGGATTTAGAACAAATAATGTGGTGCAACTGGAAATTCTAACAAATAATATGGGTGTAACTAAAAATTCTTACATGCAAATGGTTTATAATGAAGTCGGTTATACCTTTCAGGAAAATATAGAAAATCTTGAAGAAGAACCAAACCCACATGTAAAACAATTTTTGGACTTACTACACTCAGCTGACCAAGAATTATGGCCAAATTATGAGACAATGACTCAATTGTCTTCAATTGCTCGAATAATGAATATAAAGTTTGAAGGGCGTATTTCTGATCGTAGTTTTAATAAAATTCTGGGATGGTATAATAAATTATTACCTCCCGATCATACAATGGTTAACAGTTTTTACAATATGAATAAACTTATTAGGGGTATTGGTTTGCATGTTGAAAAAATTGATTGTTACAAATTGGGATGTATGTTGTATTGGGAAGATGATATGGAATTACAAGAGTGTAAATTTTGTGATCAGTCTAGGTTCAAGCCTAGAAAGTGTTCTATTAAACATAAATTAGTACCCTAGAAGCAAATGTATTATTTCCCACTAACTTCAAGACTTCAAAGACTACATGCTTATGGTGTTACTGCATCTCACATGAGATGACATAATGAACACGAATAGGAAGGTGGAATAATGAGTCATTCATCGGATGCACTAGCATGGAAACATTTCAATAACACCTATTATGAGTTTACAGCTAAAAGTCGAAATGTTAGGTTGTGATTGTTGACCGAAGGATTCCAACCTTTTGGTCAATCTGACCAACAATAGTCATCATGGCCAATCATAATTACTCCTCATAATTTGCCTCCATGGATGTATATGAATGAGGCATATATGTTCTTGATAGTGATTGTGCCAGGGCCTACAAATCCAAAACATAAAATTGATGTATTCTTACAACCATTGATATCTGAATTACAACATCTTTGGGAATATGGTGTGGAGACATATGATGTGACTCTGAAACAAAATTTTGTGTTGAGAGCAGCTTTGATGTAGACTATTAGTGGTTTTTTGGTATTTGCTATGTTGTCTAGATGGAGCACATAAATAAAATTGGCTTGTACTTATTGTGACAATGATTTTGATGCATTTTATCTTCCAAATGGGGACAAAACATGTTGTTTTGACAACCATAGGAAATTTCTTCCTCTAGATCATCCATTTAAACGCAATAAACAAAAGTTCATCAAGAATAGGATGGTACAAACACCTCCTCCCCCTCACAAAGCTGGTGAAGAGATATTGCAAGAGATTGATGAATTAAGGTTGTTGAAAGTTACAAAATTTGAAGCTGATGAAGTTAATAAAAGCAATAGTAAAAACTTTGGTTGGAGAAAATGAAGCATCTTTTGGAATTTTCCATATTGGAAAACTAATTTGATACGTCATAATTTAGATGTGATGCATGTTGAAAAAATATTTTTGACAATTTGTTCAATACCATAATAAACATTGAAGGGAGGACAAAAGACAATGCAAAATCACAAGCTAATTTGAAACTTTTTTTATAGAAGGAATGAATTAGATAAAGATTTTCAAACCGATAAATATCTGAAAGCATGTTACATTTTGGACAAAAGACAAAATGAAATTTTGTGTGAATGGTTAAAAAGTCTAAAGTTTCCTGATGATTATGTTTCAAACTTGGCAAGGTATGTGAACATGAGGAAGTACAAATTATTTAGGATGAAAAATTATGATTTTCATGTATTTATGCAAAGGCTAATTCCAATTGCATTTTGGTAATTGCTACCAAATAAGGTTTGGAAAGTTATAAAAAAATTAAGTTTGTTTTTCAAAAGCTTAACATCATCCAAAATAAAGTTGGCTGAAATGGAAAACTAGATAGGAAAATTTTAGTAATTTTGTGCAAATTAGAAGGGATTTTCCCTTCGAGCTTCTTTGATGGTATGTAGCATTTACATATGCATTTAGCACACGAGGCCAAACTTGCTTTTCTAGTTCAATATCGATGGATGTATCTGTTTGAGACGTAATTATAGTAAATATTTAAATGGAAGTAGTTACATGTTTTAATAATAGAATTGTAATAACCCTATTTGCTAATGTATGCATTTACATCACTTGAAGAAAAATGTCAAAAATAAGGCTAGAGTTGAAGGTTCGATCTGTAATGGTTATATAGTGGAGGAAGCAAGTACATTTTGTTCACATTATTTTGAGTCGGATATACACACAATAGAAAGAAAAGTTTCTAGTAATGAATAAGGGGGAGGAACAGGTGATGCTGATGGTAACTTATCCATTTTCATATATCCTGAACGAGCATATGGACGTTCAACAAGAAGAATGTTAATAAAGGGAGAAATAAAGGCTGCTTATGGTTACATTTTATTGAACTGTCAAGAGGTTCAACCTTTTGTGCAATAAGTTGGAGTTGATTTTGAAATTGATTATTTAAGTTTTGAAATTTAGTGTTATTCACAACTAAAATACATAATAATGTTTTTAGATTATACAAGGAATGGTTACACGAGATAATGCCTAAGAAAACATAGGATGATATCAATAAAGAAGATAGAAGACACTTTCCTCGACGGTTCAAGAAATATGTAAGTTTTCAATTATAATTATTGAAATAATTGAATTATAAGATTAAAGTGTTCAAATGACATTATACTATTTAATATGATAATTTCTTTTATGTAGGCCTTAAAAAATCCAATAGAGAATAAGTACATATGTGATCTTACAAAAGGACCTTTGTGAACTATTAAATCGTATCCAGTGTATTTCATTAATGGATACAAATATCACACAAAATATGATGGTCATAGCATGGCAACAGTAAATAGTGGGGTTTGTATATATGGAAAATTGATGGATTACTATGATAAAATTGTTGAGATACTTGAAATTGAGTACCCTGCATTGCCAAGAAAGGAGAATGTGATATTTAAGTGTGACTGGTTTGATCCAACTCCTAATGTTGGTATAAAAGTCCATAGCTGATATAATCTAGTTGAAATCAACCAGCAAAGAAGATTTAGAAAATTTGAATCTTTCGTGTTGGTGATGCAAGCGATCTAGGTGTATTATGTCCCTTTTCCTAGCTTACGACAAGATAAGTCAGATTAGTTGGTTGTTTGCAAAGTTAAACCTAGAGATGTTTTTGAATCACATAGAAAAAGGAGAATAGAGAATTGAAAGTAAAATGTTTCAGGAAAATGTTTATGAAATAAATGCATCTATTACATATGAAGATAATGAACCTTTGAACGATCCAAATAATAAATATGTTGAAATTTCATCTAGAGAGGATGAGGAGGGCGAGAGATCTAAAGAGGAGCCTGAGTTTGATTCTAATTCTTTAGAAAAAAAAAGATGAAGATGATTTTGATTTACAATTAAGTACTGATACGATTAATTTGTATTTATAATATAATATTATATTCAATAAATCAATTATTGAATCAACAATATATTATTATATATTGAATTGAAATTGCTATATTTCTGGTTTATTCAATAAAATTTGAATTTCAAATTAAAATATGCCACCAAAGAGAAAATAGGATATGATGCGACCAAGGTTTAAACCACAATTTAGAGCCAGTTACTTTTTAAGTGAAGCATCACATTCTACAGCTGCAATAGAATTAGATGATGTACCTCCATCTACTACACATACAGATGAGGCATCACCTTTTATACCTGCTGCTACACCATTTAACAGCTTTACATCATTCACCACCACTATACCGACAGAGATATCAGGGGTAAACGTTACGGATGAAGGAGGCGGCCTCTAGCTTGCAGTTGAAAGAGTTGATGGAAGACCTTACATCACAATTGTCAACAATCTGTAAGTGAAAATATATGACACACCATATATTTATAATTAAGTTATAGGTTTAAATTTAAAATTGATATAAATTGGTTTTTATATTAGGTCGATTTCGTCTGGATCGTGATCAAGAAACATGTCATCCAAGGTCAAGGGGAAGATCGATCTTGAGGGTCATATGAAAGGATATCTCTCAGACAACAAAGGATTTTTAATATCAGGAGTTTGAGGTGCAAAAAATATATTTTTTGTACTTAATTTTTATACATTAATTAGATAAATATTGTAGGTTATAAGTACTTATTGTGTGTTTTTTCTTTTTTCATAGAATTTTTTTTGGATTCTAAAATTGACGCGGTTATTTATAAAGTATAGGAGAGATGAGCTTGTACACATTATAAAGACTTTGTTGGTGCAATAAACAAGACTGGTATATGACCTCATTATATTTCTGAAGAAATATTAAACCGTTGGTAGTAGTATTGGACATCACCCGAGGTAATGTCTATTTCAGAGCATAATTTTACTAACAGACGTGGAGGACCGGAGAAAGAGAGTCTTCCCATACACACTGGAGGATCTATTACTTACCAAGAGCATGCAGAAAGAATTATAAGTATTTATATTTTACACTTATATTCTGATTTTTTTACTTTCATGTATTTCAAATTTGATATGTGAATTTTGGAATGAAAATATGTGTATTATGTAGAATGATAATGTTATAAATGTCTGATGCTATATATGGTTGTATTGTTTAGTTACTTTCTTTATTCAACAGGGGGTAAATATCATAAAAATAGAGAAAAATTTGCCAAAACTTTTGTAAATTGTAGTTCACTTATAACATTTTATTCTAATGCAGGAAAAGAGCTCTTTTGCATGCTCACACTAAGAAGCATGATGGTGTAACGTTCGTCAATACCAGATATAGAGAACTAAATGTATGTGAAATTTATACTTTAATATTAATGCTTAATAATTATCACTTATTAACATAAACATTACCTTCTGATATGACCAAATACAAGAAAGCATTCAACGACAGTCTCAGCAGTCTGATGATGTTGATGAGAATCAAACATATCTTCATACAGTGGGACGTAGAGACCATCGTGGAAGGATCTTCAGCTTAGGTTCATTTGCTAACACATGTTATTCGCAATCCTCCACATCCAATACAACAGCATCTAGTAGGCAGTTCACATCCAATAAAGTCCATGAGCTTCGGAGCACAATACAGGCATTGGCAACTTAATTGCAGCAATCGATAGAGTATATAGCCCAACTCCGGAATAAGATGGATGAGTTGAAGGAGAAGGGCAATACCTCATTGCAACATTCAAAGCATCCGCATGCACTAAATGAATAGCATAGTTGCAGTCATTTTGTATGAATTAAACAATTATTGTTGTAGATAATAATTTTTTTTATCAATTAAGCTAATTTTTACCTTATATCATTAATCAACTTTGTGTTTTAACAAATTAAATGTAAAAACAAATCAAAATATTATCAACTGATAATTGATAACTGTATAAATTATACATCAATCATAAGATTATCAAATAAAATTAAATGTAGGGAAAATTTTAGAAAAACAATATCAGTAAATTTACTAACTGAAAAAAAATTTCGTCTGTAAAATGTAGTGAATTTGTCGACAGACCACTAAGATCCATCAATAAAAATAGTTGTGAATTTACCAACGATTTGGGAAATCCGTTGATAAAGTTACCAACGGAGGAGCCTTGTCCGTCGTTAAATTTACTGACCGAAACAAACCTTCCATCGCTAAATTTACCAACAGTACAAAAATTATCGTTGCTAAATATAATGACAGAATAGAAAATATCCGTTGGTAAATTAGTGACAGAAAATTTGTACTATGTCGCCAATTATTACCTACGGCTGTTTCTCCGACTCATTATGTTGGTAAATCCCATCGCTAACTTAGCCTGCCGATAGAAAACTTTCACATTCCGTCGGTAATTTTCGCCGCTAAACCTCATTTTTCTTGTAATGTACTCATATTAAAAGTTCTAATAAATAATAATCAATTGAGAGTCAAGAATAATTAAAAATGGTTTAAATTTAATATCGACAGTTGAGTTGTCAGCAATTCCTTGATTTCTACTGCGCCCGACAGATTTCTTGCTCAAATGTGGCACAAGTCCTCTAATAAAGTTTTTGTAACAATCTCGCATAGTTTTTCTCTCATTTTGCATATATTTGATTATAGTCCAAAGTTTTCACAAACACCTAAACTACTTTCTATTGGCCAAAATATTTCCTCCTTAAAATTGGCACAACTGATTATATTGCACGTAACTTTTTTCTTTTTTGTTTTGTTTTAATTAAAGTTTTGAAATGGTTACAGACTTATTTAATATTTATTTCTAAGAGATTTTAAGTTTTCAACAAATGTTATCATGTTTACCTAAATTTAAATCGTAGGTTGAGATTAAATTGTGTGTAGTTTTTACCTGACGATAGCATTAGGTCCAACAATGAGACTAAGAAGTGAAATTAAAATATTTAACTAAAAGCCTCCAAATGTGTTAAGTGTTAACGTGAAGTTGGAAGAAAACAGCTGGTATCCATGAGAAATGCCGTCACGTGATGTACGTGATCCAACATGTCCTCACCTGTTTTTTTTGTATGTTTCTTCTTTCTCTAAACGCAGGTGATGGTGTTGAGTGTTGACTTTCAGTTCCTCTTCGTATGCTGACTCGACGCACAGTTGCTTGCGACTTTCTACCCTCGCCATGTGTACGAGTCATTAGCTGTATTTGCTTTGACTTCCAATTCTTATTTAATCAAGCTCAATGATTAATGGCCCTGTTAATTAAACATTTGGAATCATTTATATATGGAATCGATTATTATCAGCCACTTTAAATTTATGCTGCATCTGACTACAGTTAATTAACAGTCTTACGCAACCCAAGTACAGTAAGCTGAACATCGGCAAAGTTGATGCCTCGGTTATTTATTTTCCTAATTAAGGAGGCCCTTCCCGTAATGTTACGTTTTAAAGCCATAGTGGATTACAGTTTATCAGTGGATCTGTCGAAGTTTACAAGCATCTTCGAAGACCTCACTGTAATGCTGTAATTAGTTTTACTATAGCTAATGAAAATTTCTTTAATTCACAAGCATCATCGAAATAATATGATTAGAAAGAAAGCTATTGATTTTCTTTTTTTTTAATCTAAAAAAATATTTTTCCATTTGTTTAGAAGTGATCCAAGTGTGAAAGAAAATTGTTGACTCCTCCGTCAGTAATTTTAAAAAAAAATCAATGAAATTGATTCATCAAACTTCAATTATTAAGCAGCGAGTTAAATAAGTTGTTATATTCTAATATCATTTATAAAAAAAAAAAACCATTGTGTCTACAATCATTGATGTTAAGAAAGTTACGTGTTGAATTTAGTTCCTCACCTTGCATTATAGTATTGCAAATCAAAAGATTACTTTTGATTAGAAAATATTATATATGAGGAGAAATTTGGCCATGACATTGCTGTATGACTTGAAATTTTAACAAATGGTTGAAGTACCGAGGCATTACAGTGCTGCAAATTCGAAATTTTACTTTTGATTAGAAAAATATTGTACGTGAGGAGAAGCTTGGCCGTGATGTTGATGTATGACTTGAAAATTTTAACAACTAGTTAAAGTATTGAGTTTAAATAAAATAAATCAATGTACTTATCCTGTAATTCTTCTAGAAATTGTGAATATAATTGATATCTAAAAAAATCTTTAAATTTATTCTTATGATCTTTTCTGTTAGTTCTTTTTGGTTAAAAACTTGATGTGATCTACACGTGACATGTATATATATACGAGGGGAACAGATGTTCCAAAATTCATCCATTGTAACAAGTAAATTAAAAGTGGATGGATGAGACTTCTGCAGAACAGAGGGAACAGATATTTTCGGAACAAAAGATTTTGTTCCATACATGAGGTGGATACATAAGTCACCAATTACATGAAAATATAAGACTTAAAGCGAGCGACTGGAGGCAAGTATTCTAGAGGGTCCATGGATGGAACCCAGAGCCGGCTAGTCATGTTAGAGAGTAAAAGTTAGAATGCCTTACACTGTTAGCCATATGTATATCTAATTCTTAACCAGCGAGTCAAGATACTAACTACTTTTAAAACGTTATAAATACCTAATTAAGAGATATTAATTATTTTAGAAGAGTTATTAACTATCTAATCAGCAGATATTGATTTTGACAGAGCATTAATAAATATTTTGCACATAACAACCATGAACAGAAGAGTATTAGACTGACTAAAAGAAGACTCTGATTAAACACAGAAGACTAATACACAACAACTTCTACCCGATTCATTATAAACATAATCCATTTTACAGTGTTCTTTTACGATTTTATATTTTGCTATCTGTGACTCCTAAGAGTGCTGTATTCTGGAGGTAATTTGCCGCCAATTCTGAAACAAACCCCGTATGAATGAGTGTAGAGAACAATCTAAAAGTAGTGTTTCAACACCCTTATTTGTAAATTTGTTTTTTCTTCCTCACGAATTTTATATACTTCTCATTTAATTTGTTTTCCTTGTAACAATTTCAACACAGAAAGTTAATGTATTAACAATATCAGTTCGTCAGTTGGGTTAATAAAAATGATCCCCCTTCAGTTTTCATAAATCTTAAAATTGTTAGACATTTTTTGTATTCAAGGGCAATTTTGTCAATGTCTCGTAAAGTTGGACTAACATAATTGTAATTTGGTTTTTAAGTAAATTACCGGTTAAGCTACGTCATTTGATCCAGATAAAAGATATTAAAGTGACCTAATAAATGATCTAGTTCAAGGGTCAAAGTCCGGGTAGAAAATGAATCCCAATTAGTATGAACCAGGTCCATATCGGCCTTGTGATGGAGAAGCCCGATATGAAAATTATATAAAGGTAAGGTCCCCTGCAGTTACTCAGAAGAGAACACTCTCGAGCATAAGGTTCTTGACCCGTTAAGGAAGCTCGGAATTTGAGGAAACTGTAGAAAGACCTTGCCCGTGAGTTGGTGAACACTTTCCGCTAAAAGCCCCGGGAGATTCGGAGACGTTTAGAGCTCGGAATCGGCATTGGAATCAGAGATAACTGAAATCCAGGTATTCCGCATTATCTTCGTTTTTGATCCTTTCATGGGACCCTATGGCACGTGCTAACATGTGGTATCAGAGTGGTTACGTGATCAGATTGCCGGAAACGGAGGTTTTTCAGTTTTTCATCTCATTTGGTTTTCCATTATTTTTTATTTGTTTTTCAGCTTTTTTGCTTGATTAATTGCGCAAAAGTAGTTTACATAAGGTTAGCTACGAAAAACGAGTTAAAAACGGGCCAAACGGAGCAAAAAACGGAGTCCCGGGTCGCTCACATCCCGACCCTCGTGGAACGGTGGGCACGTGGACGCACAGATGTGGGCCACGTTGCGGCGCGTGCACGCGCCGCACAGTCCCTGCGCGTCTGCGCGTGGGGTGCATGCCGTGCACGCACTGGCCCTGCGCACAGACGGACGATGACGTCGTGATGATGTCAGTTGCTGACGTCATCTACAGTACCCTCTAAAAAAACCCCCAAAAAAATTCCAGATTTCCCGTAAGGTACCCCGGGGTGTTTCGGGTCAGTTTCCGAGTTCGGGAAATTTATAAAGTAACCTTTTCCTATTTTTCTGGATTTATTACATTAGTAATAAATTAAAGTTTAACTCTAGAAAAAGAATTAAGGTATTCTGAATCCGATTTTGATTGAATTTTCATGCTTCGGACTACGTATGAGGGAGATACATGAGGGTG
>JANIHZ010000004.1:28344403-28358774 GCA_027478365.1 Erythroxylum rufum | reverse complement strand
ATTGAGTATTCATTTGATTAAACAAGTTAGTAATGTATACATATGTGTGTATTGCATGATATAGAAGCACAAATTGACCGATCGCATCCAAACATTGCTAAATCGTCGAGGCAATAGCAGTTATCTAGAGCTTACTATGAGTCACCCTATATGTTCTCTCACCATAATCTGGTTGCTTTGTTAAAAATTCAGTTATTGAATTGCTACTCATGTGATTGTGATAATTCCGAACCATTAATTGTCTGAGGAGAATGATATTCGGGAACGTATTGGAAGTGCTTACTGATTGTATGTAAATATGGAAATTTATGTTCTCAACTGAATGTTGAATGTCGGACTTAGATCCGAAGAATGTGATAGATGACTAGAATATATCAAATGTGAAATAATGAATGCATCATATGTGAATTATTGCATCTCATTACATTGAAATAAATGAATAGATAAAGGAGTTATGACCGGAGTGACCCAACTAAAAAAAAGCTTAAAGCTCGAAAATGTGCACAAATAGTCGCAAACTCAGTTATCAACGAGCCCGGTATTAGACTCAGTTATCAATGAGTCCAGTATTTATAATGAGTATGGGACAATATATAAAATAAGCCCGATATCAATAACAGATACGGGATAATTAAATAGGCGCTCGGTCACAATAAAATAAAAATGAAGTGAGTCACATGTGCATTTGTATATACATCTCTATTTATTAAATGACTGAATAGATAAACCATATTTACTACTTGAATTAACATGCCCATTAAACTGAGATGAAATATTGAATAGTTGAAATCAATGAAGTATGTGATGTGATGTGAATTATTTGTTCATATGACATATTTGGTAAAATAGACTATATGTATGTTAACGAGTGATGATATGATGAACACATCGATGATGTAATAACCCAGACCACCTACCCACAGATATTGTCCACTTTGGGTTGCCCCTCGGGCCAAACCCCTCGCGGTTTTACTCTTCCCACCTGTAGGAAAACACGCCTTGTGGGGGAGAGGTATCCATACCCTTATAAGGCATACTTCGTTCTCCTCTCTAACCGATGTGGGATCTCACACTCTCCACCCCCCTTAGGGCCCAGCCTAGCGGCCACAATAGTTCGGATACCGGTTTTGATACCATTTGTAACAGCCCAAACCACCTGCCTATAAATATTATCTGCTTTGGGCTCCAAACCCCTCACGATTTTGCTCTTCCCACTCTTGGAAAAACACGTCTTTCCGAGTGCGGGAAGAGCAAAACTGTGAGGGGCTTGGATCCCAAAGAAAACAATATATGTGGGCGGGTGGTCTAGGCTGTTATAGCCTAGGAATACTCTCTTAGGGCCAGCCTTTCTTTCTCCCTGATGATAGGGTTAATAGGATCCTGGTAGAGTTTCATTTGTGCTTGAGTTAATATTAATGTAAAAGACTCCAATAGGACTTTTTATCTCTAATTATTTTCTTGTTTAATTTTTTTTAGCTCATTCTTTATGCTCCTTAACTTTCTAGTGTATATATATACTGTTCAGTTACTTTTGGAGAGAAACCCTAAAGAGAATTGTTGAGAGATTGAGAAAGAGAAGAAGGAGGAGAGAAGTGGAGAAGAAGCCAACATCGACGTACTTCCCATATCATAAGTTTTCGATGTTGCTACCTTCCGTCTCTGTTTAGAATTGTATTTCCTTTTATTCTCCATTTTTATTATTGTATATAATTAAAAATAGCAGTTTGATGATAGGATTGTGAATGTTGAGATGTTTTATACTCACCTTTTGTTTTTTTTAAATCTTTGATTTAATAAGATCTAATTGTTTTATGTTTATTGGAATTATTGTGATTGATTTATGTGATTGCATAATTCGATAATAGACTGAGAGGGTGAATCGAATAAAAAATAATTAAATTAGGCTAACAAGAGTTAGGTGAATAAGAACGAGAAATTAATCAAATCGGTAATTTTGTGAAGAGAGATTTCAGATAGGTTCCCAATAGTTTATTGGACAACTTCAGATCTAATTAGGGTTTTGGATAGATTGTAAATTAAGAAATTGTAATTTTCCATAATCTAATTAGGGTTTATAATTTAGGGTTAATGGTTATAACTCGAGAGAGAGTAATCATCCCCAGGATCGTCTAGGACCAATAATCTGATATTTCATAATCGATTAGGTTAGCGTTAAAGATAGGTTAAAATTCTCCTCTCTGTCAATTGATAGTTCCTTTAGGTTGATTCTTAAGTATGTATTGCAGCTGCTACTTTGTTAATATTTTCGTAATTGAGTTGCGTGATTGAATTAAATTCTTGCCTTAGTTTTGTTACATTTGGAATTACTACGAATTGTTTTGGCCTTAGATTTTAAGATTAGATTATCCCTCCTCGTGGGGTCGACACCTTAGGTACTACGCAAATGACCCATACGCTTACGGATTATCAAGGTTATTAATTAGAACTTATACACATCGAAAAACCATGATCAATACCAAATTACCCTTTGGAGAGATCCAAAGGTTGGCATCCATATAAGGTCACAACAATTGAGAGTTTCAACTTGAAATGGATAGATTCTGGGAAAGAAGAGGTTTGTGAATGAATTGCCTTTGTCTTCATGTTTGTTTCAAAGGTTCCTCTGAATGAGCAATGCCATTTCAGCTATTTTGACATCAAATTTTGTAAAGTAGTAACGTACACAAAACAAAAAAGAAAATAGAACCTATAGAACTAAAAAAGTAAAGTAAGAATGTTGACGTAGAAATTAACATAAAATTTAATAAAGTAGGAATGTGCTAGTACAAAACTAAATAGGAAACTTAAAGGCTTATAATACATATGAAAAAATGTACTTAAAATGAGAAATTTTAAGTTCAACCTGACCCATTATCTAACTTAAAGGTTTATAATAGATTACATAAACTTGGTGTTAAAAAAAGATTTTTAGTTCAAGTTTTATAAATGTTGTAACCAAAACTTTCGTAAAGTTTTATTCCTTTATAAGTTTACTCTTATTTAAATAGTACTAGTTGTTCATATTACTTCTATAGTAGCCTAAGAAAAAAAAAACAAAAGATTGACTATTTTTAGTTATTATTATCAACAACTATAATTTAAATGCTTTGTTTTTTTTTGGAAAATGAATAAATTATATTAACACTAGCAAAAGCTAGTTCAACATTACAATGAGTTCTGTCACTGACTATCTATCAAGATACAACATTATTGGAAAAGCCAATAAAGGATAAAAACATTTTAGATCAGTTACAAGATCAATACACTATATTAATTATAAGTTACATATGTTTTTCATATCAAGTGAGAGTGAATTTTGTGCATTTTTTGAAATGGCAATAGCTCTAATCTAGTTGAGTATCTTCACAGCTAGCCAGTACTTGTCCTCCTCAATATTCTTGTACAATCTGTTTTTGTTTTCTATGTTTTGTGTTGTTGATGAACTAATTCAAAGTTTCCTCTCATTCATATGTGTAATTGTCCACTACAATCATATGGAGAATTCTGCTCCAAATTGCTTTCAAATAGCTGCATAGAAAGAAGAGATGATTTCTATCTTCAACAACTTCTTTAAATAATTCACAAATTGATTCATTTGTGCCAAACCACGTACTCTTGGCCCTAATCTTGTTTTTAATCACTGACAAAGTGATTAGTGAGGCTTTAGGATTTAGAGTTTATTTCCATAGAAGGTTATAACAAGGAAAATGTAATAATTTGCTTATGAAAATTTGTGACAAGATTTATTTGTGAATCCTCCACTCGAATTGAGGGTTTAGATGATAATGTATTCTCCATTCCTTTCAGATAACTGTGATAAGTGTTTAAAAAGAGTACGAAAGCTTCTAAATTCCTATACCAATCACTATTCAAAACTAGAGAGGATACTTTGAGGTTCAAATGAATTTTGTTCCTCAATTGGCTGATATCATATCTTTGTATAAAGGGGCTTGAACCTGATGAATTTTCAAACCATGTATTTTCTCCGTTTCCTAGCTTATGTTTAATCCTGGGATAAGCCATATCTCTCAAGTTCACCAGTTGATTGAAAATCCAAGAAACCTCTCTTGTACCAGTAATATACCAAAAGTTTATATTTTTAGGATGGTATTCATGGATCCATTTGATCCATATACCCTTTTTATCTGTATAGAGTCTCCAAATTCTCTTACACATCAGTACCTTTTGCATTGTTGAAATAGAGATATTCTAGGTCCATTTTGTTTCTTCAAGATAGTGATCTCTACGTATCATATTTTTGTTACATACTATTAAATCTTTGACGAATCAACCTTCAAGGCTACTGATCCTCCGTTCTCTTCTTCGAGCTTTTTTTGTT
The DNA here is from genome assembly GCA_027478365.1 of Erythroxylum rufum. Classification (NCBI taxonomy): domain Eukaryota; kingdom Viridiplantae; phylum Streptophyta; class Magnoliopsida; order Malpighiales; family Erythroxylaceae; genus Erythroxylum; species Erythroxylum rufum. The sequence continues at coordinate 28,354,435 of JANIHZ010000004.1, read as the reverse complement.
TTTGTTTCTTGATGTTAGACACTGAAAAGTGAATCACAAGTATTAACATCCTTTGAGGAAGTGTTGATTCTCCCCTTTTGGGGCAACTAGTAGCTTATTCTCGTGAGCTCTTTCCAGGTTATCTGGCGTTTACTTGTGCCTGATTCCTTACTTTCACTCAATTTTCGAAAGTTTCATTCTTTAACAGTTTGGTTTGGGTTTCTACGTGTTGAAGATGCTGTTAGCTTGAGTATATGCAACTCTTTAAGTGTTTTTCTATGTGTTTTTTCTTTTAAGGTTTTTTTTGTGCTTTTACTTTTGAGGTTTTTTTGTGCATGCTCCAAATCCGTATTGCGTTTTTATGTTCAAAGATTATTCCTTTTGTGGGATTTGCCTCTTTGGTTTACTTTGTTTTACTCACCTTGTGTTTTATTTGGGTGGGTTTGGTTGGTTATTCAAAAAGTTAAAGGTTATGTATCTGGGTATATATTGTATGACCTTCCTCTTCTGTTTGTTGCTTTGCACAGTGAGATTATTGTAGGTTTTGGATTTGGGTTGTTAGTTCCTATCGAGTTTTGTTTTTGTTTTTCTAGCTATTACACTCTTTTGTTATGGGAAAGGAACATTACAGTCTTTATCAAGCCTATAAAGGTCACCTTCCATTTCTCTTCTCGACTCTTTAGCTTTTTCTCAATAGGTTAAGCCATAGGGTGAATGACCTTCTCTCTCTCTTTCTCTCTAAGCTTTTACCATTAGAAATCACTGACGTGTCAGTTTTCCTTCCATACAAACATACTGCTTTGGCTTCTTCTTTCTCCTAACAGACAGTTCTTTAGTATTTTAAGCTACATGAAGTCATAGTTGGGGATTTGTTTTTGTGTCATAAGAAGTTGACAACACCTAGTATTTTAGACTGTTGTTTTCCTTCACATATTTTCTTACAGGTGGTGAAGTGGATTTTTCTAAGATATATAAACAAGCTTATCTTTGATTTTAATCCCAGCTACCCGTATTAGGTTCTAGGTTTATAAAGGATCTAGTAGCGATATCTCTATCACTGGCTAGTTGTTTCATCTTTATTGCTACATATGTTATGACTATTGCTTTTAATTCTTGAATGCATCTTTATTATGACTACTTGTAAAGTTTGATTTATATGTGATTCCCCTTATGTGTGCTTCTTGTTGATAAGCTACGCATCCCTTTTGATTAGTTGTTAATGTTTTTATTCTTTTTTTATTATTATTTTGATTATTCTTATTATTTGTATTATTATTTCTTCTCTTTTGTTAGTCATTTTTGGCATTTAGTGGTGATCGTTGTAGAAACTAAACTTCTAAGGTTGTCTTTCTCTAGTAGGATAATCTTCTTCTTTGGCTACCTGTATTTGGGGGATCTAGGTTCTACTTGTAGTATTCTAGCTTGGTAACGGTCTTATTTTTGAATTCCTACACGTATATTTCCTACTTCCTCTATTTATTTTTAGTTTTGCTAGTTTCTTTCCCTAGTGGTCTATTAGTCGAGCCTAGTGGATCAATAATTTTTTTTCCTCTAATATCCCCTTACTTAAGGTATTATTCTCTCTAGACTTTTTTTAATTTGAGAGACTCTAGGAACTTTTAGGAATAACCTCCTTGGACTTGTGGGGGCATTGAGTTAGGAGGGACGGCTTTGCATATCGAGCATAGATCACAGACCTCTCTGTCGGTGCATTCCATGTGTAAGAATAAAAAAGATGATGATAGAATACGGATAGGTTCTTAGAACATTATGACCTTACAGGGAAGTTTCTAGAATTAGTAGAGATTTTAGACAAGTATAAGATCATATAGCGTGCATCCATGAGACAAAGTGGACGGGGGCTAACACGAAGGAGATTAATGGGTTTAAATTATAGCACTCGGGGGCTTCGAGAAGATAAAATGGGGTAGGTATCTTAATTGTCAAAGAACTTATAAATCAGGTGGTGAAGATCAAAAAGACAAATGATAGGATTATGGTCACTAAGGTTGTGGTTAGCAATGTTGTTCTCAATATGGTGTGTGCGTATGCACCTCAAGTAGGTTTGGATAAATAACAAAAATGACAATTTTAGGAGTAACTAGATGAAGTGATTCAACATATCCATACTAATGAGCAAGTTATATTAGGAGGAGATTTTAATGGTCATATAAGGGCAGTTTTGGACCGATATCTATGGACTCATGGGGGTTTCAAGTACAACGCTAGGAATGATAATGAGATTGCCATATTGGACATGGTGGTAGCGTTTGAGTTAGTGATAGCAAATTCTTTATTCAAGAAGAACCAGGAGCACCTGGTGACTTTTAAGAGTAGCACCACCAAGACTTAAATTGCTTATTTCATTGTAAGGCGGAGCGATCAAGCTAGGTGCAAAGGTTGTAAAGTGCTTTCGGAAGCATGCTTAGCAACTCAGTATAGAATGTTAGTTTTGGATATGGAAGTTAAAGGATGGAGGAAGAAGCAAATTACTAGGAGGTGTATTAAAATTATATGGTGGCATTTGAAAGGGGACATGGTGGAACAATTTAAGGATAAAATAAGAAATGGAGCCAAATGGACATTGAGAGGGGATGCTAAGCAGATGTAGGAGGAAGTAGCAACTTTGGTACGAGATACTATAACAGAAATCTTGGGAGTTTCTAAAAGGTCTAGAGGTGGTAGGATGGAATCTTGGTGGTGGTCTAAAGATGTCCAAAAAAAGGTGAAAGCTAAAAAGAGAGAATACAAGGCTCTATTGGAATGTATAAAAGAGGCAGAAAGAGAAGCTAATAGAGAAAGGTAGAAACTGGCAAAGAAAGAGGCAAAGAAGATAGTTTCAGTGGCTAAAGGTGAAGCTTACGAGAATGTGTATAGGAGATTGGACACAAAAAAGAGAGAAAAGGAAATTTTTAAGTTGGGAAAAGTTAGGGCATGAAAGACGAGTGACTTCGACCACGTTCGTTGTATAAGAGATAAAGCAGGGAAGGTTCTCATAGAGGCAAATGACATCGAGAGTAGAAGACAAAGGTAGTTTTATGGCCTTTATAATGAAGGTATAGTAGACAACATATTTTTAGGTGACCTCAAAAAGTATAAGAGTTTTCGTAACTGGTCTCGATGTGAATGGATCACAAGAAAAGAAATTAAAAAAATCTTTAAGGGAGATAAAGAGCAAAAGGACAGTAGGCTGGATGAGATACCCATAAAGGTATGGAAGAGAATAGGCATCGAAGGTCTTGATTGGCTAGTCAAGCTTTTTAATATGATCCTTGAGTCCACTAGAATGTCGAATGAATGGAGATTGAGTAGTTAATTCTTTTATACGAGGCTAAAGGGGACATCCAAAATTGTCACAACTATAGAGGCATAAAACTACTTAGCCACACCATGAAGTTATAGGAGAAGGTAATTGAGAAGAGGGTTAAAAAAGTGATTTCTATATCGACCAACCAATTTGACATTATGCCTAGAAGGTCCACGATAGAAGCGTTACATCTCCTTCGCACATGGTTTTTATTGATTTAGGGAAGGTATATGACAAGGTTTTTAGGGAAATCTTATGAAGGTTAAGGGAGTTCCTATGCCATATATACGGGTGATTAGAGATAGGTATGAAGGGGCAATGACTAGCATATAGATGATAAGAGAAGACACTGAGAAATTTTCTACTAGTATTGGGCTACATCAAGGCTCTGCATTAAGCCCTTTTTGCAGTAGTGATGGATGAGCTTACCAAGAATATTCAAGGAGATCTGCCTTGGTGTATGTTATTTGTTGACAATTTTATCTTAGTGGATGAGAGAAAGGAGGGGGTAAATGTCAAGCTAGAATGTTAGAGGGAAACGCTAGAGTCGAAAGGTTTTTAAATAAGTAGGACTAAGACCGAAAGGTTTTTAAATGAGCAGGACTACAACTGAGTACTTAAAATGCAACTTTTTGGGACATCAGGTGGTTAATGATATGCAAGTAAAACTTGGATTTGAAGTTGTACCATGGAAAGAGTGTTTAAGTACCTAGGGTCTATCATCTAGAGTAATGGAGAGATTGATGATGATATAATCCATCGTATCAAATCACGGTGGTTCAAATGTTGAAGTGCAGCAGGAGTCTTATATGACAAGAATATCCTACTCAATCTTAGAGGTAAATTATATCGAATGGTGATTCAGCCAACCATCTTATATGGGACGAAGTGTTGGCCCACCAAACGCATACATATCAATAAGCTTTTGGTGATGGAGATAAGGATGTTCCGGTGGATGTGTGACATTATTAGAAGAGATAAGGTTTGAAATCGTATGGTTAGAGACAAATTACAAGTGGTTGGTATTAATGACAAATTGTGAGAGACAAGGCTTAGGTGGTTGGGACATGTTAGAAGGAGGCACCTTAATGCTACAGTAAGATGATGCGAGAAAATAATTCTTAGAGACTGCAAGAGGACAAAAGGAAGGCCTAAAAAGAACTGGGGGGAAGTGATCACAAATGATATAGTAGCGTTGGATCTTACCGAGGACTTGGTTATAATAGGAAACTTTGGCCTACTGGGATATAGGTAAAGGATATCTCTTAAAGAGAGTATACGCAGTCTTATAGGTTTTGTTAATTCAATTACTGTGAATCTCTTGTGTCGTATTTATCTTTTAGGAAGTCTAGTCTAATTGGTTAGTCTCTACCTATCTAGTTGTTACTGTGGGCAAATTCTTATGTCTTACAACTTGACTTTTCAACTCATGTTTATACGAACAATTTTTTGCACTTAAGGAGCCCCTCGCCTTCTCACCAGTTATGAGTGTAGCTTTGACAATTTCTCATCTACCAGCTACCACCTATCGAATGTGTTTTGATAAAATTATTATTTTAGTATTATGTATTTATTTATTTAGTTTAATATTAATAGTATTATTTGTTTGTTTTTATTTATTTCTTTATTTAAAATTTTCTCTCTATCTATGGGTCATTTAGTCACAACCTATCTACTAGTTAAGGGTAAAGATATGTACTACTGGACCTCCCTAGACATTAGTATTTTTTTTAATCTTATCTCATCTTCATGTGTCTATCAGAAACAACTTCTCTACTATGTAGGGGTAAGGCTATGTACTATTAGACCTCCCCAGACTCCGCGTTGGTGCGAGATTTCAACTAGGGGTTGATGATGATGATATAAATTTCATGGTATTTTATGTTCTTGTACTTTGCTATTTAAGATGGGGTTAAATAAGCTATATTTCTCACACTTTAATGTTTTTTAAGTTAGTCATAAAAATCCTAAATGTTTCCTAAATGGTGATTTATGAAGACTCATTAAATGTATTTATATCTTGAATGCTTTTAGTTTTAATTTGAATAGAATTCCTTATAGTATTTTAGGTTAGCTTAATTAGTTTACTTTGAGTAAATTTACTTTTATATACACAAATTTTATTTTCATATTAAATTATTATTTAATTTTTTTACATATGTATGTATTTATTTATACAGATAAATAGAGGGAAGTTCAAGATAATTCATCCTCTTCAAGAAGATTCAGTGATCCAACTTGGACTCTTGCAAGATTGGTTTTTGTTATAAAAAAATTATACTATATATTATATTATGATAGACATTGAAAAGTGGGGGATTACTAGGTTGGAGAAAATTTTAATTGGCATCAAAAGTGATTTGGAACCTTGTAAGAAAGTTAACTATGAAATAAAATGATTTATGGAAACTTTGCTTGAAGAGTTAAGAATGAGAGAGAGAGAAGGAAAAGGCTTAACTATGAAATTAGAAGTAAAAAATCATTTTGTATCAGTGGGGATAATATTTAAAATGTTGAAGCTAGTACTTTTATCCAAGAATAAGAGATTAGTGCAACTAACATGAGGAAAAGAAGAAGTATCTTTAATCTTTTATCTGTAAGTGATGTAGCCAGGTGTCAGTTCAGTCCACATAGGGCCTTCCAGCCCATATTGTCCTCCACATGAAGGGCAACTCATGCACTTCTATCACATGTGGGTCATGGTTCAAATCTACCGACATTGAAAGGGGCTTAGGAATTCTAGATCTTTTCGACTAACAGGGAGTAACCAACTTCAGGCACCATATACAATGCTATTGTATTGTTTATTGAGATTGCTTCTCGAATTGGGTTGCTTATTTGTGTTGGTTGTCAGATTTGTTAGCTTCACATTCTTTTGGGTGGAAACTATTAGAGAGTACGTTGATTGAGTTTGTAGTTTGGATTTAGGGTATTGGGAAGTGGTGAGCATACCTATGGCTTCTTGTGCTTCAGAGATTTTGGGCTTGAAATCTCTCGACTGTACATATCTTCTTTATTTTGTATAAATGCATTCTGATTTATCAAGAAAAAAAAAAGAAGTATCTAAATTTTTTTCTCCATGGGTAAGTCTTGGAGCTTGACCATCCATCTGAAGTTTATTACAATATAAAGAAGTAACTTATAATATGGAAATGACAGTGGCTAGATAGTGATATAATACATGTGTGTCATTAAATATTTCTAAATCTTACTATTACTAGCCCATGAGGGATGTTATTGGCTCTCATGGTCTAGGATTTAAAGCTCCTTAAATTGATGATTATAAAGGTAATATTATGAGTAACTCTATTAGTGAAATAAAAAGTTGCTTGACTGAAAGAAGGACTTAAGCAACATATTGATGTTTAATCATGTATAATAGTTGGATAAATATGATAAATGAGCCTATTATGAATTTTTAGTTTATTCTGCTAAAAGGGAGATGCTTTAAAAGTCATTTGATACATTGAGCCTTGTAAGAAATGTTGATACTTAGTTAGAGATATTTAAAAACTATTATACAATTCATTACTGACAATGATATTATTTATAAAGCAACTGAGAACAGGTTGCATGACAAGCAAAATTCTTTCTAGTGGAATCGTTCTACTACACAGTGTATTAACCTAATGCTAAAAAGCATAGGAGATGGTAGATGCTTTCCTTTCATTAATGAAACTATTAAAAAAGCTAGAAAAGTGGTTAAGTTCATTTATAATCATGCATGAGTTTTGAATTTGAGGAGAAATAATTTCAAATGGTAGGAATTTATGTTGTCCTGACATTATAAGATTTACAACAATTTCTTATTGCTTTAGTATTTTATTCAAATAAAGGAGTTAAGACAAATTTTTACAAGTGATAAATGAGTTTCATTTTAGCATACCAGGTTTAATACTAGAATGGAGATTTCTAAGATCAATATTTTAAAAACTAGACCAAACATTAAACCGATCAAAGGAAAGGTTTAAGGATTCAAATTTCAACCAGTATTAAACCATTATAAAATTGGTATATAATAAAAAAGAAGTAAAAATTAAAACAATAAGTAAAATAAAATATTTTATTGAAATAAAAATTCACCAATGTCTATTATTATATAATGTGTTGGACCCTGAATTTTCTTAGAAGATTAGAACTATTAAAGGAGAACTTTTGGTGATTGGTCACGAGTAAAAAACAAATGAATGAAAGTTCTTGAATCAAGAATTTATAGACAAGAGTAAAGTAGGGAATGAGAGATTTGGATAGATTTATGATTTGCTATGGTGTTTTTTTGTGTGGATAAGAGATTTTGAAATAGGAACAATTAAAGTGAAAGGTAGCAGTAAAATAAAAGCAATATTTATGTAGTAAATTGATGAAGAATATGTATATATGAGTATGTTATGTTATTGGTGTTCATGATTAGTCGTGGATTATATTTTTGCTTTATGGATGATGTTGATTTGAAATGAAGTTGATAATGAGGAGTAAATGAAGTAGTAAAGGTGATTTTGGTATGAGTTGTGTTAAAGAAAGATTTTTGAAACAAAATAAGTAGTTGATCTGGAAAATGCTCACTGAGCATGCTTCAGTATTTTAGCCATAACTCTTTCTCTAGTTATCCAAACGAGATGATTCTTAATTTGGATTAAATGAGAAACATATGGCTACATTTCTTATGAAGACATCTAATTTAAATTTTATCTTTAAAATCTCAAAATTTGTCATGAAGTTGAGAACTGGGTGCAGTACATTGGTGGTGAATGTGAAATTCGTGTTCTAATTTCAGGGGAAATTTTGGATTGATCTAGGCTAAATTAGATAGAGTTATCTTCTAAAACGTTGTAGGGCTTTCTTTTGTCTTTCAAACAGTATATAGTATATGAATTTTAGACATTGGATTCGAAAGTTATGGTCCTTATAAGGGAAGATGTTCAAGAGTGAAGTTGTATTCTTCTATGTTTTGCTTCTTCTGCCTTTTTGCTTCTATTGTGATGACGTCATTTTCTTCTATGTTTTTCTTCTTCTATGATGACGTCATCTTCTTTTGTGTTTTGCTTCTTCTGTCTGTTTGCTTCACCTATGATGACGTTATCTTCTTTTGTATTTTGCTTCTTCTGCCTTTTTGTTTTTTCTGTAATGACGTCATCTTCTTCTATGTTTTGCTTCTTCAGCTTTTTCATCTGTACCTATCTTCTGTTCCATTTTTGATCCTTCAAAAGATAGAATCTATCTTTTAAGTCTTCATGAAAGTTTTATATCTTGAAGTTATCTTTCTAATCATCCAAATAACACCCCAATCCAATATCTCTAGGGAAAGTTATGATAATTTTCCCACTTCTTCTGTCTTTTTCCATTAGTCTACTTTTCATCTGTACCTATCTTCTATTCCATTTTTGATCCTTCAGAAGATAAATCTATCTTTTAGGTCTTCATGAAAGTTATAGATATTGAAGTTATCTTTCTAACCATCCAAAGAACACCTAAATCAGATGTTTATAGAGAAAGTTATTCCAATTGTTAAACATCTTCTGTGTACTATTCATAAACTTCTTTTGGATCACTGTTCATCTTATATCTTCTGTTCCTATTTTTGACCCTTTAGAAGATAGAATTTGTCTTTGAGGTCTTTATAAAAGTTGTAGATATTGAAGTTCTATTTTGAACCATTTAAAGAACACCTACATCAGATATCTATAGAGAAAGTTATGCTAATTGTAAATATCTTCTATGTACTATTCATAAACTTCTTCTGGGTACTGTTCATCTTATATCTTCTGTTCCTAATTTTGACCCTCTAGATGATAGAATTTGTCTTCAAGTCTTCATCAAAGATGTAAATATTGAATTTTTATTTCAAACACTTTAAGAATGACCTTGATCCAATATCTCTAGAGAAAGTTATGCCAATTGTCCCACGATAGGTTCAATATAATTGAGGATAAAACCAGGTTGGATTCTTTTGGCCATAACTCCTTCTCTAGACACCCAAATGACTTGATTCTTGAATCATTGGACTCGTAAGAAATTTCTCTATATATCCACCAAAAATCATAGTACCCTATATTGAATTGAGAAAGATTGAGTGAAAAATGTGGGATGGGTATAGTGTGTGTACTCTTAAATAATATGAACTGGATATTTTACTAAACATACTTTAGTATTTTGATGATATCTTGATCTATAAAAATCTAAATGAGATTATTTCTAATTTGTGGTAAACTAGAGACATAGAGCTACAAATTATCTAAAGGAAGTAAATTGTAATTCAGTCCCTAAGACTTTCAAGTTCTAGATGGAATTTGTGCATAATATACTGATTTGGACAAGAGTAGTCCAAAAATGTTTGAAGTATATCTTTCAAATCACTCAACCAAATTGAATGATTTTGGTGTCATTAGAAACGTAAGATAGTGAGGAACATTTTTCTAGAAGGAAGAGTTATGTCAAAATATTCAAGGGTACTTTTGGCAAGACACTTAAGTATAAAAGATATAAGGCATAAATGGAAGGGCAAATGGGACATTTCTCAATCATTAAGGGCATAAATGGAAGAAAAAGTGCTAGTCTTGCATTTTAAGAAGAGAGAAGAACGAAAATTGAAGGGAAAAAGAGAAAGTGTCATGAAAAAGAGAGAGAAATATGAAGAGAAGAAGAGAAGGAGAGAAAGAAGAGAAAATAAGTTAGGGTTTAACTTTCCTTAGTCTTCAAAGGAGATTTTAGAGTTGATCAAGAAAGGAAACAAGAAGAGGAAGAGAAGA
>JANIHZ010000004.1:28197112-28209076 GCA_027478365.1 Erythroxylum rufum | reverse complement strand
CACAACAAAGTAACAAATAGAAAGTGAGTCTCATATGCATTGCATAGGCATAATATGAATGATTAAGTGTATTGAATGTGAAATAATGTGAAATGTAAAATAAAGTGAGATGTGTGAATTATGTGTTATGTGACTGGATGAGCCATTGATGATGGTCACTCACTGAGTTCGCAAAACTCACCCAAAAATTTGCAAATATTTTTCAGGACTCAAAAGAATATCCTGTTAGGCCAACGGGAGTATACCTGCAGCATTCAAGTGAAGGTTAAAGGTTGGGATCAGTTCGCATCTGCATTGCATTTCTCTATTTTGTACTGAATTGTATATTCCACAACTTTTTGTATAAATTATATTTCGAAATGACTTAAGTGTTTTGTATTTGTGGAAGGGCCCGAATGACTATTGAAAATTGTGTTAATTGAAAATATTTACGAATGAATGTGGGCCTAATTTGAGTTTCAATTTTCGTAAAATATTTTATTGATTTAAAAAAAATTATACTGATTTTCGAATAATTGAGTGCTTTAGCATGACACCCTTGTAGGGTACAGACTCGGATATCACCCACAATATCGAGTTTGGGTCATTGCGGGAGTGGGGTGCTACAAATAGCTAACCTTAAGTCTACTAACAACTAGTCCTAAGGTTTTTCAACTGAATTACTCAGGTTAAAGTTTATAGAATTGCTTTACCAATTTATAAATCCCTCCATTAAGTTTGACCCTAATCTAGAAATTTTATATCATTATATCTCTAAGGTTACAGCCAACTCCTTCCAATTATGGTACATCTATTCATCAATAGGATTTCTTATATTTATGTATGAAATCAAATTATGATATAATATTCTTGGGTTTAGTATAACATAAATAAAACACATAATTAGATCATAATATAACAATCAAACCAATTGCATTAATAAAAGAATCAAATAATATCAAAGTATTAATATAGGGTTCATATAACCTAAATACTAACAAGATGTTTAGTTACATATTTGAACACAAAATCAAACATACACTGAAAGAAAAATGAATTGAAAATAATGGGTTCATAATTCTAAATCTCCCCGATTGTCTTCTATCAAGTATTCTTGTAATGCAGAGGTTTGATCTTATATTTTGATGAATCTTTCAATGAATTCCTCGTGTTTCCCACTTCTCTGGATGAAAATCACCCTTGAGAACAATATCCATGTCTGAAATCACCTCCTAAAATTTCCTCCCTTCTTTTGAGGTTAAACACTTCCTTTATGTTGGCTGTAATGGAAGCTCTTATCATCCTCTTCCTTTTTCCTATCTTGAACAACTTCAAATTCCGTCTTGAAAGCCAAGCAAAGTTGAAACCTAGTTTTTTCTTCTTTTTTTCTCTTTTCTCTCTTCTCTACGACTCTCTCTTCTTTTCTATCCCCAAATCACATTTTTGCCTCTTCAAAACGTAAGACACTCTTTTCTTCTTCCTTTTATACCATTAATGATTGAACAATGTCCATTTTACCCTTACTTATATGCCTTGTAACTTAAATGCTTAAGTGACTTGCCAATTTTGCCTCTCATGCAATCTTACCACTTTAACACTACAATTCAATTAACCTATGTCATATAATCTCACTCACATTAACATGCTAATTAACTCCACAAAATAAGATAATTAATCTATCAAGACCTCAAAATTTATTTAAATCATGCTTAACTTCAATGAACAAAATTCAAGGGCCAACATTTCTTCCCCTCTTAAAAGAATTTCGTCCTCGAAATTCTTATCTGACTGATCAAGAGGCTGTGGTATGTCTCCTCATATTCAAGAATCCAATCACATAGTTTGATACTTTACATCAAACATAATGCATACACTCTCAGTAGCATATTCTATATTTTATGCTTGTGTCTCTCTCAGAAATAGGACTCCAATAGTCACTTTTGGATCATTACATATTTGTTTATGATTTGTTCTTTGATTGATCATTCTTAATAAACTATCTAATCTGCTTAATCTGATTCAGTGAAATTCTTCTTCGAAAGAAGATTTCTTGCTACTTTCATCCATACTACTCATGCAATCTTTATCAATCAACTGTTATCATCATCGCATTATCAGCTAATCTTAATACCTCAAGAAGACCAATCCCATTTTGTCCACAGATTTATCTCCGACAATTCACCAATTTATATCTTACACAACTGATACTTTGATCTCAATTGATCATAGATAACATCTCTCTCTTTATCAAACATACTAACACCGATTTTTACTGCAGTTTTTCATAATTTACCTCTTCTGATGCTATATCATTTCATACTGAGTTAACCACCATATTAAGTACATCAACTCTAGTTGCCTTAATCGAACAACCACTTCAGTTCCAAATTCATCTTCTCAATATCATAACAATTTTTTTTTTCATTACATTCCGCTTGTACACTTTAATCTCATCATTTCCACTTATATCCTTATCTTCCTCAAACAATCCATGATCATACATTTACATCTATATCACATTCGGAGATATATCACCACAATGCCATACACTACATCCCCCACTACAATTACATTGAATCATTATTTGTTATATTTACCCATGTACTATTTCTCATTTCTATTTATCCAATGAAAGAGTATCATTTTTCTTATTAATTCGATCAGCTCAAACTCTTAACAGTTGCTCTTACGTGTGACTCATACACATGAGACTCAAACTAAGGATCAGTCGCTACTGTCTTCTATGACATGTTCACAAATGTATGGACCTTGACACATAATTCGAAAACGCCCATGTAAGATAGTAATTCTGGCGCTTTGATACCATATCTGTTAGATCCCAATTGTTTCCAAAACTCAACTCTTGCTTTGATACCATATATGTTGGACCATGTTTGTTTCCAAAGTCCAACGCTTACTCTAATACTACAAATGTTGGGTCCCGCTTGATTCTGGAATCCAACTCTTGCTTTGATCATGAAACGTGAGCGTATTATCCTATAGGGTTATTGCATTGAACCCTCATTAGCCACCATCAGTTCATCTTCATTCTTATAACATCCCAATATTTCCTCACAATTTGTTCAATGGTGTGCCCATACAAATTAATCACTATAATCAAACTCATTTTTCCTAATTCAGAACAGATTTTGTGAAACTTCAAATTAGAATTTCAATTTGACTTCTTCAAAGAAATTGAAGCTCTAAGTCTCTAGTTTGTTTTGAAGCAAAAACCATCTTAATCGGAGCTCTACAGATCAAGATATGCTTAAAAAGCTAAAGGGTGTTCATACCCCAATCACGCTCTCCCAACCGATCCCTCATTTTCTTTCCATCAAAATTTTTCAAATCAACTCCAAAAGATACCAATTTTCATAGAGAGATAGGAAAAGGTTCTATAAATCCATTTCTTCAATAATCACTTCATTTAGAGGTCGGATGATGAAGTTATGGCCAAAAGAATCAAACATGTTTATGTCCTTAATCATTTTGTACCTGTCTTGGCGCAACTTCCATAACTTTCACTACAGTTGTTAGGTTGATTTCATTTTTAAACGGTTTGAAAGAGCACTTCGAGATATACAATTTTTATGAAGACCACAAAGCGAGATTTTGCCATCTAGAAGATCAAAATCGCTAATTTACTGTAGCTATCCCGTGAATGTCTGTTTAACGGACATAAAGTCCATTAAACGGACATGGGCGATGCTGGGGGTCATTTTTTACCTGATAAGGTCCATCTAACGGACCTAAAGTCCGTCTAATGGACATAGGGGTTCCTCAAACCCCTCCAAAGCCTCTCCAATGCTTCCTACATCCAATCTAATATCATATTCACTCATAATCTTCCCAAATTCAACTCTTTTAGTGCCAATTCACTTCATATCAATTCAAACACAAAATTTATCTCATAAAACTCTCATTTCTCATCCCATTTGGTTCATCAAAACTACATATTCTCCTCATTTACCATAGCTGTCCTATACATACATTCCATGCAGCATCACTTCTTGTAATGATCATATATTTTCACTCTAGTATCCAAAAATTACAAATTTTATATCATTGGAAAGCTAGAAAGATCATCTACAACTTTCAAGAAGACAATTTTGACCAGTTCTACCTAGATTATTCCAGATTTTCCCTGGAGTCAGTTCACAAAACTTACCCTTATGAAAACTTGAAATTTATCCTAACTTCACTTCCTCTATTACAACATCATTCATAATAATTCAACTACCAATTGGAATTCATCAAACTCTCAACCTCAATTCATTTGACTCTTCATATTCAACAATATCTCATCATTCATAACATTCCTATCTTTCTTTTCCATAGTGCCTCACTTATATATATAGCAATAGTTCCTGTTCATGATTCATCAACTCAAGTGGATAGCTTCTTCAATTATATCTAATTTCAACTCACATCATCCATACATAATTCATATTCATTAACATCATAAGATAAGTGTTTACAAGCTTTATTGGCATCCTATGCCACAATACATCATTTCGCAAAATCCCAAAATACATAAAATACTTGAACTATAATTGCTCAACATGCGACTACAGCCTTGTTTTACATAAATTACTCCAAAACAAAACAAAACATGTAAATTCAGATTTATGCCTTGATTCACTTTCACTCAATCTCTTGCTCATCACCTGAAGATAGGGAAAGAGAGTGGGGGTGAGCTTAAAAAGCTCGTGGGTAATAAGTTTATAACGAATAATAAGCAAAACCGTTCAAAAAGTTCATTGTCATAGAAAATTCTTATTGAGCTGTAAAATATATGTTTCTCAAAATTCTTGTCGTATAGTTAAATTCACAAACTGCAAAACATGAATGTATCAACTTGTTCACATATCATAAGCACATAAGCACATCAGAATAGTTTGGGTAGTCCGTAACAGAACGTACTAACACATTTCCCATAAGGGTCCTGTGTAGCCATGAACAGAACATACTATCGCAATCCCACATAATGGTTTTGCGTAGCCGTGAACTTAAGGGAGTCTGTGAAGGAGCTCCATGCCACTAGTGGGCAGGTAGGAAAAGCCTTTAGACAAGTGCACTTGACATAACAAAACGGACCAAACCAAACCCACATAGCATGTAATTCATGACTTCAAAACAGATTGCCCGAACGGCAATATTTCGGAAACTTGTTTTTCATAAACATGCAATTTTTTGAAAACCCCTATCATTTAGCAATATCACAATTCATCATCAAAATTTCATACACCAAACATGTAGCAATTTCATCATTCAAAAGCAATAAAAACAACATTTATGAAATAATTGAAATCATTTTACTTTATTGATTTGGACAAAAACATCAATGGCTCATTACGCAATTATAAACATGAAACCCACCTTAATTTCCTTTCTTGAAAACCTTGCTCAAAAAGCCTCCACTCTTGCTCCTCTTGCCTCTCTCTTGATTTCCTTCATCAAAGGCAAAATTTTCATTTAATAGGAATCCAAATTAGACAACCCAAAGAAACATATTCATAAAATTGATCCTAGAATACTTAAACTCATGTATTTCCTAAGCCCCATGAACCAAAATCTTCTCAAAAATCCAAAATATTAAGATCAAACTTACCTTGAATCTTCACCAAATGAAGAGTTTGTTGGCTCTAATGGAAGCTCTCATCTTCTTCTACCTTTTTCCCTACTTGAATAACTTCAAAATCACCCTTGAAGGCTTAGAAAAGTTGAACCCTAGCTCACTTCCTTCTTTTCTTTTCTTTCTCTCTTTTTCGTGCTTCTCTCTCTTTCTCTCCTTTCATTCACGTTTTTTTTGCTTCTTCCAAATGTAAGACACTCTTTTCTTCTTCCTTTTATATCATTAATGATTGAACAATGTCCATTTTGCCCTTACTTATATGCCTTGTAACTTAAATGCTTAAGTGACTTGCGAATTTTGCTCCTCATGCAATCTTACCACCTTAACACTATAATTCAATTAACCTATGTCATATAATCTTACTCACATTAACATGTTAATTAACTCCACAAAAATACTCTATTAAGAACTCAAAATTCATTTAAGTCATTGCCTAACTCCTTCCAAAAAAAGGTCTTCTGATCATGTAATTGAAGGAATTTGCTAGTACTTCCTCTAGAAAAATGTTCCTCATTGTCTTAATTTTCTAATAACACCAAAATCTTTCAATTTAGTTCCATAATCTAAAAGTTATACCCCAAATATTTTCGGACTGTTCTTATATTAAAACAATATTCTGTGCTTAACTTCCATTCCGAAATTGAAATTCTTAAAGACTGAATTAAAACTCGATTTCATCAAACAATTTGTAACCCTATTTCTCTAGTTTAATCCAAATCAAGAATCATCTCATTTAGATAACTAGAGCAAAAGTTATGGCTAAAACACCGAAGTATATACAATGAATATGCTTCAATTATATTTTCCAACTTTTAACTTTCAACATTTCACATATAACTCATCTTGTACCTAAACCATCCTTTCTACTTCATTTTAAATTTGAAGAATTTTCTTTTTCTTTACACATGAATAATTGCTAACAATTTCTCATTTAACAGTTCTAGCTTCCAATTGCTTTGTGTGGTCATCTCGAAGGTGGATAGTCTTTGTGTGGTCAAATTGCTAACTAAGGACAATATTCCAATCAATCAAAATTGGTCCCTTGTGAATGGTATTAGAGGATGTTAAAGTCGTGGCTAGCTAATGCAAATTATTCATAGCTATAGAGAAGGAGATTGTGCGGCATATTAGATGACGATTATGACAATGAATCTCTCTCTTCACTATCATGAGTTTTCTCCAGCTCTTGTTGATGTTTTTGATATTTTAGAAAGGGATAAGGTTGGAATTACCTTCCCTCATTTATGTCCTATGAACCAAGGCTTTTGCCTCTTCTTTCATTAGAAAAAGAAAAAACCATCTTGTTTGTTTGTACTATCAATTATGCCTGCAGATTCCATTTTGGGACATTATATTCAAAGTGTAATACAGCCACAACGGTCGACAAACGAACGATAAGGGAGAGGGAAAGTTACTTAAGAGGGGCTATTCCAATTCCAAATAAATAAACCATTATTCTGTTGCAAATTACTTTTAGAATGACAGAAACGCCCCTGCTAGCCAAAGATAAGAGACCAACCCAACAAAATTTATTAAAAAAAAAAAAAGGATCACGAACGCCGTCATGGCATGAGCAACCATTAACAAGCCAGCTCTCGTCCCCTGCTATCACACCTTCTCTTTCGTTCTATTGAAAATGGCCAATCGCTTCCTAAAACGCTTTCTTCAACACATGCGTAAGCCCACTTCAACTTTTTTCTTTTTTACCTTTTTATTCCTTTGGGTTTAACGATTCATCGTACAGACGATTCCAGAAGCTTGTTTAAGAGATCAGAAGAATATCGTCGATTTTTATACGGAATCTTGAAGCGGAGTCAGTCTCAAATGCCAAAGGCTGGCAATTTTGAAGCAGATAAGGTTCAAGGAGCACATGAAGCCAGGAAAAACACAGACCTCGAATTTGGGCTTAGCAAGAACAGTTCCGGGGATGAAGAATTGAGTGATTCTAAATGGAGGCCTGAACTTACTTGGCTCTTTAAAGCTCTGGACCCTGCTCTTGATTTGTGTAGGTGGGCTCTCCCGGCAGGTTCGTCATTTTGTTCTGTTCCTCCAAATATGTCGCTGTTTACGTACTGTGTGCTCATCTTGGTAATTTAAATTAAAGTTGAGATGTTTAACTTTTTCAAGTCCTACATACATGCTGTAGGGAATGGAGTTGGAAGCAAAACTCCGGCAAGCAGTCGATCTCTTACGGAGATTATTGCAAGTATTCAGCGGAGTAAGATTGGCTTCGAGGGTTGGAGCTTTAGCGATCTTACCATTGGCCTTTATCTTATTTATCTTCGACAAGCATCTTTAAATCCGTTTGAGGATGTTAAGGGTGTCCAGATATTTTCAGAATCAACTGTAATTAATAAAATACTATTCTATTATCTCTTGTTGAACGAATTTTTTCTTAGCTGAAACAGAGTGTTTATGATAGGGAATCATTTTGTTGATTTAGGTCCACGAGCTTATCTACCATCTTGAGTTATCAAAAGCTTGCTATAAGGGGAATGCTCTTGGAGTTGCAAAACATAGCATGCTTCGTGAAAGCAACGTTCTCAAATATGTGAAAGATTCTAGTGTGATGAGGCCTGGATATTACGTGGCAATTGATCCACGCAACAAACTCATAATTCTTGCTATTCGTGGAACTCACACTGTCTATGACCTTATAACTGACATTGTAACTTCAAGTGATGTAGAAGTCACATTTGAAGGTTATTCAACCCACTTTGGTACAGCTGAAGCTGCTCGTTGGTTCCTTACTCATGAGGTTGGGACCATAGGGAAGTGCTTGGAGAAATACAAGGTGGGAAACTAATCCATAAGACTTTTTGCTTATCCTTTCTTCTTACTTTGTTGTTTGTCAATAAATCCTGTTGAAGTGAAACTAATCCATCTACAGGGATTTAGGGTAAGATTGGTAGGCCACTCTCTTGGAGGTGCTATAGCTTCTCTGTTGGCCATTATGCTTCGGAAAAAATCAGCAGCAGAACTTGGCTTTAACCCTGACATTGTGTCTGCTGTTGGATATGCGACTCCGCCCTGTGTCTCCAAAGAACTTGCTGAAAGTTGTTCTGATTTTGTAACGACCGTGGTAATGCAGGTGGGAGTAATTTTCTTGATTATCTTTCACTTTTATTGCAGACAGAAAGGTTTTTCCAGTCTTATGTGTTTGTTAATTTCATCGATTCTGTATGAAGATAAGTTTGTCAATCCAGTATCTCATCATGTATATCCCTTAACTTTCCTTATTGCCTTCTCATACTAAATATGCAGGATGACATTGTACCTAGGTTAAATACAGCTTCTCTATCAAGACTTAGGGGTGAAATTCTACAAACTGATTGGTAAGCACGCCAAAACCAAGTCCAAATGAATGTTTCTCTTACAATAGCCTGTATACAAATATAGAGACATAATTTTGAAGTTGTGCTTAGTGTCAAGCTTTTTAAGTTCAAATTACTACCTTTTGTAAAGCAAATGCATTTTATGCACTCTGCACATCCCTGAGATAGGAGGTTGGTGCTTCCGAGTGTTTTTCTTTTCCAGATTAAGAATGTGGAAATTGAGTTGAAAATACTGGAACAATGCACATGTTTTTAAAGCTGTTAGACGTGATAATTTTGTACTAAGTTTATTGAAATATTCCAAAGGAGTAGTTATCAGAGATCAGATACAGTCAACTTTTAGTTGCTCTTGCCGACAACTTTCTCATCCGGTTAGTGCTGTTGCTTGTTCATTATGTGCTTGTACTCGCAGCATAAGTTACAAAAATTAAGAATGGGGTAAGGCTACTGGATAGTGAAGGATTGTTAACTTTATTCTGATATTCACCCCCTTGCATTTTCAACTAGCGTCTTGAAGTACTTTTTTAAAATTGAGTGACTGTAGGTGGCAAGTTTATCAAGGAATCTGTTGACTATTGCATATGAATTAGCTATTACCAGAAGGCCTATCTGTCGTTGCATATCTATTTTGATTCACATTCTTGCTTACTCTTTGCATAGGACGAGCGTGGTTGAGAAAGAAGATTGGAAAAGTGTTGTTGGCTTGGTGACGAATGCAAAGCAGGTTATGTCTTCTGTGCAAGATGTGGCTCGCAAGCTTGCAGATTATGCAAAATTCAAGAGCAAGAATTGTTCTTCTGGTAAATTCATCAATGTTCTGCCAAATTGTTTTTGCTTACTAGCTAGTTAATGACATAAGAATTAGATGTTTATTTTGCATCCAATAGGATTTGGGAAATTTAGGTTCAGGATTTTAAAATCTGCAAAGGCAAAATTTATTGGGTGTTTCTAAACGGGAGTAAGTTATGAGGCAGGGTTAGGGCATGGAATGTTAGAAGTACATTTTAACAGGGGTTAAAACTTCTCCTTTTAAGTGGTCTTCAACCAAAAGCACCACACTAGTGCAAATATTGCATAACACTATCGCCTGATTTGTACTTCAAAAGGTTCTAAATTTGGTTTGCATAAAATCTTACCAGTTTGCGAGGCAACCTCAGTGTTCCTCAATAAAATTCAACACAATCTCCAAAAAACAAAGAAAATGTTAAGGAAATAGTTTTTCATCATAAAATTCATAGAGATACTGACTCGTTTCCTTATCTGAAAAGATAAGCTATACCATAGAAACCTACCATGGACTTGACCGCAGGCTTGATTAGTTTTATGATTAAGTATTGACCACATATCTGTATCCCCCAGACATAAAAACTGAAGTTTTCAAAATATGCATTAAAAATTTCTTGAATTGATTCATCCTTGCTGGATGATTTCTGTAATTTTGCTGTGCTTTAACCTTTTTGTCCCTTTTGCTTGCAACGAAAACATTTTTAACCCACATATTGAAATGACTCGAGAATCATTATTTACCTGCATTGAAATATGTATCTTTGATAAATTTAAAGAAGTTGAATTTTTTGTTCTGAATTCAGATTGTAGAGTGGAAGCATGACTGCTTACTTCTTGTGCCTGATCATTTTGCTTGCAAATTAACGTTATGCCTTGTCTTCTCATTGATGCTTCTCTTGTATTAATTTGCCAACGTTTTTCTTTTGTTCACTAAAGTCTTTCATTTATGGCAGACACTCCCAGCGGTAAGCAATCACTATGTGTTACAGCAGAGAATGCTGTTACTTACGAAAAGAAAGAAACTGGTAGTGTACCTGAGGAATTGTTCGTTCCTGGGACTGTTTATTATCTAAAGAGGAGTATTGAAAGTGATTCTGGTGGCGGCAATGATAGGGGTAGGAGTATAGAATATTATACGCTTTGGAAGAGGAATCTAGATGAACATTTCCAAAGAATACTGATATCAATCAACATAATTTCAGACCACAAATGTGATAGCCATCACTTTGCTTTACGAGATGTACTAAAAGGATTGCCTATGAACGAACGTGAAGAATGATTGAAACAGCGATGTGGGAATAAAATCTTGACTGCATCAAGATGAAGACGATGTGGGAGAGGGTAGTTTTAATTTAATACCAAAAGCTACTCTTGTCGGAATCTTGTACATGATATGTAAATCTCTTTTTTTCTGTAAGAGATCAACTGTACATTTGTTAATATCAAAACTTTTCTAATTAGTTGAAGCTTCATCCAAGATCATATTCTCTCAACTATAAGTTGGGTGTTCTTCTTTAGAATTATGAAGCAAAGATGAATTATTATCCCAAGTAGAATTCATTTAATTGGTATAGACTAAACATACTAATGAAGTAATGCCTTTTATCAGTGTCATCGAAAATCATGTACCACAGAGACTTGAGGAGATATCTCTTTAAATTATTTCTTACAAGATAGCTATCTAAAAAATAGGTACCCGTAAATATAATATATTGTATTTTGCATATTGTTTAGTATATTTTAAATATTATTTAGCATAAATAATTTTATTATAAAATAAAATATAGTTAAAATTAATAAAAGTGTTTTTTTTTATATTGCCAAACAGTCTATTGTATGAAACTCTTTTAAAAAGGCTGTTTTTTTAATTGACAGTCAAACAGTCAACTGGCTTTTTGAAAAAGCTCTTCTAAAAAAAGCTCTACTGACAAAAGCTCATCCAAACAGGCTCTTAGTTTTTGATGTAGTAAACAAATATATTCTTCCCAAAGAAATATTTTAGTTTATTTCTTTTACTCCAGAAACTAAATTCATTGTGCTATATTAAGGCTTAATATTGCTTTGGTAGCTTATGTTTGGTTGCACTTATATTAGTAAAACTTTTATCAGTAGAGCTTTTTTTGTACATTTTTTTCTGAGAAGAACTTTTCTAAGAAGTCAGTTGACTGTTATTTAAAAAGGAGTTTTTTTGAAAGAGCTTCACACAGTAGACTGTTTGGCAACATAAAA
>JANIHZ010000004.1:28177111-28191123 GCA_027478365.1 Erythroxylum rufum | reverse complement strand
TTTTCTTTAGTTCTCTTTCAAAAATTAATTGGATAACCCGAAAATGGACCCTCATTCGGATAATCGGGCCGGCCCGAAGTTTTTCGGAATAACCCGGCCCGACCCGAAAATAATTCGGGTAATACTCGGGCCGGCCCGAATTACCCGAAATTTCATATTTCATTACCCGAATTAATTCGGGCCGGGCCAGGTAATTGGGCCGGCCCGAATATTGCTCACCCCTACTAGTATCCCATCAATTAGGTCATGTAAACCTCTCATTCAGACACAATAACCGTACATTCAGCTCACTTTGTAGGGCATTGACTAACAAGCAAACAAAACTTAATAGGAAACAATTTTGATAATAAACTAAAGAAGGTGGAGAAGTAGGAACAAAGCCATTTACGGTAAAAGTCACGAAGAGATCTTCTGTTTAATATTATGGTATTTTATTTTATTTTATAAATTTTAATCATTTATTTATGTGAGTCATGTATTTATTTATATGGGATTTATGTGAGACTCATATAAATAAATGATTAAAATTTATAGGATATAATAAGATATCATAATATTAGACAGAGAATTCGAACTCGTAAAAGGCTGTCCTCTATAAGAATTTTATATTTAACCCTCAAATCAAATTACAGAAGCCTAGACATTTAGCATGTTTCGGAAATGCGATCCAACTCATAAGCCAAATAATAATTAATATCTGAAATTTGGTCAATTCCTATACATAACCATTAATGGCTTTTTGTTATAAATACTATGTTGTGAAATAACATAAAAACATATCCTAATATTTATTGCACAAAAATTTACGTGCAGTTGTTAGCGTTTAATTATAAAATAAAACATATTTATGTACAAAACTGAAATTTTTAGTGTGTTTAATAAAAATTTATGTAAATAATCTCTATGTCTTAAAATTAAAATCATAGAAATATCCATTAGAATTAAATTAAATTAATATTAAAACTAAGAAAAGGAATGATCATGTTAAGACTTTTAGGAAAAAATAAAGAGGGAGAGAAAAGTTTATTAAGATAAAATTTTAGAAATAAAAAATTTAAAAGAGATAAGATTAGAGTGAATTGGACATTCTATTCACTTTTAACCAGTAGGGATGAAGTAGCAGATTAAATGGTATCATCCGCTCATCACGTGCTCCCTGAAGAGTTGTGCCTTCTTACATTCTAAAGAAAGTGAAAGAGCAAGAAGTTTTCAACCACAAGTACCAAATGAAGCACAGGCTTATTAGCCTTAAAATTTAGATAATGTTCCTACAACATAGCTTAGGTAATTCGTTTTAAGTGGCCTAAATTAGGTTTAGGCAACTATAAATAACCATAAGTTGTACAAAAGTAATGTTTCAGCTATAGGATAGTGTACAGGAGGGTAAATCATTATTATGGCTGAATGTGGGGCCTAAGTGCACATTTGGGCGAGGTCTACATGTTGGTACCTCCGTGTGACAATAGAGAGTGATTAATCATTATATATGAGATTAGTTAATCATAATAATACAGTATTGCTCGACAAGCTGTTAGCTGCAAGGTTTAAACAAATCTTAGACAGGAAAAGGAGAAGCCATCCTCCTTTTTCTCTCTTTCTGCTATTTGTGCTTCCCTTCTATTCCAGTGTCATTATCTTTTGTTTCATTCGTTTTTGGAATATGCCCCTTTTATGCATCCTTCTCTCTATCTTTACAGTCCGATTATCTGTACTTAAATTGGTATTCAGAGTCCCTTAATCACGATCCACCACCAATTGTTGTCAACAACTAACTATATATTAGCAGTTTCATCTCTTGAAACTATCAATTACTTATTCAAATCTTTATGTTCCCTTGTTCTATAGGATCTTTGCTCGGGACCAAAAGCTTGTCATGTTTTTAGCAGTGTTTAGTCAGCTTTCCAACATGAATCAATAATTGAGGAGCGTGCGGTTAAAATTCGTGTGCACTCCTGACATAGTATTCGATACCTACAAAATGGGATTAATATCTTAATGAACCATAAAAACTGAAGCGGCTAACGTAAGAAGAAAGCTTATGACAACGAAATCAACTCCTGACATTTTAGAAACTTTGCAACGTACTGACAGATTAG
Source organism: Erythroxylum rufum (assembly GCA_027478365.1). Lineage (NCBI taxonomy): Eukaryota > Viridiplantae > Streptophyta > Magnoliopsida > Malpighiales > Erythroxylaceae > Erythroxylum > Erythroxylum rufum. The sequence goes on along the minus strand of JANIHZ010000004.1, from coordinate 28,189,027 downwards.
CAATAAAGACTAAAACGTTAATTAATAGCAGATCTGAGGCAGGCTCAACGAATTAATCAAACATCTATATCAGTTTACCAAGAACTAGGGAATATATTAAGAAGAGCATGCTATTTGATATTGGTTCCTGTATTTGTCCCAGCTTCCTTAACCAACACAATATCAATTTGTCTTTACTAACACTTTTATCTAAATAGAGTACCGTGACCATTGTAGTTTTTTCTTTACCTGAACACGCATTAAGAGCTGATGTTCTAGGCGGGTAGGTTCAACTAGGGCGCCATTACGGGTGCTCTGTTCCAATTTCATGTCTTGAGTGTGCTCTCCAGTCCCTTGTCAATTTGGTCTGAAATTCCTAGGTTACAAATTTAAATTATGGAAGGAACAATTAGATAGAAAATAAAGCACTCTCGTGAACCAATAAATAACATAATAGTATAAAGATTGAGAGATAAAATGAGAGAAACATACTCCACGTAATGTTGGATTTAATTTATTAGTTAACCTCATATAACAAATTTAGATTCATATCATTATAGTTAAGAGACAAGAAAGTGGTTGTAAGTTTCTTCAATAGATGATTTTTTTTTTTTTGGTCACACCGAAAAATTAAAAGTGATGATAGCCTCTGTCACTGGGGATATCTGTTGATACTTGAACAAAATTTTAGTAAACAAGGAGATACTCTTGTGTACCTCTCTATCATTGCTAAATTCATGATTGTTATTTGTTAGAGATAAGTTACCTGTAAGAGAAAATTATCCCAAAATGTAAAATTGAATTGGAACTGAGTCACGTGTCCCACCAAGAAACCGGATAGGCATGATTATCCTGTGAAGCATTGGACATTTATGCTTGTACGAAGCGTCTAAACAAGATGATTCTTGTCAATGCTATATTGCATCTGATACACAGCAATACCCTTTCCCCCGACACCAGCAAATGTTTAGGTGTAGCGAAGATTTGACCTATTAATTATCTCGTGGTCAGTAAGTACTAGATCATAAAAGGAAAAAAAGGAGGGGGAAAAAAGAAGAAGAAGAGCGGTTCACACGTTTCTAGTGATTTTTTTTAATCACAACAGGTATTACAGTTTGATGATTAGCTCCGACGAAGTAGAAAATGGCATTAATATTGTTAAACTTGTAATTGGGTCACTTGAACACTTTTTGAATTCCCCTGTGTAGATATCATAGTATATATACTTGGGAAATGTTACCGCAGTTATCAGATTTTAGGATCTACAAGATCAAATATTCAGGAGGTATAAGTATAATAGATCCAACCATCAAGTAAAGAGAATTGGGTTTCGTCTACGGCAGTACTTTTGTCGTATCAGGATGCTAAAGGAATCTAATTTGAGAGTTTTTGGTGGAAGGATGGAAAATGGTTTTTTTTTTAAGGAAAAAAAATAATCGAATATGTAGCCCATTTAGGGAACCAATTGCAATTAAGTATTGATTATTTTATGATCCACCTCCCTCATCAAGTGTTTATAAGCATGGTGATAATGCTTGCACAAAGCTGAGACCTAAAAGAACACAAAATTAGAGCACTACCCAAAACCCCAGAAGAAGATCGTCAAGATGACAGGTACTGGTGCTCCTTGTGGAGCCTGCAAGTTCTTAAGAAGAAAATGTGTTAAAGGCTGTGTATTTGCGCCTTATTTCTGCCATGAACAAGGTGCTACTCACTTTGCAGCTATTCACAAAGTCTTTGGTGCAAGTAATGTTTCCAAATTGCTTGCTCACCTACCTGTGAGTGATCGTTGTGAAGCTGCTGTTACAATCTCATATGAAGCTCAAGCCAGGCTTCAGGATCCCATTTATGGCTGTGTGTCCCATATATTTGCCCTTCAGCAGCAGGTTTGGTACACTTTGACCTTTCAATTCCAGTTGATGATGTTGTTGAAACCCTAAATCTTTACTGTAGCAAAGCACATATAGTGACTAATTAAATGCCTCTGGCAGGTGGTGAACCTACAAGCACAACTGGCTTCTCTCAGGGAACAAGCAGCCCAAAACTTTATCAGTGCATCTGCAACAGTGAATTTTAGTGATAATTACCATGGTAAAAACCCTTCTTTTCCACAAGATCTCCTTAGCTGGTTTCAGTCAGAGAATCCAAACATGGTTCCACAATCTCAATTCTATTCAAACCCTAACAGTAACGTGTCTTACTTCGAAAACGAGTTCATAGACCCAAACTCCGTTGGAAACTATGGAAATTCAACAACTTCATTCAATAGCTTTGATGAAGCTTCTCAATCCATGTCATCTTTTGACATGCAGTCAGATAACACTTATCAAGAAGCTGATGATCTCCGTTCAGTGGCCTTCGGCTATGCCCAACTTTCATGATGGTGCTGGAGAATTATATAAACGGTGAAGACCGACTCCTATCAATTTTGAATTGCTGCTGCGTATCATGGAATATGCACGTCTGTTGATATAAATAAAAGATAGGAACCCTACCTATGGTCAGACAATCCAAATCCCTTTAATATCCCCAATTCCCCCTTTTCATTTCTCTAGTGTAAGCTCTGATGTTAGAAATTCTATTATAAGAATTAAACTCTCATCTCATTTTAAGTTTGATTAATAACCTAGTAAGTACCTTGACTATGAATCACGACTCCCTACAACCTTTTCGATATATATATACTCAATAAGCTTAGGTCTCAGATAGTCTAAAGCAGATACTTTAATTAAAAGATATGCTACTGTTCGGATTTCTCACCGAGTATGCATGCTATATTTAGCAATGTAAAGACTATAAGTGCTTCTAAGGTGCAAACTTGGACGACAATCAGATGGAAGTAGACTATGTCTTAAATTTCCTGATGAAAGTGAAACATATGATTATTTCAGCAAACTTTGTTCACGATCTTGCTGTTTTCCTAATTGGAGAAAAGCATGATCTTCGTTGATGAGTATGCTTGGGGTCTAAGGATCATTGATTCATTCAGTTTGCTCTTCAGCAAATTATGAGAAATAGATGCTTGATTGGCTAATTGTTTAAGAACATTATGTCTGTGCTTACATTGGAATTTGGGGTTCTTCATTTACAAAATTATAAGCAATCCCGAGAAAATATTCCTTTTCCATTTCTTATTCTTCCCCTGGATGCATGCAACTGCAAGCCTAATATTTTAGCCTTCCTCTCCACTTCAAGTTTCGTTATTCTGCTTCCCAATGTTTGTTAATTGTTTTAACAAGTACAGGATTGTACACAATGGTTATAAGAAGGATAAGAATATGATACTGATTTATATTGGTAAATGTCATGTTTGATATCATCTTAATCTCTGCAACATATACAAAGAACGTTTGAGCTCAATCTCGGCAATTGAACCGATGATATTAGCTTTGTTGAATGTGATCATCGGGATAGCTTTCAAGTACAAAACTCTGCCAAAATGCTTCATTTAAATACTTGGATATACGCTTCTTTATGGAAACTTGGACCATACTGTATATTGCTTACTGCAAATTGGAAAATATTAAACGATTTGAGCATCATCACTTGCTATAGTTAGTCTTTTTGCACTGACTTGATTCTGTGTAAAAAAGCTAACACTCGAACTTAGGTGTTTGCTTAACGAAACTTGTTTTCAGTTAACTATCAGCACTAACAATGTCAACAACAAATTAAAGATTAATTATGTCTATACATACATACATATATACACATAAACATTTCTCGTGATATATATACATATATCAAACACGAGAAATATATATATATATAAATTTTGAGGTTGAGAACGTTTCTTCTTTGGAAGATTACAAGTTCTTAAAGTTGATTGATCTTTCTTCTGAGCATAAGGCCTGGTGTAGAGTCCGAAAGCTTATGAACACAATTTCCATAATGATCCTAATTAGCATTTGGAAGTCTTGAAAGAGAAACCCTCTTTGATTGCATCATTTGCATACTGAAGCATAGACACACGTGTAGAAACCCAGTTTGATTAATATTAAGTAAAATACATGATTGTATTGTTCGTAGTCTTCAAAATGGAATATTCTTCTCAGTCAATCGCTAAGACTATCAAAGAGGTAGTAGTAGAATTACATGATGCTTTCTTAGCTTGAATATTACCATTGCCATGCGAGCAGATTGTGGCTTGAGACTATTCGCAGGAACCTGGCGTCATTAAACTGCTATTCAAGATGGTGTGATTCCTTTTCGTTTTAATTTCTTTGAAAATTATTGAAATTTATTATTTACTTTTTTCTTTAGAAAGCAATTTGATGCCAAATGAAGATTCTGTGGAATATAAGCTCCTGAACTTGGTTCATACGGAATTCTTATTCTTCTTCTTCCACTCTTTTGGCATTTCTTTTCACTATTTTGCAATAAATGAGATGTATTGAAGTTTGAGTAGCCGCTTAGTTTGACTGACAACATAATTGTTCAAAGGCAAAACATAATTGCCCCAGAGCGGCGCGAAACTCCATCTCTTCTATAATTAAAACGAGTAAATCAAAGTAATCTCTCGATCGCTCCTTTGTTTTCCTTTTGCCAGCCCTAACCCTGGTTTTTGTTCTTCTTTCTCTCAAACTTTACCACATTCAATCTTTCTACTCTTTTCTTTCTCTTCTAATTCCTTTCCTTTCACTTAATTATTAAAGTAATGTAGTATTGAAATGCCCGACTTCTAATGCAGTAATACTTCTCTCAAGTCTTAACTTCGGCGATTTTGCCTTCCAAACCGCAATTCGTAGCACGCGGTCAGGAGACAACACGTTTAAGTGTTATGTGTACAAGTTCAAGTTCAAGTTCTTTGCTTTTAAAAGTTTGCCGTTTTCGCTTCTTAAAATTGAAGTTGTTATCAAATTTGTGCAATCGTACAAATTTAAGCAAATTTGGGATAGTTCAAAACTTAATTAAGTGTCAGATTTTGAGTTAGTCTCAAGCTATTTGCAAGAGATTCTAAGTAGCAAATCCGACTTGATATGATTAAAAAATATAAGAAAAAAATAGAAACAATGAAAATAAAATTTCGTTTTTTATATACATATAAACACAACATCTTTAACAATCTTCATTTGAACCAAATTTAATAATAACATTAAATTTTCTTATTTAATAAATATGAACACAATAACATATTTTTGGCTCTGGATATGTTATTGAATGGTCATCTTCAAAAAAATAAAAGACATTTATATAGAAAAGAAAATACTTCATTTGAAGGTGTCCTACTTGTATAATATGTTGTTCATAGGAATAGCTTGGAGCCCGGTGGTCATGGGATTTATGGGTCGTGGTCTTGAGTTGGACTTTGAGTCATTGACTCGGACTTTAGCCCTATAACCCTCCACAACTTGCTTTCTTCCCAATTGCCTTCTCTTTTGTAAATTAACTTTTGTGTTTCCGCAGAAGGCCCATTTGTGCATGTTTGAATGGCAATTATTTATAAAACTTGAAAGAGCTGCGGGATACTTGAAGTACACAATGAACCGGACTCGCTCTTCCGGGTTTAATCAGCCAATCGTACAAATATAATATTTATAATGAAGTCAGGGGACTCTTGAATTTTAGTTCTATTTTTTGCTGTAATTTTTAATTTTATTTCTTTAATTTTGGTTGTTAGCGAAAAAAAAAAAAACTGGAACAGCTTATCTGAATGCAAGGCGTCGTGAGAATTACTGTCTTAAGTCGGAAATTCTCCTTTACGGTGCAACAGGATAACGAGATTTGACCCTAGGGTTAACGCCTTCTCTATCAGCTTTGGTGCACTCTAAAAGGCGGAGTAGGAACTATCTTTGAGAGCAAAAAGTAAAGACATGTGTTTGATGAAGCTTAAAAAGAACAAAAATGAACAATGATTGATAAACTTTTGTACTGCAGATGTGAATGAGTATGTAAAGAGGTCTTAAGCATTGTATGGAGAAAAATAAAAGAAAGTACGACAGATTGAGAAGCATAAGTGGGTGTAAAGTGATGCATGGTTTGTATATATATATATATACTATAAATAAGAATGTTGGGGGTACAATAACAACGACAATTAAACCACATGAATGTAAGACGTTATGGTAATAAGCTAGGACATTTTGGACGTTTGTGTAATAAAGATGTAAGGCATTATGGTATAATAAAGTGGGACGTTTACCATATGAATATAAGACATTATGGTAATAAGCTGGGACGTTTTGGACGTTTGTGTAATAAAGATATAAGGCATTATGGTGTAATAAAGTGGGATGTTTTGGAACAATCAATACCAACATTCCCCCACTTGGTCCAAAAAGTGAGAAACAAACTGCCACAGTTTAAGAGAAAGATTGATGAACAACCAAGTGAACTAGGTCTTGAACCTGGTGTCCAAGAAAATCGGAGGCAGAACTTGCTAGAGAAATAAATAGCCTCAACATGCCCTGGTCTCATGATCGCCCTAGAGAGATAGCCCAAATACTCTCATAGGAAGGTGGCTAGCCCCCCACAATCATGTAGGTGAGTCCATCAGCTATGTACTGCTGACACCACCCAATCTTGGGCTAGGGAACTCATTAAGGATTAAACAATCCAACCTCATCAAATGCAGTAAAATTATGCTAAGGCATGCAATGCAATAACTGAATGTATATCAGTATTATTCCACAAACAATGTACAAGTAAGTAGTTACCGCATAGTGTTATTTGACCCATTGAACTTGGTTTTCTAAGACGGGTGTCCATCACGAGGTTACCACACAATTGGGCTCAAACTTATCTCTTTAGTATGCTTTGAAACTAGTTTCCTATACAAAGCTCTTGTAAACGGATCCGCTAAGTTTCTCTCTGACTTGACATAGTTTAGAGAAATTACACCATGTCTAATTAAAGTACGGACAATTTTATGTCTCAATCTGATATGTCTACTTTTTTTTCCATTTTATGCCTTATTCTTGGCAACATGAATGACAACCTGCGAATCACAATGAAGGAACATAGAAGGAATTGGTTTTTCCCAAAGTGGGATATCTGCTAAGAGATTCCTTAGCCACTCAGCTTCCCGTCCTGCCAACTCCAAAGCCATAAACTCAGCCTTCATTGTTGATCTCGCAATACATATTTTCTTGGATGATTTCCAAGACACTACAGCTCCTTCCAAGGTAAAAACATAACCACTGATAGAGTGTATATCATCACTTTCTGTAACCCAGTTAGCATCAAAATAACCTTCTAATACAGGAGGATGACCACCAAAAGATAATCCATAATGCATAATACCTTTCAAATACCTCAATAAATGAATCAATGCATTCCAATGCTCTTAACTAGGATTATGAATACCTACTAAGTCTACTCACGCAGTATGCAATATCAGGACGAGAATAGTTCATAAAAAACATCACACTACCAAGAATTTTAGCATACTCAGCTTGGTTTACAATGTCGCCAAGATTTTTCTTTAAAGCAACACTAGCGTCGTAGGGAGTCTTAACTGGATCAACATCATAGTAACCAAACTTCTTCAAAAAAAATTTAACATAATGAGTTTGATTCAGCCTAAAACCAGAGTCAATCCTATCAACTTTGATTCCCAAAATAAAGTCTACAGGTCCAAGATCTTTCATATCAAAAGAAGACTTTAGCAAACTCTTAGTAGTATCAATGACAAATAAGCTAGTACCAAAAATAAGCATATCATCTTCTACCTAAAGAGTTATGATCACATAACCATTGGCATCTGATTTCACATAAATACAAGAATCAACATCACAAGAGGTGAAACCATGTTTAAAAATCTCATTTTCAAATTTCTTATACCACTGTTTGGGAACTTGTTTAAGTCCATACAAAGACTTAACTAACTTACACACCTTTTGCTCTTGACCAGGCACTCTGGACCACTCGAGCTGGACCATATAAATTTCTTCATCTAGATCACCATTCAAGAAAGATGTTTTAACATCCATTTGGATGAAGTTTAAATACTGAGGCAATAGCAAACAACATCCTTATAGATGCAATTTTAGTAACGGGAGAGTAAGTGTAAAAAAAAATTCCAATCCTTCTTTTTGTTTAAATCCTTTAATCACAAGTCTTGCCTTGAACCTCTTAATGGTTCCTTCAGGTCTCAATTTCCTTTTGAAAATCTACTTACACTCTAAAGGCTTACACCCTAAAGGTAGATCAACTAAAACCTAAGTTTTATTAGACATGATTGACTCTAACTCACTATCTATGGCTTCTTTACAAAATATAGCATTCACAGATCTCATTGCTTCCTCATAAGTTTTAGGATCTTCCTCAATAGTATAAGTCACCACAAAAACATCATCTATCTCCTCAGGTTTTGTCACCACAAAGGAAGTAATAAAGTCATAACCAAAACTAGTGGGTACTCTAGCTCTTTTGCTTCTCCTTAGTTCAGCAATTCCTCTATGTCATCATTAGTAGAAGAACTCGGGACAAATTCTCTAGGAACTTGCATATTCACTTTCATAGGAAATATATCCTTAAAGAACTCTGCATCTCTTGACTTTATAATTGGTCCATAAGTGTTATATCTCTCTTCTTTAACCATAAATCTACAGACAACACTATTAGAGGCATATACCACAAAAATTGAATCAACGGTCTTAAGCCCAATTTTCTTCCTTTTATGTTCAGGTAGAGCAACCTTAGCAAGACACCCCCACACTTTCAAAAAATGCAAGTTAGGTGGATAACTTTTCCAAATTTCATAAGGGGTTTGATCTAGTTTCTTATGAGGGACTCTGTTTGGAACATAACAAGGGGAAAGAATAGCTTCCCCCCACATAAAATCAAGTAAATTGGAGGAAATCAAAATTGCATTCATCATATCCTTAAGTGTTTGATTTTTCCTCTTGGCTATTCCATTTTTTTCAAGTGTATAAAGGGCTGAAAGCTCATGAATAATCCCAAATTTTGCACAATAATCATCAAGGAAATGAGTACTATACTCGCCACCTCGATCAGACCTTAATCTTTTAATTCTCCTTTTTAATTAGTTTTCAACCTCAACTTTGTATTTCATAAACATTTCCTCTACATCACTTTTATTTTTCAATAAGTAAATCTTAGTAAATCTAGAATAATCATCCACAAAGGTAATATAATATCTCATGTCTCCTTTACTCATACAATTCTTAAAATCACCCAAATCTGTGTGCACCAAGTCCAACAATTGTGACTCTCTCTCGGTCACTGACTTAAAAGGCTTTTTAAAGTGTTTAGCCTCAACACAAATTTGACATTTTTCTATTTGATTAGTGGTCTAGTTAGGTAACAAGTTTAAGCTTTGCATCCTCTTAATTGACCTCACATTCATATGCCCAAGTCTAGAGTGTCATAAGTCTAAAGACTCAACAATATAAGCAGAAGAAGTAGATGCATTCATTTCAACGTCAAGTACAAATAAGCCACCATTGTAAAACCCTTTTCCAACAAAGTTCCCATTCTTAGTCAAAACTAGCTTATCAGAATCAAAGGTCAGTTTAACACCAGCTTTGTTAAGCAATGCACTATAAATCAAGTTTCAACGTGCATCAAGAACAAATAAAACATTTTCTATTGCCAACACTTTCTAGAAGTGAGTTTGAGTTGCCAACTCCTTGTACAGGAACTTTGCTGGAGTTACCCATGTATACAAATTCACCGTTAGCAGCATCATTTAACTCCTTGAATAGGTCTTTATTAGTGCAGATGTGGCATTTGGCTGCTGTTTCAATGATCCACTCAACCAAATTTTCAGCAAGGTTGACATTAGAAACCATAGCAGTAATGATCTCCTAGTCATCACCAGCTTAAACCATATTAGCTTGAGGCTTACCAAAGTTTTTCTGGTTACCCCATTAGTATCCCGTCTGGTTTCCTTTCCTGAACTGCTGTGGTTTCTGTCCTTGGTTTTTCTTCTCATAGTTGATTCTAGCTTGACAATTGACAGTAGGATGACCTAGCTTGTGGCACCACCAACATTCACCATCAATCCTTTTGTGTTTAAACTGACCCTACTTATTGTTGAAAGACCTGTTTTGTCCACCATTCTTCTTAAAGTTATTAGCATTTCTATATTCTACCACATGAGCCTTAACAATAGGGACAAGGGTGAGTGTTTTTGTCTTATCTTGTGCACAGTTGGCATCCTTAATCATTATATGTCCTATTAACTCCTGAAGCTTCATATCTTTCTCCTTATGCCTTAACTGGTTTTTATACTAATTCCATGAGGCAGGTAGCTTCTCAATAAGGGCATTAGCTTGAAACAACTCACACATGTTCATACCTTCAGTAAGGATTTCAACAACTAAGTTTTCATACTTATGTAGTTGGTCCATAATAGGCTTATCATCAACAACAGTAAATTTTAACCACCTAGCAATTGCATATTTCTTAGTACCGGCATCATCCGTCCCATATTTCACTTCTAAAGCATCCCAAATTTCCTTAGCAATTTTATACTTGCAGTAGATATCAAACAAAGGGTTGATTATATGGTTGAGTAATACTCCCCTAATGGTACGGTTATCCTTATTATTCTTAGGGTCGGTATTATCACTAAGAATCTTTTGAAATAGTACATAATTGATTTCGTATTGCTAAAAGTAAAAAAGAATTTTCTTAAACCATCTTTTGATGTTTCTCCCATTTAGAGGCTCTAATATAGTAAGGTCAGGTATAATTTTCAAGGCCATAGTGAAAGAGGCAGAACCTATGTGGGGAACAGTAAGTGCAAAACCTACGTTTGTCTCATTCGTAGACGACATAATTCCAACTTATATCGAAATTAAATAAACAACAACAAAAATGCAGAAATTTCCAACAACCAGTAGCAAACCCAAAACAGTAACAAGTAGAACAACACAATTTCTGATAACAGTAGTAACGCAACAAATGGTTTTCTAACTTAGATTGTTAGCGAAAAAATAGGAAAAATTAAATTGTAACAGCTTATCTGAATGCAAAGTGTCGTGAGAATAACTGCCCTAAGTCAGAAATTCCCCTTTACTATACAACAGGACAACAGGATCCGACCCTAGGGTTAACACCTTCTCCACCAGCTTTGGTGCACTCTAAAGGGCGGAGTAGGAACTGCCTCTGAGAGGAAAAAGGTAAGACTTGTGTTTAATGATGCTTAAAAAGAACAAAAATGAACAATGCTTGATAAACTTATACTGCAGACGTGAATGAGTGTGTAAAGAGGTCTTGAGCATTGTATGGAGAAAAATGAAAGAAAGTACAACAGGTTGAGAAGCAAAAGTGGGTGTAAAGCAATGCATGGGTCTTATATATATATACTAAAAATAAGAACGTTGGGGTACAATAACAATGACAATTAAACCACGTGAATGTAAGGCGTTATGGTAATAAGCTGGGATGTTTTGGATGTTTATGTAATAAAGATGTAAGGCATTATGGTGTAACAAAGTGGGACGTTTACCACATAAATGTAAGGTGTTATGGTAATAAGTTGGGACGTTTTGGACGTTTGTGTAATAAAGATGTAAGCATTATGGTGTAATAAAGTGGGACATTTTGGAACAATCAATACCAACAATGGTTTCTATTTTTAAAATAAAAATATTTTTGTTTGTTGATGTTAATGTATTTAGATTTTTATTAATAACAACAACAACAATAATAATAGAATATTAAAATTAAATTTTGAGTTAAAATTATTTATAAACTAATATATGTTTTAATTATTAAATCTTACAAGGGAAAGAAAGCCTCAACTAGAACCACATTTGTTTTGCGTGTGCATATAGCTCAGTGACTGATTCTATGGTCATACTTTCCTGTTGTTGCGGCTTGTGCTGCATGAGAAAATTTATTTATAAATAAATATCTAAAAATTTACGTATTTTAGAGATATTTTAAATTTTAGAATATATTTATTAAATAATAATCAAATTTAAATATATTTATTTTTTCAAATATTTTTTAAAAAATTAATTA
>JANIHZ010000004.1:28015675-28031433 GCA_027478365.1 Erythroxylum rufum | reverse complement strand
AATATAATAAAATGTGATTTCACTTAAAGATTTATAATGTAATATAGTGAAAAGTTGTTTATTATTTTATATTTTATACTAAATTTTCTAAATAAAGAGTTAATCATTTTTATTATTTAAGATGGACCGAACATAATATGAAACTTTTGTGATCTATCATATTCTATTATATTTTATTACAAATTTACATCTCAAACTATAAAATAAAATTAATAAATTCCAACCGGATATAAAATAGAGAGAAGCCCAAATTGGCGTCGGTCTTTCTATACAAAGGTCTATATTCCGAAAAGTCATCCGGGACACCTGCAGTAATGCCTTCAACATTTTTCGGTGAAGGACAAAAGAGTGTTCAAGTTTTTACTTAAGAGGTGTTGTCATCAAACTTGGATAGGTATAAGGTGATATTAAAACATATTTCGCTACAACAGCTGCTGCAAAGAGCAGCTGAGTAGATATAATTTACTTAAATTAATGTAGTTTCTTCAAAGAATATATATAGTTTTTAATTTAATATTTTAGTAAATGAATATAAAAGGATGCTTTTCAAGAAAAGAAAGGGAAAACTTTCATTGCTATTTCAAAAGAAATTTCTTTTATCTCATTTGTTAATATTGTTTTTTAACTTCTGAAAAAAAAAAATTTTTTTTCTTTCTTTTTAAATAACAAACGATACACCGATGTTATTTTTAGAATATGTTCGGATTGATAGGTCAAAAAGGGCAGACTTCCTATCTCCAATTTAGTCTGACTTGACAGGTTTTGTCAATCATACATACAACTTAATTTCCCCTCATCAAAATTTTGTAAGCTTCTATAAGTATCCCACTAGGCTAGGTGCTACATAGTCCCCTATATATGCCATATTTTAATCTTAAGAGCACATAATTGGAGCCTTTTACTCCAGTAATGTTCAAGATCTTTACCTTTTTTCTTTTTCCTTTGGCATTCTATAGAACGACGCTTCTTCTGAAAATTTCCACGATACATTTGACTTGGTTTAGATCCTATGTTTATGCACCCTAAAAAAGAATTTACAAGTTAAAGCAAGAATGGAAAAACTATTCTGTTGAAGAGTCTCCATTATTTTTGTTCAGAGAAAACTAAATTATCTTCATCAAGTAAGTTAACTACTCTAGTAACTAGGTTCGCCTAACTAGCAAGTAATAATTGTGACACATAAAATAGTAATAGATATGGCATTAATTTATATAAATCAATGTGCAGTGGCTTTCAGAGATTTCCCTTTTCTTTGGATCAGAAGCAGATTACGGAAACTTATTACATCAAACTAGCTTTCAAAACTTTTTTTTTTTTCTTAAATTAGTTATTGGGTGGATATACATCATTGAAGCACACAAAAGGAACATGGTGATGTCTAGTTAGTTTCTCATCATCCTAAGTGCTAGTGCCTGAAGCTCACCCAACTCAGGATTGTACGATCTCTTCTTGGCACAAGACTGGAATGCAAATTCCTCTCTGCTTCGGATATGATCTTGACAGTTCACCCCCTCACTGCTGTGTTCCGCAGATTCCATGGAGCTTTGTGGAGAGATTGGATTCATGTAAGATGGATATCCGGGAAACGATGTCATCCCAGGAGCATTTCCTTGCCATTGATTTTCTACAGTACTTCGTGACGAATCATGTAGATTTTGAGCTAGTTGAGCCTTTAATTGCATCAATTGTGCTTGGAGACATGCTACCTATTTTTGAATTAAAAACTAGTTAGGAAAGATACTTTATTTTTATCTGTATTGCTTGGACATTGGAATGTTCATAAAAAAGTGGAAGATAATTGGGTGGACAAATTGTGGGTACCTGTTGTTGTAACGCGAAGATATGTGCAACACAGCCATAGACAGGATCCCTAATCCTTGCTTGAGCTTCGTAGGCTATGGTGACAACAGCCTCGCAGCGGTCAGCGACTGGGACATGCAACAACAATTTGGACACATTGCTAGCACCGAACACTTTGTGAATGGCAGCAAATCTAGCAGGCCCTTGGTCAGAGCAGAAATAAGGAGCAAATATACAGTCTGAAGCACATTTGCGCCTGAGGAACTTGCATGCTCCGCAAGGAGACCCAGTGCCAGTGCCTGCTCCTGACGATGCCATGTTGGAGGTAGGAAAGAAGGTAGAGAAAGAAAACAAAGAACCAGATAGACACTTAAAATTATATGAAGCACACGAGCACACTAGGAAATGGTGCAAAAATTAGGGTAAAGTGTAAATAGGGTTGGCTAAAGGAGTGTGAAGGTGGTGGTGGGGTGATTTGGGATTCGATCAAGGAGCATAAAGGGAAGGAGGTCTTATAAGGGAAATAAATGGGGGACATGGAAGGTCTTCATGTAGGGTTCTAAGGGGACATTTATTAATGGTTTTGTAGTATGAGGCTTGTATTTTATTGCCAGAGAGACCACTTTCGTATGATTTAGACTATTATGCTAGCTCTGTGTAACAGTGGCTTAAAACCCAAAAACAAATTAATACTACTTAATATTGATTAGTGACTTGACTTTGTTCTTTTGAAATTTCCACACTCCACTTTGATTTTTGAGAGTTTAGTAACCTTTTGTTTTCTTTTTTCCGCCGATCGCCGCACCTGGGAACTGCTGCTTTCTGTCGCCTTGTGGGTTTTTTAAAATTCTCGTTTTGAAAATAATTGTTAGTCTACCGACAGCCACTCTGCTAAACTAAGACATCTTCATTGTTGCGGTTTAGTATTTATTAAATTGCTAATTGCGTTGTGAGGCAAATGACATAAGACTTTTTGTTTCCACGGAAGCTGTAGCTGATCATGGAATGAACTGAACACCACCTAAGGACGAAAGGAGTGTTTTTTTGTGTGTTGTCCTCGTGTTGTGTGCGTTGCGACTTCAAAAGGTTGCAGCGGTCTATCGCGCACTTTTTCTGTCGTTCCAAACAGTCTTGTCTTGAGAATATGTAAATAAGATTTTTATGAAAAGTCTGACTGAAATGTATCTCTTATTAGTTAAGCTACGTACGTATTGGGGGTCCTTGTTACCCAACATGATAAGCAATAACTAGATGCGATAATTAGAAGTAATTAGTACATGAGCGCACGTGAAAAGAATAAAACGAGAAGGTCCAAGAATAACAGCTGGAGAGAGATGGGTAAGATGGGTGTGGAATATGGAGAAAGAGTAAAGTAAAGCTGCAGTTACAGGTACAAGGGCACGAACACAGTTCGTCACTATAAACAGAGGAAAATGGCTGTTTGCAGCCATAAAGAAAGCTTTTCGTCACACTCATGACTCTTTATCACATCTTCCTTGCCACTGCCCACAATAAACACCAAAATGTTGCACCATTAATATACTTTGGAACTCCAATTTCGACGTCATCCATAGCACATGGCACGCATGCACACCCATCTTCTAAAAGAAGAAAGGATATTGATTCCAATCTTGTTAATTCTACGTAGTTCTCTTATTACTTTCTTGTTTACAAAATACAAGTACTATTAAGTTAAAAGAATCCGGCCTGTTTTAACTTCTACTTTTCAAAATATTAAAAATAATTATTTTAACTAATTATATGAAATACAGTCAACAAATTCTCAATTAGATTCAGCGAGCTAGCTTAATGGACTGACTATTTTTTCTTTCTAATCATCAAGCAGAAATTATCAGGTGATTTGCCAAAAGTTTTCACCAAAAGCGTGTATACAGACACTACTGCTTCAAGAGCTGTGGAGCTCACCCACCACCCATGCTTATCTTATTAAGACGATAGAATAAATTAGAACAAGCAGTTAAGTACAGTGTGATCTTGGAATGAATATTTTCAAGTGCACTCCAAATTCTGTACATAGCAAGTGGGTGGGGGAGGGGGTAAAGAGAAAGCCCAATGGTCGCCCTCAAAGCATAGACTACAACATACAACACAATATGCAAAAGGGTTTAGAAAGTTCTCAACAACATACCTATGCTTGTGGACTCTACTTAGTACCTACCAACAATCTCTTCTACGCCTCAATCCCTTGTGTATTTCCAGGAAAGAACGTTGACATTAACAGTACGCATTCCATTCACTTGAAACACTGCCAAAATCATGCTGCTTCTCTCGTCATCTCTTGTTATGGAACCTCACGCTTCGACAGAATTTACATCTTGTCCTCATTATATGGACAATGATGCACTGACAGGCAAATCTCTGAGAATATTTCACTCCAACAGCAGATAATAAATAATCAAGTTGGGACTCACAATGAGCCATTATAGTGAGGGGTGGGGCAAAGGTGACATTGAAGCTCAAAAAATTCTCATCTCTTTCCAAATATTCTACCTATTCAAAGTTCTGATTAAAAGAATTTCTAGTCAGAAGTTGCAGGCATTATTTCAAGAATGGTTTAAAAAACCAAAGTTCAATACAGATCACTGTGCACCAGCTCGAAGTTATTGTTGCTAGTTGGAAGAGGAAGGCAGATGATTAGAAAATTCCATGTTGAATGAAAATTTATGGGTACACTCCCTCAAGATACCCAAAGGTCCATTAATCCTACTGGATTTTTCTTAGAAGTAAAGCAATACAGATGACTCGTATTGACTAGGTCAGTAAAGTAAATCCCTTTGGATAACTGTAACACAGAAGCAAGTAAGCATCAGCCCTGCAGACCAGTATGTATGTATTTATGTTAAGAGGTAAATATCTATTAAGACAAACATGATACTCAGGGTGACAGAGAGAAAGCATAGAGGCAGTACTTGAGAGCTTCACAAGGAGCTATTCTCACACCTTGGGCTAAGTATTCCTAATAGAGAACCTGAAGTACATTTTCCAGTACACTGACAAAACAATTTCTCCAAGCTGAAGCCCCATCGTGTTTCCTTGGAATCAATTTTTTACAGAGCACTGTATAGCGGAATCTTACCATGGCAGAGTAGCATTTTCTTCTTGAGCTTGTCTCAGTAATGTGAGAACCTATCAAATTCTCCTTCCTCTCCAATGAGAAAACTTCCAACAGTTCGGACTCCAACGCTGGGATTAGCATCTTGCACCAATATATTACAAATAAAAAAGACAATAAAGAAAGGAATGAAATGACCACCACAATTTGTCAAGAACAGATAAAATCCAATGCCCAAAGTACCATGAAATGTAACTCACTGCCTCCTCTGTTCCATTAACCTGTTCCAATCTTGTACTTTAAGTTTTGTTCATATATTTATGTGGGACCCATATAAATGTATGGATAAAAATTAGTAGCATAGCTTTGTAACAGATTAAACGGCACAGGTGATCCCGTACCCCTCATGAGTACCACTAAAGTACTTCCAAATCAATAATCTTAACTATAAATGTAAAGTGGATTAATTCCATAATAGAGTTTTTTGTACTTATCATCAAGGATTCATCAATGCTGAGATCAAAACCTACCAATCCATACGCTATCTCAATACTTTGAATAAATTCTATCATTTTCACTTAGAATAAAGTGAAAACAGATTTTCTGAGTTTCTGTTGTACATTTTCTCATGGAGTTACTCAGATGGAAACATTGCTAATTATGATTGACCCTAATTTTCAACCATTAACATGCAATGTTAATGATACGAGTCAAACTTCTTCACCTCATTTAACGTTAATAACTTTTGAAATCCATGTAGTAGTTAAGATGTGTACAAAATTCTTAATTTATCTTTAATACGGTACCTTGTCCAGGATTTCCCAAAACAATACAAATCAAGAATAACAAAACATTTTTAATTACTTTAGGGTAATAAATTCTATCTTGATCACTCAATTAGTTCTGTAAAGTTCATGCTATATCCAATGACTACCAAATAAGCTATCTATGATTAGAATAGATCATAAGTATTAAAACATAACAATCCCTATACAAGATAACTTTGGAGACCTCAAGTCAAATGATCACTTATACAATCATTACAGTGAGAAGTTTCATAGACATATAAGTAATGTTCCAGATGGATTTATCATAGAACATGTTCTCTAACAAGCACCTACATACTTGTTTAAATATCTCTGTACTTTAGTCTATAAGATCAACTATTTCCTTTATAAGAAAAAACATAACATGTTATAGCTTTTTTCCGTTATATTAATGTCTAATCTTAATAAAAAATAATTTGGAATAATTTAGAGATAATACATAAATGCAATATGAATATCATAATTATCATAATTTCATTTGCAATATATAATTATCTCATGAGCTTTATCATATATATCTAAACATGTACAGGATAAAGAATATCTTTAAATTATTTTGTCACTAAAATACAGCTAATATATTGGCTATAGGACATAAATCAACAACAACCCCACCGAAAAGACCAAAATAAAAGAAAAGGAAAGAAATTTTTGGGAAGTACCAATGTAGAGTTTTGCAAGAAACAAAACTTAAGTGGAAAAAGTCACCACTTTTATATTTTCTCTCTCTTGGTCACTTTGTCAGAACACCTGCAAGACAAAGATGATTCAACAAAGTACAAGTAAGAAGCATCTACATTCCAATGGTCATTGTGTTTGAATTGTAGTTTAAATAAAATTAAATAGTGCTTCTGTGTTTCTGATTCACCTTTGAAAGCCTAATTAAATTAATTCGAAGAAGTGTCCTTGTCTCTATTTAATTATTTGATGTAGGGGATCTTTTTGTCTTTCTGTCTCATGTTTGGGACTTTGGATGAGTGACCTGTTTATGCTAGTAAAATAGGAATATGGAAAAGGAGTTTAGTAAATCTTGCTTGTTTCTTTCTTTAAAAGAGATTATGATCATTTATCAACATTTCTTAAATACTTGGTAAAGAGAACATGCATATTCAATATGGATATAACTTATTATGAAGATCACTGCTCATTACGATGGGAATCCTCATAAGTTTAAGAAGTAACAAATTATTACTTTTTAACACATTTTGGTTATCTTGCTAAAAGCCAATCCATTCAATGGCTGTGAAAAGTGAAAACTTCCGATGACATTTTTGCCTTCCAAATTAAGCTAGGGATTGATTACTTGTTCACCATGCATTTGAGATAACTTTTCCATGATTTTTTGAGAAACTTTGTTATATTTTTATTACAAAAGTATAACTTTGTAAAACAAATTTATACAGATGCCACTGACTAAACTAATTACGTTAGTCAAACTTCCCACTTATTTACAACTAACTAAACTATCTGTAACTTAATTAACTAGTCTAATAACCCCCTTTTAAGTGAGAGGTTGTCGTGTTCAAAAAATCTAATTTCAAATAAATGCAATGTTGAAATGTTACAATTTTGTAAAGAAACTCTCCAAGAATATAAAATAATTTAGGGGCTCATTGTCGCGAAGATGTCTTACTCTTTATGCCTTCAATTTGTTTTGGACATCCTTCTATGGAGGTCATAATATTGATTATTTGTTTTGTCTGTTATTACCTTTTTTCTATTTAGTGCTTTATTTATCTTGTTCCTCCTCTCTCAACCTCTAATTACCTTACTTAACCTTCCCCTCTTTTTTGATGTTTCACTCAACTATCTTTTATTTTGACAATTAAACTACTTAAGGGTAGTTTAGGAAATTATCACCAAATATCTTCTTGCCTTTTCTTTATTTCCTTTTTTAGTAATAGCCTTTAAAACATTTATATGTCCCACATTGCTTTTTTTCCCCTTCTCTTGTGTTATGGCTGTTAGAAGTACATAGACAAGTTTAGAGATGCTTGATCCAATTATCTTTTCACCCTTTTCTGCAATTGTGACAAGGATGAGAGAAGCCTCAGACAAGAAAATAATGGAGAATCAGGGTCCACAAAGCTCTCAACTAGCTTATATGCCTATCAATTGGAGAAAAGTTGTAGAGGAAATGTCAAATACTACACTACATTACTGCCCCTAAAGTACCTTAGAAGGTAGAACCACTATAGTACCAGATTTGAAAGTCTTGAGGGAGGAAACAAAAACCTAGAACACCGCATTTGTTGGCTTCTCCCTCGATGGAAGACCTCCCTTCCAAGTAACCAATAGCTGGGTATGAAAGGTGTGGGAGAGTAAGGGACTACAAGAAGTGTTGATTTCAAAAGGCAACTATGTTTTGTTTAGGTTCACAATAGAAGTTGAACCTAGAGGAATGGTAGAGGCTGGTCCATGGTATATATACAATTTCCCCTTATTCCTATAAGTATAGAGGCTACAATTAGCTTAGCAAAGATTAAAAAAATGAAAACATACCTCTATAGGTGAACATACATAACATACCATTGGAGTATTAATTAACTAAGGGGCTAAGCTCTCTAGCTAGCTACATAGAAAACCCTTATATATAGATGAGACTTCAATTAACTAGAAAATAATTGGTTTTGTTGTGATTTATGTTAGCATGGAGCTGGACATGATGCTTCCTCAATCTATTTTACTATTAAGATTTGGAAAGGATGGAAAGCTAATTGAGGATTTTGTGATGGTATCCTATCATTGGAAGCCATTACTAAGACAACAGGGGAAATAATGGAAGGCTACGGGAAGGACATTTGTGATAGGTGACTATGAGGAGCTTATAGGGTTAGAAGCTAGTTAGAAGGAAAATAAGCGTGGGATAGAACAAGTAGAGAATATAGATGAGGCTTAAGTTTAAAAGACCTTAGAGGTAGAGGAGTCTTCAAAGAACAAAAGAGAGGATAATGCAAGTAGGAAAAACATTGATCTCATAATAGGAAAGAATCTTAGAGAAAATGAAAATATCCTAGTGAATATTAGCTTCAATGACTCAATGATGGAGAGTTAATGATAGATGCATATTTGACTATAATTATACGCTTATATTTGATATAGTTTGCTTAATATTTTATAGTTTTGTTCCAAGATGCTTCAAATCTTTGTTGTATCCCACTATTTCATTCGAATTTATCTCCTTTTGGTTCATGAAGAAAATTATAACCTATGAATGAACTTGAAGAGAAATAAATACTAAAAATACATATTTACAACTACGTATGTGGCCATGCAAGTTTTTATGAACATGTAAAGTCATAATTTTAATGGTTTTTCGAGCTACATGGGCACCTTCACAACCCCTTTAATCAAAAGTAGCGACTAGGATTTTTGTCTACTACGTTAGGGACATGGTTCTAGGAAAAATAATTGTCTAGGCTAAATGTACATCGTATGTATGTTGTCTAGTTCGTCGATTTTCTTGATTCGTAAAGCTATTAATTAGTTAAATCTGAGATTGTATCCAAGTTATTAATTAATAAGGGTTAATTCAAATACATGTTTTGGTTAACTAAACATAAGAAAAAATAGGTAAAGAAATTTACCACGACGAATGCTAAACTAATAAATTGTTTATTTTCAGTGTCGATGATCAACGCAAGTTCAATAACGAAAGAGACCGGAAACCAAGATTTATTTCTATTGATTGTTAAATTCTCATTATTTTGTTTATAGTTATTTTTCAATTTCAATTTCCATTTAATTTCTATTTAATTCACAATCACAAAACCCCCCTTTTTATTGCGTACTTATTAATGTCTGAATTCCTCGTGGGAATGATCCCGACTTTCCACTACTACATTAATTTGAGTTGCAGGAAGTTGGATTTATTTTAATTTTGATTAGTGTTACGACGCACGGTCAGATACAACAAAGATTTGAAGCATCTTGGATATTTACAACTGCGTATGTGGCCACGCAAGTTTTTATGAACATGTAAAGTCATAATTTTAATGGTTTTTCGAGCTACATGGGCACCTTCACAACCCTTTAAGTGACCGCGTATGTCCTTATAACCCTAGTTTTAACAATAAAAGGACATGAACGAAGGCAAATAGGGGAGAGTCGACTTTTGCAACAGATTCTAGACGTGAAGAATGTAGGGAAGGGATGATTTTGATTAAGGAACATGAAGAATGTAAAGAACTCATCAAGAGATCCAATATATTATAACATTAAACCTTAAATTTGCAAGAACAATAAATAGAAGAGAAAGAGAGATTTAGAATTATGATTCCTTTGTTTTCTATTCATTTTTCTTCCTATTTATCTTTGATTTTTTTTCTTATTATGTGTAACTAAACGTGTTTAGTGTCTACGTGTGATGAACCCTAGTTGGGATAACAATATCTCTTGATTCTTTTATTTAATGAAATTATTTTGATTGATATATTGGGATTTAAGTACGTGTTTTTATGCATATTCTAATAATTCCGAAATATTAGTGCTTGATTTGATTTCATATCATTAAGATTGAGAAATCTTTTGTATGAATAGATCTATCATAATTGAAAAGGAGCTGATTGCAAACCTAGAGATAGGTTGACATAAATCCTCTAGATTAGGGTCAAACCTAATAGCGGAACTCATAAATCGATAATGCAATTCTATACACATTAACTAGAAAGATTTCAGTTAACCACCCCATGTATTAGTTGTTATTAGTTGGAAGAGACTTATTAACATAAGATAGGAATTTCTACAGTCTAATAGTCAATAAAATAATTACATGATAAAAGATTAATTATTCAATGGTTTTTAGGCAGATTCATCACCTAGATACTAATCTTTGATATTAAGTTTTCTAAGTAATTTCCTATGTTCTTTGTTCATTAATGTTTCATATTTTTATTTTATTTCTTTATATATTATTTTTAATTAAAAATAAAAAAACCAATTCATAGGCTAGATAATGAGGTAACTATTTACAAATTACTATCTTCGTGGGATTGACCTATACTTACCTATGTTAGCTACAGCTACGCTGGGCACTTGCGGTTATTTCAATATTGATAAATTATCAATCAGTCAACAAATCAAAGAAGAAGATCCAAGCAAAAGAGTGATGTCTGATGAAGCAGTGTAATAAGAAGTATGTGAGTTTTAAAGTAGTAGCAAGAGGAAATCTAGTAAGAGAAACAAGTATAAGGGCTCTAAGACCTTAATTATTAGTTGATGTCGATTGTACTTTAGAAATTAGCAACTTTGAAAGATTTTGTTTTCTAAGTAAAGCCAATTTTGATAGGAATATTAGAAACAAAGTTTAAGCAAGAGAATATCTTTTAACTTGAGATCTGAGGAACTACTACACATTCTTATCCAACCACCAACCCCATCATTACGGACACATAGTTTTGACTTATGAATCTTTATGACTCTCAAAAAGATTCTAGTAACCAGATGGTGCATGTAACAGTTAGGAATGCTTCAAGGTAATTACATGAATAAATATAACTTATATGTGTGGCTCCAACTATAGCTTGCAGAGAAGGCTCCTATAGGAAAAGCTAATGAGTATTCATCCAACAATGTAAGGACATTGGCTAGCTTATATTAGGGAATTTGAATAGTGTTCTTCATAGAGATGAAGCCGAGGGATATGTGGGATTGGGATAATTTAACATGAATTTAGGGAATGTGTGCAAAAAATAGGGGTTAATAATTTGAAGATGGAAGCTTGTTTATTCTCTTTGAGCAAAAAATAAAATGTTAGTTGGATATTGAGAAAGAAATTATATAGGGAATTAGTTGATGAAGATTGGTCAAAGAAAATCCCTAAGGGTAAAGCTATGTTTAAAGCTTTATTGATTTCATATCACTCCTTAATAATCATAAAGGGTATGGATAAAGATAACAATTGGGTTTAGCTAGCTTGACATGTCTGTGCCCTGCCCTAAGTCAATAGGCAAGATTTGGTTGATTAGGCCTTAGGTCGAGCTCAAGCTTGAGCTACCTAGGCCCAACCTGGCCTGATAATCGACAGTTATAAGCAAAATGATGACATTTTTTTAAAAATGACATCATTTTTTGTTTTTAATTAAAAATATTTAAGGCTAGGTTGATTTGGGTTTAGGCTAGATCGATTTGTGTTTGGGTTCGGGCTGAACTGCCTCGAGCTTAGTCGGGCTCAAGCTCAATCGGGTTCAAGCTTGAGCCCCTTACTTTAGGCCCGAGTTATAGTAGCAGTGGTCTAGCGGAGCCTAACCCATTGCCATCTATAGATATGGAGAACAAATGGAGGAGAAAAATTCCATTCAAATTCAATAACTTTTTAGTAAAGGAAGATGGATTCAATTACGCAATTCTTATGGGCCTGGAATTAGTGATCAAGGGATGTATAACTTATGTATGTGTAAGAAAACTTGAATTGATCATAAAGGAACTAAAGAAACTCAATCTAAAAAGGACTTTGCATGCTAGGAAGAATGTTAAAGTAGCTAAAAGTAGAATGATCCTTGCATAGGAAGCCTTATACCTACATCATGCAGACCATAACTTAATTGAAGAGGAGAAGAAAGTAGTGAATAAGTACACCATAGTTATAATCCATAACTCTATTATGAATTAAAAAGCTCAGATTACTAGATCAAAAAGGGGGATGATAATACAAAATTCTTTTGTAATTTAGTATAATCTAAAAGCATCACCAACAGGATATGCTTTTTGATCAAACTAAATAGAGAACATGTTACTTCCTAAGTGGAGGTAAAAGAAAAAGCTTACATATTCTTTAAGGAAATCATTAGCGTTTAAGCTTCAAGTAGATCTTATTACCATTATTAAGCTCCTTTATTAGTTGTTGGATTAGTAAGGAATGGAGGAAGTCTTATATAGGCCATTCATTACTCTGGAAGTGGAGAGATTGTTCTTTAAACTAAACCCATATAAAGCTCTAGGCTAAGATGGTTTTAATGGTTTTTTCTTCCTTAAAGCTTAGCTTTTGATAAAAAATTTGGTTATTGATGTCATATTGGAGCTCTTTGAGAATGGTAAGATGCTATGGGAGCTTAATAAGAATTTTATATGTTTAATACCAAAGTACTATAATCCAGTTTCTCTTGGTATTCATATACCAATATCATGTTGTAACTTTTTTCAAATAAAGTTATATCAAAATTACTTATTGTAAGGACAAGGATGGTTTTGTATCAATTGATAAGTGATTCACAAGGGGCATTTTTGGAGTGAGATATGATTAGAGACAATATATTATTGGCTCAATAGTTATTTAAACGTTACTTAAGAAAGAGTTCACCCAAAAATTTGTGCCTTAAAAATGAACTTCAACAGGGCTTATGATCTAATTAGTTGGGATTATCAAATAAATACTTTAGGTTTTTCTTTTTCCAAGTTAGTTTAGGAACTATATTAAGAAATTCATTACTTGAATTTCATTTAGCATACTTGTAAATGTGAAACTGATAAGAATCTTTAGAGAGGAAAAGGTCTAAGACAAGGGGATCCAATCTCCCCCTACCTATTTATATTGTTCATGGAAGCCTTGTCTAAATTGGTAAGGCACAACATCTTCTCAAATCCAAGTTTTGGTTACTATGGCAAGTGTAAGGAGGTTGGATTATTTAACTTATGTTTTGTAGATGATCTCTTACTCTTTTTAAGGCCCATGATAGGTTATGCCACACATTGATAACTTCCTTACATATATTTAAGGAGTTATTTGGTTTGGAAGTAAAATATAGTAAAAGCCATTTATTTCTCTCCTTCAATTTAATGCATGATGTTAATTGGTTATAACAAATTTCAGGATTTTAAATTATGAACCTCCATTTACCTGTCTTACATTACTTGTGTCTACAAAAAGACTTTAATATAGAGAATGTATTCCTTTAATAGAGAAGATACAAAGAAGGCTAAGTAATTGGTGTAATAAAGATCTATATTATACTGGTAGATTGATATTGATAAGGCTTATTTTAAGCTCCTTGCATATGTACTGGTTTGTGAATATATTCCTCTCCAAAGGAATAATTAGATTAGTTGAAAGAATGATGAGATCTTCATATCATCTACTTGTTTCTTCAAGCAAACGTTTTCTTTTTGTAACACTTTCATATTCCTCAAGTTTTCGACAAACTTTTTCTTTAACGATCTATACTGCTTTAGTACAGCATGTGCATCTTGTAACAATTCTAAATATGCATCTTGTAATTCATCAAAGTTAGAAGTTACCTCCTCATCACCTTCTTTTTCAGCTTCAAAGCATATATTTGCTTGAACTGATGCTTCTGAATCATAATCAAATTCGGACAAATTCAAATCTTCCCATGTTGCCATCATGCTCTTCTTATTTTCTTTATTTTTCTTCAGTTTTCTTCTCAACAACGGACATTCAGACTTGTAGTGTCCAGGTTTGTTGTACTTGTAGCAAATGACAGATGTCTTCTCGTTCTTGACTTCATCTTTGCTATTTCTCTTAAAAGAAAACTCTTTATTTCCTTTTTCTTTCTTCTTCCACATCCATCTAATCTTTCTCGAAATAAAAGATAATTCATCATCATCTTCCCTTGATTCTTGTTCAGATTCACTAGTATCATCATCCTTGATTTCTTTAGTTTTTTGTGCTTTTGACGATGAACTTATCCTTTTCTAAGTCTTGTGAATTTTCTATCCAACCTTTAATACTATAGATTTGTCCCACCTGGGTTTATCTTCTGCATCAAGCTCCACTTCGTGTATCTTCAAAGAACCAAGCAATTGATCAAGCTTTAATATGCTTAAGTCTTGGCTTCTTGTACTGCAGTGACTTTAGGTCTCCATCTTTTCGGCAGACTTGTGAGAATCTTCCTGACATGGTCTTGATTATCGTAGATTCTCCCAAGAGCTTTAAGTCCATTAACGATAGTTTGAAATCATCCAAACATCTGATCAATAAACTCATCTTCCTTCATCTTGAACAACTTATACTGGTGTACAAGAATACTTATCTTGGACTCTTTCACCTGATTTGTGCCTTCAAGTGCTATGGATAGAGTGTCCCACATCTCCTTTGCAGTATCGCATCTATGAACTTTATCGTATTTACTTCTGCTTAAAGCACAACTTAGAAAGAACTTGGCCTTCGCAGAGAGTTATTTGCGATTTCGTATTTGCGATTTCACTTTTGAGATTTATAAGTGATTAAGTGAATATCAAAATGTTTATATGAAAATATCTACGTGATTAAATCACAAATAACTTCTATATACTTGTATACAAATAATAGAAATTAAAGTAGAGAGTTAGAAGATGGACACGACGATTTTATCCTGGTTCACCTCAAACCTTAGGCTATGTCCAGTCCTCAGAATTCTTCTGAGATTTCACTAAACTTCTCCAAAGTTACAAGTATTCTTTCCCTTTCAGAGCCTCTTTAGGTCTCTTTCACAAAGTATTATTTTCGCTCTCTTAGCCTATTCAGGCTTTCGGTTTTTCCTTTCTCTTACTAGAAAGATATTGCGAGCTTTGTTGCAGTAAAGATTGCTCTCATGTTTCACACAACAAATACAAAATTTTTAATTTGAAAGCTAAATGTTGAAGTTCAAAAACTAGAATCTCAAAAACGTATTCAAAGATTGTTCAGTCTTCGACTACGACTTGTATTTATAGCCTTCGTCTCCAACTGCTTCTTGATAACTGCTTCTTGTTTCTTGTAGAAATGGTTATTCAGTTGAGTTCTGTAAATAACTCCAACTGACTAACCGTCCGACATACTATCGTGTCTTTGTCTTCGTATCGTTTGTGTTTTTACTCTTCTTCTGTGTTTTGCTTCTTCTGTGTTTTGTATCTTCTGTGTTTTGCTTCTTCTGTGTTTTGCTTATTTTGTGTTTTCTGCGCTTCTTTTATGTTTTGCTTCTTTTGTGTTTTGCTTCTTCTGTATTTTCCGCGCTTCTTCTGTCTTTTGCTTCTTCTGTGTTTTGCCGCTTCTTCTGTGTTTTGCTACACGCTTAACACACTTATCAAAACAGTTCATTTATTTCTAATATTATTATTATTTGATTGTCACCAAAATTATTAGA
>JANIHZ010000004.1:27930442-27941852 GCA_027478365.1 Erythroxylum rufum | reverse complement strand
TGAAGATTTTGTTTAAAGATAAGATATTTGTTAAAGGATAAAATTTTATCTTTTAAGATAAAGTTGTTATCTAGTTATGATTTAAACTTTTGAATTTGATTTGTTTTATTTAGATATTAGCTAAGTTTGTTATTTCATTATCTATATATTTAAGTCTTCATATCAATGTAATTAGATTCAATCAATAAAATGTCTTTTACATCCTCTTTTCTCTATCCTACTTTATTTTAGTTAGTTCCATTGTAAATTCCAAGAACGTTGATGTCGCCCTGTCCTTGGTAATTGTCCATGTCTCTCGGCCTAGCCCTTCTCCTTTATCATTTTCTTTGGTATATATAGACCAAGTCGTGTTAAAGCCCATTTCTCCTACCCTTTGACCGTGTCATTTTAAATCCGGTGATGCACTTCCAGACAAAGCCTTAGAAAACAAATTTAGTCTATGCAAGTGATTTAGGTGTCATGTCTATTTGTGAACTTTTGAACCACTATCACACTATGTGCTTTTCCATCTCGTAAAGAACAGAAAGGAAATTACAATCTTTTGTTAAATTTAATCAATGTGAAATGGAGATTGAGCTGTGATTATATTCTAATCCCACAATGAATAAGACCTTTTGCCTACTGAAATGAGATGTGTCGTTAGGAGTGGCATGTTTCTCACATGGGTTCAAAAGGGCTTGCAATTAGAGTCAATCAAAGATAATATTTTAATGGCTGTAATTGTAATAATGAGTTGGAGGGAAAAATTTGTCCACCTTCTTGGGCTTTAATCCTGACAAATATGTAAAACAAATGACGTGTCATACATGTAGTGATGTTGCACGAGTCTCAGTGCTGCCATTTTCCGTGAAACCTTCAATTTCCACCCCCCTAATGAACAAAAACAATATTTTTGGCCTGCATGGACCATCTGTTCCTGGCGTATCTATCTTTACTCGATATATTTAATTGATAAGTATCTTTATTGAATATTAGTGAAGAAAATTTAGGAATATAATTAAGAATTTTAGACTAGACCCCACCCAAAACTCGAATTCGCATCATTAGCCAGATTAACGTAATTATAAATGGAAAAATTTCAGCTAGGAGGAGCTATAAGCAGAATTTTGTTTCATCAAAAAATGGTATTCTAACGGTAGTCGACGATCAATGCTTACGGGGGAAATTATATTCTAAGCGCAATTTTCAAGCAGATAAAAAAAATCTTTTATTGATGGCAAAAGCAGCCTATAGTCAATTGTCGAAACTCTTCATCTCGGCCAAAATTCAAAAGTTTTGGAACACCTGATAATATCCTGACAATAATCCCTTGAAAATGATTGTGATAGCATGAACGGTGATGTGTTTTCCTTTAGTGAAGGAGTACTAGGGTTTAATAGACGATATTAAAGACAAGCAGAAGCTACAAAAAGGACCTGTTTCAAGCTCATGATGTCAGGTAGGAAGGTTCCCACACCTTTCCTCAGCAATGCCATAGACAAGCTCCTGGTTTAAGTTCAGCGTTGCTTAATTTGGTCATAACTTTATGTACAGGTAAACGAATGTAATACGTGTGTTTAGTAATTTTTACAATTTTATAAATGGTAAAGAAAGCCAACTTCACTATTTGCCATTCTTTAAAACTGTTTCCAACGACCGTTTTATCTCGCTACTTGAATCAGCCACTCTCCAAACATAATATCCTGATAGAGATGGGATACATGTGTGTGTATACATTGCTATTTTACGCAGAGAAAATCTGATACACCATGGCTTGGTTGAAACTTTAGACCTGTTTATTTTTTTTTCTCTTGTTTAAATTTTTACATTGCAAAGCTTTCTAATCTTCAAAATAAAAATTTAGTCACGTACATCACATATATATATGCATAACCAATTTAGTATAATAAAACACTACCAACGACAAATAGATTGTTAGAAGATCATTACGTATTTATTAAAATACGATGTTTATATATTAAAGTAAGATTCAAACTGTAATAAATATTAATATTTTAAATAGTGATTAAAAAGATTTTTTTCATTTATTTGTAAAGTAATGTATCAACCAATTTTCTACAGAAAAAAAATAAAAATTTCTTTGCCTCTATAAATAAAATTATTAATTATAAAATAAACCTGTTGAATTACAACTTACTACGTTAGGTACTTGAAAGAGTTTATCGTAATTACGCAAAAGTAAAAGAAACGTAAGAAATCACTGAGTTTCAAACAGCGGCTCGCATCTTGCCATCTTTATTGCGGTTAAAAAATCAAACTAACTAAACGCATGTTTGCTGCTTTAGCCGCCCAAAACGTACATCAATGTGAATAGTCTGGCCGAGTATTGAGAAGGATAAAACCAGATCATAGACTATTAATTAGACACAATGTATATATACGTATGTACATAAATAAATGTAGTGGAGAAATATGACAAAATGACAACCGCGTCAAATCAATCAGGAAGACTAACATAGATGGAAAGCAACAAGACGCTGTGATAGGTAGACAAGTTAAAGATAATTATCTCTTAAAATAATTATGTAGTGTGCCAATTAAACAGGTGCCGGCTCACACACAAAAAAACGTCCAGCATAAATCTGAAATACAGACTTTTCTTTCTCAAACCTTAACACACTTACACCTACGTAGCCAATGTCTTATGTCTTCTCTTTGTCTCTAGTCTTTTATCCCGTGAAGCTCTTCTTCTGATCTATATATTATCCCCTCCACCTCTTAGTCTTTTATCCCGCGAAGCTCTTCTTCTGATCTATATATTATCCCCCCCACCTCTTTAGTATTCTGTCCTAGTATATATCACATAGTTAATATTCGGCCTTTATCAGAGAAATTTCCCATGGAAGATTCAAAGAGCTCGAGTGAAGAGACTGATCTGTCGGAGCAAATTAATGATGATTCGCCGGGCACGGTTCGGTCCTATGAGTGTGTGTTTTGCAAGAGAGGCTTCACCTCAGCTCAGGCTTTAGGAGGGCATATGAATATTCACCGGAAAGATAGAGCCAAACCAAGCCCTAGCTCAGTTGATTCGATTTCAAGCAAAGTTGATGACGATTATTCAAGCTTTGGAGCTTACTCTGCAATTCAAAGCTACCCACCCCACTATCCTATGTCACAGCAGGTACATATAAATTATCAAACATACTTTCCTCCACCATCTACATGGGGGGTTAGGTCACAGCATGCCCAACATATAGATGATTTGTGTGTACAAAGCCCTCAGCATTTGAATCCATTTGGAGAGGATTGGTCGAGAAATTTAAGCTTAGAGATAGGTCCATCACACGAAGAGAAAAGAGAAGACGGCAGAAAAGATGAACTAGATTTGGAGCTTAGACTTGGTCATCATCATTATTAATATTGTATACGTATATCAGCCCCTCACTACATATAAAAGTATTGGTTTTTTATGTACAGCTATGGTTTTCTTCTACTTGTGTTGCAGCAAAACAGAGTGAATGGTTATTTATGGAGTTATGCTTGTTTCAGTCAAGCTTAAAAACTTTCGACACCTCTTTCCTGAAATTAACTATAGACATGGCAGGAAAAGAATCTTCTTTTGAATCCGTATGAAGAGGGGAGAAATCAATCTATGATTGATTAGTTTTCGGTGTTAAATTCCGATGAGAAGGATTATGAAGGGTATTTTTGTTCTCTTTCATCCCCTATGTAACCCTAGATTATGGATTCTATAAGACGTTTATAATTTGATCCTTTGTAAGTGATGTCTGTTGCCCTTCTTTCATTCAAGATCCTGTTCAGCTTACACCGATTAAGTGTCGCACAGTTCCTTGTAGATTTATCATTGAAGAGGTTACTTTTAGTCTTTTGTATAACTTGCTTTTAAAAAAACAAACCCTAATTGTTTAACCAAGAATCATAAGATATGCACGAAAAGAACACTATGGATTCATTCCATCAACGTCCTATCCATTGCAACCAACTTTGTAACTGCTGCATGAATATTCTTGTTAGTAAAGTGGGTCTGCTTATTGTCACTTTCCCCTATCTGGATAAGACTGTTTTTCCTATACAATTGCAGAACACTGCAAATAGCCACTGATCGTCAACAATGTTTCAAAGTTCGAACTTCAAAGAAAATGGAAACGAATACTTTTCCCACTGCAGGAAGGCTGGCAAATTGAATCACAAACTTATTATCGACAGACCATTTAGATTCAGTTGAACACACGTCCAATTTTTTAAACAAATTGAATATTAGACAACATATCGTTCCCCAATATGTACCTTTTATAAGTAGTCAATCTATGCTTGCGTAGCCTCTATTTCCTTTCGCTTCCCAGTTCCATTGATCCTTGTGTAAACGCCTAAACTCTCTATGACACTAGCTATTAATCATTATTCATTATGTGTGCTACTAATTTAATGCCTTCCATCTGCAAGCTGATAAAATATAGCTGTTAGGCTTGCGAGCCTCTTGATTATTGAAGAATATATATACAAATATACAAGCTTCAGTTATGCCTACGAAGAGGGAGAAGTCTAATCCTAGATGTCAGAACCTACCATATTTAACAGATGCTACGATTCTAATTAATGCTAACAAATCCTAGAAGATATGAACAAATCTCAAATCCCTGATTTACATTCGATCCAATACTCCCCCTCAAGTTGGAGCATGAGAATTGATAATGCCCAACTTGCTTCGAAGATGGTGAAATTGGTCTCGGCCCAAAGCTTTGGTGAAGATATCTGTTGGTTGAGTGTGAGAAGGAACATAGCGAGTCTCAATATCATTGGATTGTAATCATTCGCGGACAAAGTGACAATCAATTTCAATGTGTTTGGTACGTTCGTGGTAAACTGGATTAGCAGCAATATGAAGCGCCGCTTGATTGTCACATAATAACGTCATTGGGCCATCATGATGAACTCCCAAATCAGAAAGAATTACTCGTAGCCAAAGTAATTCACTCGTCGCAGCGGCCATAGAACGATATTCAGTCTCTGCAGAGGAGCGGGATACGGTGGGTTGCTTCTTAGTTTTCCAAGAAAGTGGAGAGGAGCCAAGCATAGTGAAATATCCAGTGGTAGAACGCCTGGTCAGGGGGCAACCAGCCCAATCAGCATCACAGTAGGCAGTAAGGTGAACATTACTATTAGAGGAAAGGAGAAGTCCCTGTCCAGGAGCTGACTTCAAGTAGCGGAGAACGCGCATGGCTGCATGAAGATGATCATCCCGAGGGTCTTGCATGAATTGGCTGAGAATGTGAACTGAGTAGCTGATTTCAGGTCTAGTAATGGTGAGATAGATGAGGCGACCAACGAGGCGATGATATTGGGAAGGATCACTTAGAGGAGAGCCTGATTCCGATGTCAGATGATGATGCTGCTCCATGGGAAACGAGCAAGGTTTGGCACCGAGCATACCAGATTCCTTGAGAATGTCAAGAGCATATTTCCGTTGAGAAAGAAATATGCCTGATGGAGACTGAGCCACTTCTATACCTAGAAAATACTTCAAAGAACCAAGATCTTTAATATGGAAACAGGTGTTCAAATACTGTTTGAATTTTTGACACAGACAGGAATTAGTACTAGCAAGAATGAGATCATCAACGTAAACAAGAACAGCTAGGAAACTGTTGTCTTTGGTTAGAGTAAATAATGAATTGTCAGCCTTAGATTGTATAAAACCAAAATGAAGAAGAGCAGTTGAGAATTTTGCAAACCAATTTCGTGGGGCTTGTTTCAATCCGTAAAGAGACTTTCGAAGTCGACAAACACGATTGTCTCCTTTCATACCAAAACCTGGGGGCAAAGACATATAAACTTCCTCATGAAGGTCACCATGGAGAAAGGCATTATGAACATCTAGTTGATGGAGTTCCCAGTTGTTGATCGCAGCAACAGCAAGTAAGCATCTAACAGTAACTAATTTTGCAACAGGGGCAAAGGTGTCATGATAATCGAGACCTTCAACTTGAGTGTACCCTCTGGCGACAAGTCGAGCTTTATAGCGTTCAATTGTACCATCGGATTTGTACTTGATTTTGAATATCCACTTGGAGCTAATTGGTTTCTTTCCTGCTGGTAATTCTGTCAACGTCCAAGTATGATTTCGTTCAAGAGCTGCAATTTCTTGTTCCATGGCTGTACGCCATTTTGGGTCTTGAACAGCCTGAGAAAAACTTTTAGGCTCATCTGTGTCAGAGATGGCCGCCAAAAATGCAAAGTGTGAAGGAGAAAAGCGATCATAGGAAATAAAATTAGATAAAGGATGTAAAGTACCTGAGGAAGGTGATTGGTTCAGAGAGTGAGATGGATTTATTACTTGAGTATGATGAACATAGTCTCGAAGATAAGCAGGTTCACGCCGAGTGCGTTGGGGCCGAGCAGGCGGTGTGATCCTATTGGTAGGTTGGGCTTGGACAGTATCAATATTAGTATCGAGAGATTGAGTTGTGGGTTCAAGACTATCAGAAATAGGGAGAGAAATAACAGGTAAAGGAGGATCCTGATTGGGTGTTTGAACGTCTGTTAGAAAGGGAAATTGTTCTTCATAAAAAACTACATCGCGCGAGACAAAAATCTTTTTAGTTATAAGATCATAAACACGATATCCCTTTGTACCATAAGGATAGCCAATGAATACACAACGAGTAGCACGAGGTTGAAATTTATCACGAGGTTTGGAAACTTCATGAGCATAGCAAAGACACCCAAAAACACGTAGGTGTGTGAAAGTAGGTGGTTTGGAAAACAAAACTTCATAAGGGGTCTTACCGGATAAAATGGGTGTGGGCATATAATTGATGAGATATGTAGCTGTAAGAACACACTCACCCCAAAAAGAGATAGGCAAACCAGAATGAAAACGAAGAGCACGCGCAACTTCCAATAAATGGCGATGTTTCCATTCAACAACGCCATTTTGTTGAGGAGTGTAAACACACGTTAATTGATGCACAATACCACGATGAGAAAAAAATTCTTGCATTTTTTTTGAAGTGAATTCAAGGCCATTGTCTGTACGAATTCCTTTAATCCTAATTCCAAATTGAGTCTCAACCATATTGTAGAAAGTTGTTAAAGATAAATATGTGTCAAGTTTTCGGTTCATAAGATAGACCCAAGTAGCTCTAGAGTGATCGTCAACAATAGTAAGGAAGTAATGTGCACCAGTATAAGAAGGTGTATTGTAAGGACCCCAAATGTCGCAATGAACCAAATCAAAACATGCTTTAGTTCTATTCAAGCTTATAGGAAAAGGAAGTCTGCTTTGTTTTGCTCGGTGACAAGCATCACAACATTTATTAATGAGCTTACAAGTAGAAACAGAAATGCAAGGAATAAGAGAAAGCTTATCAAAAGACATATGTCCAAAACGTTGATGCCATACGTTTAATGGTGTAGCACCGATATTAGCAGATAGCGCAATAGATAGATAGATGTGCTTGAAGTAATAAATTCCATCTCGAAGCTCACCCGTTCCAATCAGCTTCCTCGTGACAAGGTCCTGTAAAACACAAAAGGTTGGAAAGAAAATTACAGCACAATTTAATTGTTTTGCTAACTTGCTGACAGAAAGTAAATTGCATTTAAATTCTGGTATATAAAGCACATTTTTAAGAATAATGTCAGATGAAAGTTGAACACTACCAAGACAAGAAATAGAACGACTGGTACCATCAGGTAGTCGTACAGGCAAAGAATCATGGGATGATTGAATATCACAAAGATTAGTTTTCACAGCAGTCATATGATCAGATGCACCACTATCCACTATCCATTCATGCTGTGTGTTTTGAGTTTGAGTAATCTTACCAGCGAGATTGGCAACACTGCCTTGTTTATCAACATTTAAAAAAGACATAAGCTGGTCATATTGTTCTTTTGTCAAACCTTGAATTGGAGAAGAATCTGAGGGGATAGACGTTGTGGTGGTGGTGGTGTTTGCGTAGGTGTTATTACGACGATTTTTGGATTGATTTGTACGACCTTTTGAGTTTGAAACACCTTGATCTGATTTCCCTCGTTGCTGCCAGTTAGGAGGGTACCCAATCAACTCATAACAACAATCTTTAGTGTGTCCTGTCTGATGACAATGATCACAGTAATACTGACTATTTGGTTTTGACACTTGACTGCTGTTATGGTTGATATGAACATGAAGAACTGTTGTTTCAACAGGAAGGGTGCGTGAGGTAACCAATGTTTGTTGCTTTCATCCCTGGCCACAAGAGCATATGCTTTATTGAGTGTGGGAAGAGGGTCGGTGCTTAAAATTTGAGAGCGAACAGTACTGGATGCATCACTAAGACCAAGTAAAAATTGGTGAACTTGTTCTTGTTCACGTTCACGAACAAACTCCTTAGCAACTCCACAAGTACAATTTGGTATAGTAGAATATGAACTAAGCTCATCCCAGATGCCTTTTAATTTGGTGAACTATGCTGCAACAAAGAGGTTCTCTTGTGTAGTCATGGCAAGATCTCTTTTCAATTGGTGGATAAGTGGTGCATTTTCTTGAGAGAATCTTTCCTCCAGATCCAGCCATATCTCTCTTGTTGTTTCTGCATAAGCCGCACTAGAAAGGAGATCAGTGACTAATGAATTGAAAATCCATGAAAGCACCATGGAGTTGCACGTTATCCATGCTTGGGAGTTTGAATCAGAAGCGTCTAGTTTTGGGAGAGTCCCATCAACAAAGCAAAATTTATTTTTAGGACGAAGATCATTTGTCACAGCCCTACGCCCCATATGATAGTTTTCTCCGGTGAGTGGATAAGGAACTAATGATACTCCCGGGTTATCAGAAGTTTGAAGAAGATTCGTGATGTTGAATCACGTGTACTCATATTTCTGCCACGAGAAATAGAAGTATTAGAGAACATGTTCTCATCTCCCATGTCTCTGTTTAATAGATAAAAATTGCCTTTCAACAACTAAATACCTAACCTGGCTCTGATATCATGTGAATTTACAATGGGCCTACGGGCCCACATAAGAAGGAAAGTTAGACTATATACAAGTCTAAGTGATGTTCCATCCTAAAACCAATTGGTGATAGGTGGAGTAGCCCACTAGACTTATATGTTAGTCTTCTTTCCTTTCTTTTTCCAATATGGGACACTCACATGTGGGTATTATCAACAATTCCAACTTTAGTATTGGTCCTATCTATACTCCAACTGGTCTATATTTTAGAGCCATCCTATAAGACATGAACGAAATTTCAAGGCCGGATGGAATCTTTGCACGTTTGTTCGTAGAGATAAGAATATGTTGGTGGCCAGACATTCTCCTTCGTAACTTGTTACTTTTTCAACATTTGATCTTTTTAGCTTTATTATTTACATGACAATTTGATTCGGTTCTTAATCTCGAATTAAATAAATTAAATTTATATCAAACTAATAATTTAGTATAATTATTTATTAATTTAAGTCAAATTAATTACTATAGTTTGAGTTTAAGAACTGAGTTAGGTTATTTTATTATTAATATTTGATTTGTTCATACTTAATGTTTATATTACATCCATTTTATTGTTATTTTTTAATTGAAATTAAAAATTTTCTGTAAAATTGAAAACTAAAAAAAAATTTCTAATAAATTTTAGACATCTAAGAAATTTTCTATAATTTATTAATCAATAGGAAAGTCATGTACCGATGTATATGTTATGAATGTACGATAGTGAGATGAGTGGGAGAGAATGTGACACTCCCAAAATTCTTAAATCATAATTAATCAAATAGTTCTCAAAACATATCATTAATCATCTAATTTCTCATTAGTTCTAAAAGAGAAGATTGTTTGTCAAACACAAAAATATTCTATACAACACACCTATCCAAACTGTTACATTAAAAATATATACAATCAAATAACTTTACTCAATTAATCTACTGGCTCCACCTAAACTTCATTCTGTTAGTCCTGTACAATGGGGTTATCAATAATCACTCAATCTCTTAAAAAAGTTAATGGCAAGAAGTGAGCTGCTTATTTAGTAAAGATAACCGACCGTACCCTTAAAACCAAATAACTTGATACTTAATTATAAAACTTAGTCAATAGATTAAAACATACATATAATACAAATGCTCCTAACATCACCCAATCTAATCCAAACAATTAACAAACATCTCAAAACTTTTATCAAACAATGATTAACACAGAGGTATTAATACATAATTGTCATTTATGATTTATTCCATCATTAATTGAATTGCTTGGGCCCTGCTTAACCTAGTAGACTTACATTCAATGAATTTTCGGCTTATCTCATCTCATAAAAAAATCTCACCAACTGGAACGTAATTAAATGTATAAATATTGGCATAAGCTACCTTAATATCTTTTGGTATCCCAGTACTACTCTAGTAACTAGCCATTGGCATAGGATATCCCCAAGACTCAGGAAATCTCGATACCACTATGATATCTGGCCATCGACACGGGACATTCTTGGGATTCAGGATTCCCCGGTATCTGTTTCACGGACAGATACCTAGCCACCACCTGCTCATATCGACGCAATATGTCCACCCCGATTCTTGACTTTTACCAATTATTCACAACATATTATCAACCAATCTATATTTAATCAACACATTTTCAGTCGAATTAACAAGCAATTCATCTTACAAAATGTAACAAAATATAAAAATATAAACACGAAATACCTTGACTTTATTAATTATGAGTGAAATAAAATAAACATAATTCATGTATGTAATTGTTAATCATTAATTTAATTAATGACTGATTCAAAATAAAATTTATTAATAACAAAACGGTATTCTATTTTAAGAATAAAGTCTAAGGTTATTTTTATTTCAATTTTGAACTCAACTAATTAATAGTCCAAATCATTCCTTCATTGGACCTTCGAACCTAAAATTGACAACATTCTATTAGACTAATTTATAAAAAATTTCCAACCAATTACAAGTAATAATCCAACATTATTTTCTTTTTTTAATTTATTCTTAATTATAAAAATAATATTCTTACTAACCTAACCGCCGTAGTTACAAAAATACTCTTAACTAATTAAAAGTCTCATTTTACCCTCATCTATTTTAATTAATACCAAAAATGTCGTTCTTGGAAGTAAATTCTAGATTTATCTTTCAATGTTTGCATTTCTAATTTTGCCTCTTCGTGTAAATTAAATTTTAAAAAAATGTCATCTTCTTTACCATCTCCTCTTCTTATATCATTTTTCAGCTACATTTTCTTCATTTTTATTCTTTCGTACAACTTCAGTTATTGTCTCAAACAACAACATGCAATCTAACTATAAGCTAGTGTCGAATCATCAAAAACTACAAAAAAAGATATATCATAGCAGTTAGAAATTTCCCACGGAAGGTTTCCATATTGTTCCCAAGCCTTGTGGAGTCCTGCAAGTTCTCCTGGAACAGCTATGGATAGT
>JANIHZ010000004.1:27886022-27901870 GCA_027478365.1 Erythroxylum rufum | reverse complement strand
TTATTATTTGGTTTTGGCATTTTTCGATAATTGGACATCTAAGATAATGTTGATGAGTTTAAAATTCACATCCAAATTGATTGAATTTAAATTGGACTTATCATATATTTTTATTAATTGGAAAATCATAGCTAATTAATAATCCTTGTTTAACTTAGATTCAAAAGCTATACGGATAATCTTCTAGTTGAGAAAGAATCTCATCTTGGATTGAAGTCTATCTTGAGAGGGGGTGGGATACATCACGTGTGTGTGAGGTTTGGTTGTATGGCTGGAAGTTTTGGTGTGATTATGCATTGATCGAATTTTGTGAACAACTGAAGGTGTGTGGGTGATTTTTTGTTGGTTGGAGGACCTAGGTGACGTTAATCTTTTGTGTGGTTGTTGATTTGATGAATTGGAGTGCAGCAGTGTTTTGATTTCACCTTTGCATGAATCAGCTTGGGAATTTCATTTTATGCTTCAACGT
Organism: Erythroxylum rufum; assembly: GCA_027478365.1. NCBI lineage: Eukaryota > Viridiplantae > Streptophyta > Magnoliopsida > Malpighiales > Erythroxylaceae > Erythroxylum > Erythroxylum rufum. The sequence continues at coordinate 27,901,401 of JANIHZ010000004.1, read as the reverse complement.
CTTTCCTCCATGAAAGCATTCCTTGAGATAGTCTATTTGGATTTATAGCTGATTGGTTATTAGAAGAAGTCCATCTTATAAAGACTCTTTGAGCATCTCGTGACCAAGGGGGGCTGTAGTGTCTATTGCTTTGAGTATGCTTGTTGGCCGGGTTGTCGATGGAGATTTTGGTGCAGCTGTGATTTTGCTTTTGACATTGCATGAATCAGCTATCCATATTGCTAACTCTTCAATGTCAAATTACTAGTGGCGTTTTCAAGGTAATTGATTCATCTTTTTGGTGTATGTGTCATTTGGTGCTGCCTTTCAATTTTATGAAGTGTGGTTTGAGTGGCTTCCTTTGAAGATTCACGATTGAAAGTTAGGCTCAAAATCCTAGCAGCAGACTACAACAATTATCTTGGTGAACAACTTTCAGATCTGTCTTAGAAGGAGCTGAATTTATCGGGAAGTCGTTCCTTCTTATCTCAAATGTATTTAGTTGTCGTTCTTTATTATTCTAATCACTTGAGTTATTTGTTTATTATTGTTTCGTTAAAAGATTGATTGAGAAAATTCTCTATTTAGGTTAGTACGAGACGGTCGTACTATTGGGTATAAAATTCTTTCACGGGAAGTGAGGTTGAGAAATAGTATCAATGGTTGAGTAGTGTCAATTTAGTAAAGCCTTGGGTAAATCTATTGTACTTCGGTGAAAGTATTAAACTGAGTGAGGGCCCCATAGGTGTAAGCAAGGTGTGTCGAACTACGTTACCAAATTTTGGTATTGATCTGTTTAATTTCTTATTTGTTTTTTCTGTATTCATTTGGTATAGAAAAATTAACAATTACTGGTACAATTACTTTATATCTAATAACCGACAAATACAATTACAAGTAACTGTGGCAGAACCTTACAAGTAACTGCGGTCAAATCGAAGAGTTTGCGAAACTACTACCCTCTTTGGTTTTTTTCAATTACAAAATTTTAAATAAAAAGAATGAAATTGCACAATTAATGTTAATGAAAAATTTTATTTTGTTTTAAGTTTTAATTTTCTAGTTTTTTGTCCACTACTATATTATGAAGAGAATAGATTATACTTTAAATAAATATTAAAATTTTAAAATAAGACGAAGAAGTAAAATTTAATTTTTATGATATTAAAAATATACTATTTGTTGATCAAAATTCAATTCAAAACAGAAGATTATTTAAACTTTAAAGAAGTATATTAAAAAAAAAGCACATAAAAATATTATTAATTAATAATTTAGTATAGATAATTAATTTTATTTAAGATAATTTAAGAATATGTTAAAGAGTGATATTTAAACTTTAAAGAAGTATATGTAATGAGTGACACTAAAAAAAATATTAATTAGTAATTTAGTGAGAGAGTTAATTTTGTTTAGCATAATTTAAGAATGTGTTAAGAATTGATGTTTAAAATTTTTAAAAGTATATTTAAAGAATGACATTAAAAAGGTTATTAATTATTAATTTAGTATAGATAAGTAATTTTGTTTAAGATAATTTAATTTTTTATTTTTATTATATAGTAATAGATATTGGTGAATTTTATTTCAATGAAATATTTTATTATTACTTATTCTTATAACTTTTACTTTTATTTATTATATGCCGGTTGTATAGTAGTTTAATATCGTTTGAACCTTTAAACCTTAAATCTTTTCTCGACCGGTTCAATATCCTGTTCGATTTTTAAAACATTGATATTTAGGGAGAAAAAACATATAGTTATCATAATTTTATATTAAATTTTGACATTGCACGGTTATATAATTCTAGATTCTTAATGCGACTGACGCAATTAAGAGTTGAAGTTAGTCCTAGATGAAACTCCATCATTTACTAACTCAAACTATCCAACCATAAAACGAAAAAAAAGAAGCTAATATAATAAGGGAAGCAAACCAGAAAAGACAAATAACGAGAACTAAGGCGTAGGTATGTGAATGTGTAAGACAGATATATATTTTACGTAAGTTGTTACGACAGTGATATAATTAATAAGCATACATGATACATGAAAATCACTTTGCAGAGTTGGCAGGACAAGTCTGCGCGATAAACATACAAATACTGGAAAGAGCTGCTTAGATACTTATCAAACAAGATTTGTACCAAATAAATTACTCCCTACTGTCCAAAATAACTATTATTTTAGAGGAATTTTAATTATTTAAAATAAATGTCATTTGTAACTTTTTATGCATATTTATAATTTTACTTCCAAAATTACCCTTTAATTCTTTCACATCTTAATTACACAGATTATATTTTCAAGGCACTTTAACACGTAATTAATAAAGGTATATCAGACATTTCATTAACTTTCTTAATAAATGTGCATTCCTAACACTTATTTTGAATAGGAGGAAATACCTATTTTCTTGTAAAATTAATAAATTATAAGATGCACCGAGAAAAGCACAGAGCTGTGTACCGGCGGGAGATGCGCTAGTCTAGCGATTGATTTTTCGTATATTTTCCATTATACTCAAAAAAAAAATTTATAGAATTGTCTTTAAGACATTTGGCTTAATTAAAGTATGTTTAATTAGCTGACAAGTAATGGCTCAAGAAGTGGATTGCATGCTATTTTTGCCATCTCACTCGATCAAAGATCTCCCGAATTTCATGAAATACATCGGTCATTAAATGAGCAATCACGTAGTGTCGAAGTTGTTCAACAACAGACATGAAAAAACAAAACGAAACGAAAATTTACTATTAGTGTATGTTGCTAGAACTCTGTGTAAGATAGCTTTCTTCTTGCCCTTTCAGTACTCCTTGTAGAAATTCCTAGTTACTCCCTACGTTAGTGAAACTAAAATTAAATTTACATTTCATTGAGGTAAAGCTTTACTAATAATTGGCCTGACAATTCTGAGAGAAAATCTTGCCATGCATGCTCCCGTGTCTAATGACTGATTGTTGGTGTCTACTCGATAAGCCTAACAGGTCCGTTTCTAGTTATGTTAAGTGCTCTACATTAGGAGGTCAAGTTACTACAAGAAGTTGCATCAGAAGTAGTCATCAAATGCTCCTTTATCACTATCCCACTTCTCAGAACCTGCATAATGCAATCGGCAAGACCGAAAATTAAAAAAGAAGCAAACCAAAAGAAAGAAAGTTATCATCTATCAAAACAAATCCTCAAAAAAATAGAAATATTACAATCTTGATTATTTGAGTGCGGGAACTACAATATCATGGACTCGTGAAAATTTCCTAGAAGTTCAAAATTTCAAGAACACATCTTCCTCAGTGAGACAGTTCCAATCAAGTAGCTAACAAGCTCACTTGAATGTGGTAAGTTCCAGAAGAGTCATAATTGCAGATACAGTTCGAAGCCAGCTAACCTGAATTTTCTGTTGTTGAAATATCCTGAACCATAAGTTGAAAGGCATTAGAATTGCGAGAAGATGATTTGTTTGAGGCTGGAATTTTAACTGGAGCTGGAAAAGTGAAATCAGAATCACTGGATGAGACATCCGAGTCATCAGAAGGAGGATCAATCCGCACCCTGGGAGCAATAAATCTAGAAGAAGTCGAGCTTGATGACATATTCAGGATTGTCTTTAGCTCGGCAAATTGGTCTGACATGGAATACAACATCCTGAGACACACTAGACCAGATATAGTATTAGTCATACATGAAGTACGCTTGCCTATTGTGAACATGTTACCTCATGTATATATACATTCACAGATGCAGTGTTGAAATCTATAATTTGCGTCCAGTTCTAAACTGGAACATGATACAAGTGATTTCAAGTCTTTCGCACTGCTTCTACCTGTTCAAAGAGGCCTGAAGTTGGTAAACTCTTCTTTCGGTTTCTTCTAATTTCTTTCGTCTTTTCTCACTTAATTCCAGTGCTTCAGCATATCTTCTTTCAGCATTATCAGCTCTTTGCTTTTCTGTCCTTACTAAGGCCTGTGCAACTCATTTATTAGCCTTTGCATTAGATAATTAAAGAGGAGATGAGAAAATTTATTAGCAAAGTAATAGATGAACAAGCAAGAATGAATTATAAGCTATCAACAGAAAAGAATCGAGATTACTAGGCTCGTTTGAGGTATATAATCAATTAACACCAGATCAAATTACTATATAATATGCTAGCTTTCAACAGCTATCCTCCCTTGGTTCTTCGTTCATTTTAAACACCAATGTTTCTTAACTATATTTATCGTTTTGAATCATTCCGTTGGTTATTCTATCTTGACACCAAAACACTAGCTTATTCTTGATCGGGAAGCAAGTCTCTTATAAAAGTTGCTTAGATCAACCACTTAACTGATGCAAATCGCAAATCTACGAGTGGTGGGATATCTTAACATAATAGTTAGTATCGCCATCACCTTTAATCTCTCGGCCTCTGCTCTGGGATGAAAACTTTCAGGGCCTTGGGGATAAGCAGATGTTTCGGTGCTTAGAGAATGAGCTTCTAGTTCCGTGACATGTGAAGCATTATGCGGTAAATCTTCCGTTGAATGATGTGAAGCATTTATGTCCGTTTCCTTTGCTTCTTCCGGGACCATCTGATTTACATGGTTAGCAGAGCTCATTGTTAGATAGCACAAAGAATCAAAGTCAACTAAAGAAGGATTGCAGAATCCATTCAATACCAGATTCTTGATGATAAGAGAGAAATCAAAGGTGCACAGGTATTACACGACGAGGAAATTGCTAATTAGAATTTATTCCTTACCCTCGACTGCTTTTCAGATTGAAACTGTCTTTTAAGTTCATCATTTTCTTCTCGGAGCGAACTAGTGTTTTCTTCACCCTCCTATGAAGGAAAATTGCGCGTTAGCGATGAAAAAGAGAAAATAGCAATCTCCAAGAGAATCTAGTGCATCTTTAGCAAGCACAGGAGACACAAAAAAGATGTTACTTTCGGTGCTTTATCTAGCAATAGCAATTCATTAGCAGCACCATGTGGTTAATTATTTCCATGTTCTCAAACTGAAAAAGGTACTAGATGGAAAAACAACACAATTAACTCAATAAGTTTATCTAAGCAGCAAAACGAATGTGAGCTTGATACATATGACCAAAACCTATAAAAATTAGTACAGAAATCGTGATAAAATCAAAGAAATCAAAGGACAAATCCTCAATCATGCTTATTCCCGTGCACCCACATGCCTAAAGCATAGAGTGAAAAATTATCTACCGCAAAGTCACTATCTTATTTGTGCTTATATATGAAATAGGTGAGCGAGCCTATAAATACAAGAAGTAAACTTATCATCTCTAAACAAAAGTTTCCACGTTTAATTCTTCAACTGCTTCACATCTCTAACATGCTATTCTAAGGAGCATTCAGAGGGGAAAACCCACCTTACCTTGAAGGATATGCTTGAACTAGGGATTGTAATATCGTCATCAATGATTGAAACAAAATAAAGTTTGGCTGATGTCATCTTGAAATAATAATTAAAACAATTAAGGCTTCTTATAAGTTTTTTTTTGCTAATGAATATATAAAACTAATTAAGTTGGCTTCACACAATAGCTTAAGCTATTGTGAAGAAACGGTCATTTAATATTTTTGGTAATCAAGACCTAGTCTAGCTATGAACGAAAAAAAGAAGGTTATCATCTGAGCATAAAACATGGTTGAAAAAGTTGGCATATGCCTACACCTACAATCATAAGGTTTCTCTGTTCTTTCCCAGAAGATTTTCCTCTCCATCTTCTTTGTGACAAGGCTGATGCCTTTTTAAGCTGCTTGTAGTATGAAACAGCGCTATGACAGCGCCAGTAACTCTGCAAAGTTTATTGGGTAAGCAACCACAGGAATCATACAAAGGCAACAAGCAATTGGCTAGTTGACAACCTGAAGAACAATTGCAGCCTTGGTTTTCTCCCTAAATTTCAATTCTTTACGTGCAGCCATTGCTCGTAAGCCTGTCTGCAAAATGACCGAAGAGGACCTTATGCCGGTATACGTTCTTCTAGCAAATTGTCTACGCAAATTTTTCTGGATTTTAACAGCAGCAACTTCCTGTTTCATGCGTTTGTATGATTTGCGAGCAAGTTTTCCTGCGAGAGGTAACGTACAGATAAATCTAGAACCAAAAGCCACAAAATGGGCAGCTGATTGAATCCTAGCAGTGCATGTAAGAGGTTCAAGACTCGAAACAAAAACTTAAGAGTCTACAGAGAAAGATACAGTTAAATTCTTTAATTACCATGCGTCCAATGAAATCTATCACATTTCATGAAAAAGATTCACATTTGACTATGAACTCACCTCTCCAATGAGATTGTAATTTAATTGAAGATTTCCGCAACACGATATACTTTTTTCGAGTAGTATGAGTTCTAAGCCTCCTCTGGATGACTGCCGCTGAATTGCGAAGCAGCCTTGCTTTCCGCGCGTCTAACTCAGCCAGCTGACCAGCTCTTAGGAAAACCTTCGTTTGACCCATCTGCCAAATTGTGTCCAATTAAAACCTTAGTTTTAGGCTAGTACGGTAGCCTTGAGCGCTTAAATAGTTTTGGAAAGTGTTTCTGGTAATACCTGATATCCTGTAATCTCCAATTTCTCCAAAATCCATTTGCATGCAACTTTCTCTTCATAGCTGCATGCAAATTGCAAGAATAAACTTACAAACTAGAACCAAACCTGATTCAATCTAAGCATAAAACTCCTTTCTCTTTATAGCACTTACTTCCCTTTCGATACCTCTGGTGCTAGAATAGTAAATCGTGTTAAAAATTCAGAAAAGCTTTTATGACCAGGGTATCCAGCGCATTTTATTCTGATTGCCTCCAAGACTCCCTAAAACAAATATGTACGAAATCATTAGACATTTAACAAATAAACCAGAGTGAAGAAGTGCCAAATTTACTCACACCAGATCTCAGTTGTTGAATGACATTGGTGTTCTCAAACAAAGAAGGTCTCAATGAACTATTTGGCTTCACACATCTAATGTAGTGGGGCACTGTAGAATGTAGAATCTCCATCAATTGTTGTAATTGAAGCTGCAAAAATTTGACAAACACTTTTGGTATGCTATCATTGCAGTGCCAAGAATTATTGAAAAGACCCCAAAAAAAAAAAAAAAAGACGTACTTTGAAACGCGATCCAATGGATGAGAACTTGGATGATTTGGACGTATCCTCAGAACATGGAGGGAAAAGGCCAGCTACAAAAGAACAATTCGAAGCACTCAACAAATCTTGATGTTCAGGAACAATATAGTCTTTGTTCTTGTCTAAGAATTGATCAGAGTGGTACAGAACCTGGAAAGAAGTTGAATGGAATGGAATCATTAAAAATGCAATTTAAAAATAAATGTGTAGGAAGATAAATAGAGCAGCAAAAGTAAATAGCATCTCACCTCTCCTGCATAATGGACAATGGTGAAATCTGAGCGAGTCAGTTTAGGCTTGATGAACCTCTTGTGATCTTTGAATGTCTGATAAAGCTTTTCACAAAATGTCTCATGGGTTGATTTCGGGAACATGCTGCGGCAATAATGAGTTTGCATTACATAAGCAACATCATCACTTAGGTTAACACTTCTAATTCAATTTAAAAGCCACAAATTGTTACCATACCATGTTTCATCAAGCAAAGTAATGATTCCACCAGGCTTCTGCGAAATAGTGTGTAGTCTTAATTATGAAGGAAGAAAGACAACCGGAATTAAAATTCATCAAGTGTCAAATAGAAAGAAGTAGGGGTTGCGGAATGCAATATAGAGACCTTCTCAATAAGATCCAGAACATCTTGATTATCAACATAATTTATGTAGCTCCAATCAATCCCCTCTTTGGTGTACTCCTCTTGCTCCATCTTGAATACGTGCTGAACGGCACGGCATTACAACAATAGGATTTTATGATGAAGTTTGTTTCCATTTGCGAAAGTAGACAATATATAACTAACCTCATACCTGGTTGAAATGTTGCTGCAGCTTTTCATTCGTATAGTTAATGCAGAATTGTTCAAAACTGCCCAAGGTATCAGAATTATGAGAGGCTTAAGTAAAGACAAGTAGATATCAAAGTCCGTGTTTGAATCAGAATTAAGTATGAGAGGCTCAAGTAAAAAGTACATATCAAAGTATGTGTTTTACCTATTATCTTTAAAGCTCTCAAAACCATAAATGTCAAGGACCCCAATCAGACACTTAGAGGTAGGATCTTGCCCAATGGATGCATTAATTTTATCCACCAACCTGATTATACGATAACAGTTATACTATCCAAAAGAACATTAAATAAGCGGCACTGTCATAGTAAATATGTGATGAGCTGGGAGCCGATATATTTTTACCAATTAAACAAGCGAGAATATATAGTCCTGGCTAAACCATCCCTGCTAACTGCTGCACCAAGAGGATCAAGACTTCTTTTTATGACTTCTTCTGGAGTTACCATCACACGCTTACACAGTGCATCTTCTAGTGACTGAGGATCACACCTGAAACAAGTGTACAGTAGACATTCATATGCAAACAAATTGGAATATGAATAAAAACTCAGGGATGGCTTTAGTCACACATGAGAAGCTCTGCAGTCGTTTGAAGATGAAACTTGGATTGCTCATCTTTCACAACTGATGAATCAACATCTTCATCTTTAGCAAATTCAACATTACCAAGATGAAGAATTGCAGCTATAACTCTGAAAATGGCATCCTACAAAAGTATGGGGGAGAGAGAGATTACTCTTCAAGAAAAATACCTACTTCTTCGGCTTTTAATTTGATTAACAAAGAGGATCATATATTAGGATGTGAAGCAACCTCCAGACCTGTTCGTTCTCACTTATTCCAACGATACTCATAGCTCTCCTAGTGGAAAGATACCGACTGGCATCACTCACACCATCCAATTCATAACAATTGGATTGGTTAAGATAGTGAAAAGACTTGGGGTTTCCCAATTTATATTTCTCAATCTCCTAAGTAAGCCAGAAAATCAGTTAGTCATCAAAATGACTCAAATCAAGGAACACAGAGCAACTGGCGTAGTAGACAGTCCAAGGAAATGCCCACCTCTTGTGGCGCGGCACAGAGAAGATAAAAACAATGATAGTTACGCTCAGGATCTGAAATCTGACACACACGGGATCTCTCTAGAAGATAAGTTCTGATTGCTGCTCCTGAAATCCTCCCCCTCTCATCAAATTGAATTTCAACAAACTTTCCAAAACGACTGCACCATTGTTTCCAACAGAACATTAGTTTATTAAAGTTGCTGCCGAATATGCTCAGAATGGATCATCACATCTTAATAGCTACTTCGGAATATGCTTTATAAAGGATGATTTCAATAGCTAAATACTAAAGCTAGATTGAACCGTAAATTAATTAGACTAGAACATAAATTGCCAAGTTCAATTCCAATTTGAAAGAATTCAATTACATATAAGTTATGAAAAACATGCCTCAACCAATGCTGTGGAAAATGTAAAACAATTGAACAGTGGAAAGCCTGAAAGTTCTCACCTGGAATTGTTATTTCTAGCAGTTTTTGCATTCCCAAAAGCTTCAAGAACTGGATTCGACTGCAAATAACTAATTAGTATAAAAGTTTCTGGTTTCCAGAAAGTATTCTTAAAACAAAGCAAATATAAACAGAGATGCCACCTCAGATGGAAGCACTAGGAACTAGGAAATATGCACAGTATATCACTATTTCAACTCTTCCACAAAGTAGTTGATAAATAAAAACTTGGGGAACTGTTTTCTAGAATCCTTGATCATCATGCAGGTACACAATTTGGATTTTACCGTGGCATTTGCTTCAACAAGATTCATAGAATCTCCCTAAGCAATCCTATGATGAGAAACATGATACACTCACTAGTTATGTAAGCAATTTCAGCCTAAATACTAAAAAGTGCTCATCCACAAAGCCAATCACTCAAATAAAAGAGTTTGTATCCCTCGATATTTTCACATGAAATGACTATACTAGACTGTATGAAAAAGACCGACTCAGTTGGCAGGCTAAGAGTTCTAGTATTCACTATTTGAGCTGATATTTAATCATCCAGCTTACTTCTAACACTTGCTGTTCAACGGTGCGACCTTCAGCAGCAGTATGACCGCCCACATATGCAAGGTATCGCATGAGCATTTTGGTTGTTTCAGTTTTTCCGGCCCCACTTTCGCCACTGACTAGAATTGAATTGCTTTTACCTTCATTGATCATTTCCCTGTTCCAAATGTCAGCACCTTGAATAAATAGTAATCTGTGGAGGCACCAGTATGGAACCCAAATAGCGATGATTCACCTGTATGCAATATCAGCAATTGCAAAAATATGAGGGTTGAGATCTCCAAATGGTGCTCCCCTGTATCGATCCATCATGTGAGAATCATATAAATGTGGAAGTCCTTCAAATGGATTGACAGCAATAAGAATGTTTCCAGTGTAAGTCTGCGAGAATGCCAAAAATTATAACAAAGCTGCAGTAACAAAATGATTTGTCTTAGAATAAATTTAATTCTTTCGTACATAAATTTCATTCACTGCATATCTTGTCGACAAATTGTGCAGAACTGCAGGCTCATGCAAATAATGCAGCCTAGTCATGTCATCAACTCCACCTTCTGGTGGCTCAGCATCTCTTGGATATATATGTGATAAACTAACAACAACCTGCAATTTTACGATTCATAAAGCACAAAGGTGAGCTGGAAGTCCAACAAATTGGGAAAAACAACAATATTACTTACAACTTTGTCGCAAATTTGAATCTCAGCTTCTTCTCCCCTAATGTTAAGTACAACTCCATCTACCCAAACTAATTCTGGATCTTCAACCCAAATCTGGGAGCCGACATCAATTTCTCCTGGGATCCCCTGTACCAAGTGAGGCTTATGTTATGACTAGGATGCAATACAAAGAGACTGTGACGGAAAGAGAGCTCTGGAGTTACAAGTTTTTTTTTTTTTTGGGCGTAATCTCTCTGATTCATCATTTTATGTTCTCCAACATGCTTTTTAGTTCTCAGCTGTGAAAACTAAAAAGTGGCTGTCTTCTTCAAGCCCTACGAGTTCGCTTTACTTGGAAATATCATATTCATCAAAGAGTTTTCATCTTCATGTTATCGGCTTCAAACACGAAGCATGGTTAATCGTGTACTTTGGGGTTTACTGTACGCACATTTAAGTTGCAATGATACACACCTTAATGGAAGAACAAGCAGCATCTATCAGAACTAGCACATTGCTTTTTTTTTTCCTTTCTTGAACGCATAATCACCATGATTGTTGATAAATCGGTTAAGGAAAATATTATTTGTACCATTTAATTTGTCACTACGTTAAAAACATGTGAAAAAAAAGAACAATAAAAAAGCAACAACAACAGAAGAGAAAAGGAAAAGGAAAACCTACCATTCTACGACGATGAGCGGAGATTTGCTCCTTTCAGATTATCACAAAATGATAACTAACATCCTCCTGAGTTTGCTGGAGAGAAAGACAAGTCCATGGACAATCACAACCTCTCCAAAATGGATGTAAGAATGTCGAAAGAAAATGAAAAAAAGAAGACGTTGTTGTTGGAGGTGAAGAAGTGAAGAGAGGGAAGTTGTTGTGTTTTTTCCAGGATGTTCGCGGAGTGAGATGTGTTGTTATAGTTTGTGGAGTTTGAAGCAAAACTCTCTTCCTTCCATTTCGCCAGCTTGTGGTCTGTCTCCAGACTCTATTTTGGCGGGGACATCATGACCAATATGCTACGTCATCGTTTCTAACGGTCTTATTCTATTCAGCGCGGGAATAACTGTCGTTCCATTAGTAAGAGCTGCTTTGCTTACGTTATGTTTGCTTATTTAAACGCACGCATAAGAGAACAGTCTAGTGCAATCAAATTCATTTGTCAATTTGAAACAAATTATATGACCATCATTTTAGTATTATTTATGATTATAATAACTAATATTATTTAAATTATTCATATACGAAAATAATAATAATAATAACCATAATTACAAATAAGAACCACTAAAATAATGTTTCTTTAACTTTTTTAATGAGTATAATATGTTACAAATTTAGAGATTTCATATTTGAACGTATATTCTAAATAAAATAATCAAATTTTAGAGATCCAAATAAATTTTAATTCTTAAAATTATCTCTTCGTAAACCTCTTTGAGAGATAACATATTCCCTTTTTTTATATAGTCTTCTATTATTCTCTTATAGACTTATTTTTCTTTGTTATTTTTACCTTTTAATATGAATTAGTTTTGTTTAAATATGGCATCTTTACATTTCATTGCATACTTCCTTTTGAAATGTTAAGTTTATTTTTTCTCAATTATGCACTTCTATAATCATTTATACGATTTTTGCAAAAATTAGGATGCCAACCATTTTTCTATTTTTTAAAATGCGCATTAGAAACTTTTGGTGAGATTTTTATGAATTTAGATGCACCATTTCATTTTATTTTTATTCACTTTTTAATATTTATGTTGTTCTTACTCATTATAGGCATTCTTATTATCTTTAATATATTGCTTAGAAGTTAGCTTATTCTTTATTTCTAAATTTAATTTATTCAAAACTTATTTTTTAAAAGGTTTAATAACCTAAAAAGCCCAAAATTTTGTCAAATTTTCAATTATAATTTGAACTTTAAAAAGTAGCAATAAGATGTCCAAACTTTCAATTTTTTTCAATTCTAGCTCGAACTTAAAAAAGTAGTAATAAAATGCTCAAATTTTTAATTTTTTCAATTATAGCCTGATATTAGTGTTTCCGTTAAGTTTTTTGACATGACTTGCGTTTTTCAGAAACCTTAACGAATACATGCCAATCAAAATTAACATAACAAATGAAGATCAATGAAATGACGTCATTTAATTACATATTAAAATGATGTCGTTGTTTAAAAAAACCTAAATCAAATTATGCAGCTCTAACAATCTTACGCTTTGATTTCAATTTTTTCCTTCGTTTTCAATTTGCTCTTTTAATGCCCTCACGATTCGATTTTCAGTTTACGCAGCCTCTATGCCCTCACGCTAAGGGCATTAGGAAAGTGAATTGAAAATGGAGAGCTTACTGGTGCAGAATGTTGTATTATTGAGACAATGTGATGCTATAACATTTTTCTAATGTAATAGCATAACAAAAAAGGCTAGTACAGATCTAGCTCATCATCTTCAATATCCTATTAAAGTCAAAAAAATTTCCTTTAAATTTGCTTCTTTTTTTCTTTCTTATAAAACCTAACGTTAGAAATTATTAATGTTCAACTTACCTAAATTCGAAATTCAACTCTTGAATTGTATATAGCTTTTTGAAGCTTTTGATTCTTAATAAAATTAGATGTAGTAGATATAATTCAAACACAACACTAAACAAATTAAGAGAGAACAACACTAAATAAAATAAAACATGGCTTGGTGTTAAAAAATAATTCCTTAAAAACAGATGGCTTGTTTGGGCAATTGATCCCACTTATTCCATGAAATAAGTTCCATTAATCAAAGAGTTTTATGGTGCTTCTTTTGGATTACTTTTTGATAATCGATTGGAATTCCTCAATTAAGGTTACATGTTTTCTGCTCTCACTAAAGAAAAGAGAGATAGTTAGGTTCATTGTAAGTTGCCTCTCATTATTCAATTAATGTGTAACGCCAGACTTTGAGAGGAATGAGTGGTTGTTATCCCAAAACAACTTCAAAAGGACTTTTCTCCTTTATCGAGGATCGGTGCAAGTTATAACAAAACTTGGTAGTAATAAGTAAACTTAGTCAATTCTGTTGACTTGCTCTTACATAACATTGCAAGTATTTCGACAATAAGCCATTGATCCTTTCTATTTAGCCATCTATTTATAGGTTATTTGCAATTTAAAATTTCAATTCACATCCCATCATATTGAAGAGAGACGTCCAAAATCAGCCAATAAATCAGATGTCTCGGTCACTTACTATATCTGCTAAGTGCTTCACCACACTTTTGTAAAAATGTTCCATAGCAACATCTGAGGGACACGAAGCTGGAGTTGGCATAAAAACTGCATACTTAGAGAACCTATTAACTACCACCATGATTGAAGTCATGTTTTCCACCTTTGGGAACCTACCAACAAAGTCCATTGAAACCAACATCTATGGTTTTTCTAGGATAGTCAAGGGCTATAACAAACCTGCCCTTTTCTTATATGGTATATGTTAAGTATGTAGGATGATAGTTTAGTGAAGTAAAATCCACCTAAGACTATAAAGTGACTTGCTTATGGAAATAAAATGGAGAGCCAGTTATGCTTTTCAACATGTTATTTTCCCTTTTAAAGAATGAGAGTATGGAGAGAAATACACATCTCTCTAAAAATCAACCAAATATTAATGACTAGAAATAACTCTTCAAGTATGAGAAGAAACTAAACGATAAAACAAACGTCAAGATTCAACGTGAAAAACCCTCTAATATAGAGGGAGGAAAATCACGTGATACATTGACAAATAAATCTACTAAGCTTATATATATTGTGATCTTATCTGTTACATCAATCTTAAAATAAGGTTGTACACTCAACAAGAGATTATGGAATCACTTAGTCATTTTCTTTGAAAAATAAAATAGAATATGTTATACTATAGCAAAAGCTATGTACATAAAATTAACCAATTTGCTCTAAGTTCTTACCTAACAGTGCATTGCTTAACATTGGGAATCATAACCGCTCTAGTCATATTGACAATCTGCTTGGCAAGTTCATATTTAGGTAGTTCCTATTCTTGTATCATTGGCAATCACTTAGTCTTTTCTATATGTACATTATTAAATTATCATTTTGAGTAAAGTTTTCTACATAAATGTTTTAAATTTCGACTTCCAATTCCGAGTAGGTGCATGACATATAACTGCGCAACGTATAATATTTTATATTAGGAATGGGATAAACTCATTTTCATCTACATTTTTAAATAAAAAGACATAATATTAATGTTAATCAACTTCAGTAGTGCAGTAACAATGGGAGTTTGAAGGATATCAGAGTATTTATGTGACTTGGAATCAAATGATAGCCATATGAATGTATGGAACTGCATAATACAAACAAAGAATTATAAGAAATATGATGGCGTAATTGAGGAAAAGTTATCAAATTCATTATAGAATTTAGGTGGCTTCAATCACCGACAAACTACAAACAGCAACTGCTAAGGGAGGGATAACAATAATTATATAATTTTAATTTTCCTTCCATTTTTATTATATAATAAATAATAATTACGTTAAAACATCTAATAAAAATAACAATAAATATTCTTAACTCTCAAATTATTACAATTTATAATAAGAGTTCGATAAAGAAACAATCAAGTAGAATTGGAATATGAAACAAAACATATATTATTTAATTTA
>JANIHZ010000004.1:27771836-27784785 GCA_027478365.1 Erythroxylum rufum | reverse complement strand
AGATCATGGACGACTCAATTAAATTAGGCCTATATATACAGCCTATATATATATATATAGATTATGGACGACTTAATTAAATTGGGCCTGTGTCCATAACCACCCTATCGTGTCATTTTAACCAACCCTTAAAATGCATCTAATGCATGTAACCCACAAAAGAGGTTTAATTTAGGTTGTGACTTGACTATGCATCAAAAGTTCGTGATTCGATTCAACTCTTAAACTGAATCAGGTACTAGTGTTAGTCTCGGCTAATTCGAATTACGAATGTGATTCGATTAAGAACCCTAAAATTTTAATTATTTTGATGTCCAAAATAAACATTTTAATTCTAGTACACTTGTCTTTTTCTAATCACACTAAAAATTAAATGCTTTACTTGGATTAATTCTACATTAATCCCTAGGGTTTCCAAAATCCCCAAACATCAATTAGTCATCTAAAACATCCCTAAGCCATCTCAAATTTATCAAGACAATTTCAACATAAGCCAAAAAATATCTTTACGGCCAAAAATCATCAAGATAAATGAGTTAACCGACTAGACATTAAAGAGACCGATTCAATGTTCGAAAATTTTCCGGAACCCTAATTTCAAACATGTGCACTTAGCATGCTACTAGCATCAAAATAGTACATTTCTTTTCTCATAATTTTTTTAAAGGTCTTATAACCAAAACTCATATACATACGTCATTAAACAAGTCAACTCCATCATCTTCAAAAAGCTGACCAACGTTGACTTTAACTTGATTTATTAATTGAATAAAATTCAATTAATTCTGGAAAAATTCCAAAATCTTATACACATTCTAAATGTTCCTAATAAAAAATTATAGATACTAATTCCTAGGAGTTATTTATTAACTTAGTGGAATCAGCCAGCACATCACATGTCTATAACACTTCTCATATTATTTCTAACACTAGTCATACTTTACATCATGCATAAGATAATCACTTTAACAACAAGTGTCATGCATCTCATACATGTGGCAACATCTTATCTTGCATTTCCATGCAGAAAATTCATAAATTTTTTTTATAAAAATTAATATGGAATTTACAAGCATGCATGTTCATCTAATTTCTAGAATTTCCCAAAACTTCATACATGCATCAGGTTGAAACTAAATTCATAATAAAATAGCAAATGACATTCAGTTGCAATTTACTTTGACAGAGACATAATATAAGATCCTCTAAACATTTATGTGAAAGAAAATTAGAAATAGACAATTTTCAAGAATGATTAAGAATTTTTCAAAATAAGCACATACATTCTATTTTCCAAAAATTCCAAGAAACCAACATATGAATAGACTGGAGATTAATTCCTAATAAAATAGAAAATGACATTCAATTGAATTTTCCTTTGATAGAAACATAATATAATATCTTATAAACATTTCCGTGAAAGAAAATCATTAAAAATACATTTTTCTACAATTTATACGAATTTTTGAAATCAACATGTATCGCAGTCACAACCTACCAAACAATTTGCACATGATCAATAGATCATATTATACATGCATAACTAGCTCTGATACCACCGTAAGGGAGCCATGGATTCATGCATCACATGTACAACAAGGCAGAGGAAGTATCAGAATCTTTGATGCATGCATACATAGAAGGTAAGAACATGAAATTTTAGCACATGTACCTTTGATAATACTCCAAAATCTTTGATGCATGCATACATAGAATGTAAGAACATGAAATTTTAGCACATGTACCTTTGATAATACTCCTCTTTTCTTTAATCTTCTTCTTATTTGGGTTGTAGCAAACACCAAACACTTTCCTTGATCACTCAAGAACACACAAAGATGAAGAAAAAGTAGTGTGTAAGGGTGATTAGAGCACTAAATAAGATGAGCTCAATTAGATGCTCAAATGGAGAGATATATCAAGATTATGTTGCATGCAATTAGATTATGTAACAATTGCATAAATTTCATGAACAAGACGCAAGAAAAATTCTCTCTTACTCCAGAACACTTTTGGACCCCGTATCCTCTCATTTGAGGGTATTTTTAACTTGTTATTTCACCTGTACATAAGTTAAGAACTCACTTATACGTCATTTTTCGTGCCTTCGGTCACGATAGTGGCCTATAAGCCACGATCGTGGCCTACTTCAATGATGTTCATGCACTTTGTTTTTCATCTGATATTTTATAAGTGTGACCCTTAGGTTTTTGGTTATTTGAGCACTTGAATTAACTCTTAATATGAGCAAATTGTGGATGGTTTCATGCTACTTGAATTAACTCTTAATTCAAGCAAATCATGCCAATTTACCAAAATATAAGTGGATTAATACACGAACTCTTTGATAGTTAATTATCTGACTTATGAACCTTTCCATAAAAAATTACCGTGCAATTCGTCCTTTCACCATTCTATACCCCACTTAGTTCAGAGTATGGGCTATGTGTCAACTCCCACTAGACTGACTAAGTCACATCTAGTCCAACTGATGTTAGTTCTTATCCTAAAATCTCATTGCTCTACGCGTCATTGAAGTAATGCGTCATTGAAGACTATCTTCATGACACATAACTTCAATGACGCATAACTGCTCTGACTAGAAACTCCTGAGTAATGACCCTGACAAGAGGCCATAGGTATCATCTCCTTCTATCAGGAGTGGTGAATCCTTTATTGGCTACCTAATTACCTTCGAATACCAATAGCTATACCCAATTACCATCATATCAGCGACCTTGTCTTGAGGCAACAAGGAATGATGTCAAAGCACAGGATCAATATCCAAGATATCCTTGAATACCTTAAGTCTAAGGATATTTACACCATTCCTATGATGAGATTAATCGTTAACATTTGATAGATCATCCATATGATAATCTCATAGAGGGTTATCTGATGTACTTAATACTCTTAGTAAGCATCCATATGTTAACTCTAAACATCTCATGCTTATAGTTTGTGAGATCCATTGCTTGATCAAATCAAGGAGTATAACATGTGCTAGTCTATTCGAATTAATAATGTGTTATCTTATTAATCCTATGAATAGGGATAATTTATATAATAACATAATTGCACATGATAGGAATCTCATTATCATGACCTCATCATGATTTCCTTTATGATATGTTTTGTATCATGGACTTCATCAATTCAATTTATAATCGACATCAATTCATAAATACATGAGCATCAAATTAATGAAAAATTGCCTTTTTCTTTATTAATCAAAATAAAGTTTGTACAAAAGTGTTAAAGGTGATTGTCTTTAGAGCACTACTATAACAAATTGCCTTCATGGATCAAAAGAAAAGAATTTGGGCAATATTGGAGCATAAAACAAAAGAATTGGAGCTATTTTGAAGATAGACACCTATGTGAAGATATAAATGCCTATATGAGTACCTTACATAATCATGTAAGGTACTAGATAAGAGACTGTGAATGTGTAAAGCTTCAAAGATGTTTTTTTTATATTGTAAAGATACACACCCATGTAAGTAACATACATAGCTATGTCCTATATTTGTATAAGCTTATGTAAATGTGTATGGTCATAATTTTGAGGTGTCTTTAAGATGTACAATCACTCACGTAATTGTGTGACTAATCGTATATAATGCAAAAACCTTAATTTTGTAATATAAAAAGCAATTATGAAGAGGAGATAAAGGGTAGGCAACTAGATTCAGAGTTAGAGACAAGATTTAAAGCAAGAGGCATAATTCGGTACCTAGGAGGAAGAAGGAGAGTAGCCTTTCATTAAAATTGCAAGAGGATTTCATTAGATAAAGGAGATATAAATTTATGGATTCTTTTCTTTTCAATGCTTCTTATGAAATTTTGATGTTTATTTCGTTCTTATATGTTTAGGAACAATGTTTGTTTAGTGTCTAGGTCTGATGAACCCCTAAGTAGTAATGGATAGTGTTCTTTGATCTTTTATTTAATGCAATTTGATTGATTAATTCATTGAGGTTCAATTATGTATTTCTATTCTTAATTATTATGTTTGAGATATTAGTTGTTTAATTTCATTATTGAGATTGAGAATCCTTTTGTATGAATAGATTTCTATAATTGGAAGGAGTTGCATGCAAACCTAGATACAGGTCAATATAAATCCTTTGGATTATGGCCAACCCTAATAAAGAATTTAACGAATCGAGTAATGCGATCTTGAGGGTTTTAACTAGAAAGAAGTTTCAGTTAATCAACTAAAGATTAATTATTAATAGTTTAGAAAAAGATATTAATCTAAGATAGAAATTTTTACAATCTAATGATCAATAATTGAATTGTATAATAAAGGGTTAATGCTTAAGAGATTTTAGGGGAATTCATTACCTAGATGCTAGCTATTTGACATTGTTTAAATGTTTTGTTATTTACATTTTGGTTTATTATTATGTTGAATTTTAGTTTAGTTTAGTCTTAAATTAAATTATCATCTTATTCGATGGTTAGGTAATGGAAAAGACGTTATTACTAACACTTATAGTCCTCGTGAGATCGACTTGTATTTATTGATACTAGCTACAGCTGCACCGTGTACTTACGGTTAAAACACATTAAAATTACACATTCGATCAACATCTCGACCTTTTATCAATGATATTGTTTGAGATCCTATGTCTTTGTGTATTTTTTTTTTTGGGTGAAACCTTTCAATTTGATTTAGGAAATAGTATCAATTTTTTAACCAAATTGATAAACATTATGTTTTGGCATATGTTAAGTAAGAATTGGTGCTTGGCTAGCTAGGCTCTCTCGGCCATGCCATTTAACCTTGCAAATAATAGATATAGCAGAAGCAAATATTTAACGTGGAGAAATTAAAGTATTGGGGACAAAAGTCTGATGCTTTAGCTCCTGCAACTCTCTATGCATGTGATCAATTTGGAGACTTGGGGAATGACGCGTACTGACCTCAGAGGACTTTGGTATGCTTACAGAGGATGTTGGGAAATAGCAAAGAAATGTTTCCATTTCATACACTCTAATTTTATTTTCCGCCAATTGAATAGAATCACAAGTAGAATTAGATTCGAATGCACCAAAAAATGAAAAATTTTGAATTCAAAAATTAAAAAAAAACCAATGATTCGTTATTGGATCAGATAGCAACAACCACCATTTCATCCGACATATGTATTTTGGATTTTTCAATAGATTTCAATTTCTTGTGAAGTCAAATTCTCATCAATATGAGTCTAAGGGAATGGATCTCTGTGTCCTCTTGATTTCCATATAAAAGACATGCCAAGTATATTATAGTATAAATCTCACTAGAATGTTAATGTTAACTTATTAGAATGAATTTCAATTTATGCCTATTCTTAATCCTAAATGGAATGGAATGACGGAAGGATTCATATGTAAACATAGGATCTATTTAGATACGCCTGAACGATCCCTTTCTTTTATGTCTGACAAAACAGAGCCTGCCATTTCTAAAACTGAGCATGAAATGAGATGTGCACCTTGGGTTCAGGGTATTGCTGCACTTTGCCTCGTTGACTTCCTGTATTTGATATTGTATAGCCTGCGATGGCCTAAGCAAATCCAAAACATACCATACCATGTATTTTGTTCTTACATTAGCATTTATCATACAGTGCCAATATCACAATTCACATGATTGAATATAACATCTCGACAATCCTAATCAGGGCAAACCCTATCAAAACAGGCCCAAAATGGGCTGGTCTCACCGAACAGAATAAGAATGCCCCAAGCACAACTCCAGAACTCTAGTTTTTGCTTCTCTAAGCATTCCTTATCTCCCTCTCCATTTCTCTCTACCTGCTTGCTTCTACCGGCTGTCTTATTCTCTATACATCTATATCAAGGACTCAAGCTCCCAAAACATTATCCTTACTACGTATGAAGACACTTGCAGAATCAAGAACAAATTGGTCTCTGTGATTGTCCTTTTAACCCCTCATTGTTATATATATTTCATCCTAATGGAGTCGAACAAAGCTAGCGGCATCGACCTTGGAACCTCCTATAGTTGTGTAGGTGTGTGGAAAAATGATCGTGTTGTGATCATAGCCAATGATCACGGCAATAGAACAACACCATCCTATGTTGCTTTCACTGATACAAACGTCTCATAGGCGATGCAGCCTAGAACTAAGTTACCATGAATCCTTGTAACACTGTTTTTGAGGCCAAACGCCTTATCGGTATGAGGCTGTTAGACCCATCCGTACAGAGCGACGTGAAACACTGGCCTTTCAATGTTGTATCAGGCCCTGATGAGAAGCCTATGATCTTCGTCACATGCAAAGAAGAGAAACACGTCGCGCCCTAAGAGATTTCTTCTATAGCATTGACAAAAATGAAGGAAATTGTAGAGGCTTGTATGGGCTAGCCAGTGAAGAACGGTGTGATCACTGACCTTGCTTATTTCAGTGACTGGTAGAAACCACTACAAGAAAATTACTGATTACCGACGAAAAATTACCGATGGAAATAATATCATTGAAAATTAGCGACGGAAAATCACATTCCGTTGGTAACATTGTCGTAATATATGGTAATTTGTGACGGACAAAATATCAGTTGGTAGAACTGGATGGGAAACTATCCTGCTAATTTTTGTAATGGAATATAGCGACGAAATAGGAATTACCATTGGTAATTACTGATGGAACTGTATTTCGTTGGTAAAGTTGAAAGTTAAACGCTGTCGTTTGCCTCAACTGCAACGGGTGTACTGACGGAAGTGTATTCCGTCAGTCCGAAAGCATCACTAGCATACGCTCTGACCCGAGTAGCATGGGGCACATGGAATCCCGTGTGAATCAGCAAGGACCACCTTGCAATGCTAAATACTCCTGGTTGATCGATAGCAAAGTAGTACCGTGAGGTTCGCTTCTCGCCATCCAGCTTCTTCCTTCTCCATCCATCTTCTTCCTTTGCGTGTTTCGATTCCCTTAGAGGGTTTTCGTTATAATCTTCGTCGTACATAGGTTCCCTGCTTCCTTCCGATGCTTTTGTGTTGTTCTTCCTTCTGCGTCTTTGTTTATTCATCGATTGAGGTTAGTGGGTTTTGTTTTGAACAGGGTTTTGTGTATTGCTTTCATAGTTTTCGAATTTTGTTCATGTGGATATTGAATTTTTGGGGATGCTGTACTGAATTCATGTAGTGAATTATGTTCGTGTGGATGTTAAATTTGTCCATATTTGGAATTGTCTGAACCCTTTTCTTGGTTTTTGGAATTGTACTGAATTCATGTAGTGAACTGTGTTCGTGTGTATTTCCCAGGAACTCTAATTAGTTAGTTATTTTCATTTTGGTTAAAGATAGCAAATGTAAACTTATCCATCAAACTGATGGGAGATAATATGTTTCATGATATTGTTGTGTTGAGATGAAGACTTCTAAGCTATCCCTATTGGTGCCTCTGTTGAGATTATACTACATTAAGTATTATTGTACAACCATAAAGGGATGGATACGCACAATTTTGGAAGCTATAAATGTGTCATTTACTGATGTAATTTGAGGGGCAATCTTATTACTATTTCTTCTCTTTAAGCTCTTAGTGTCTAATCCATGCACTTGTTTGATGGAATAATTCATGTCACCTATAAGCATGTTTTGTCACTTGGTTAAATTACAACCTAATTTTAGCAAGTAGCATCACGGTTGGCTGCCTATACCAACATCATCATAAGTCTAGTTCTTTCCCTTTTAAATTATGTATGAATTAAAGCTGATTGTTTCATTCATAATTAATGCATGCTACTTGGAGTTTGGATAGTTTTGCTGAAAATAAAGCCTAAGTGAATTACTAGTCAGTGTGTTGGAAGACCACCATATTTTTGAGGTTTTAGGCGAGTTGAATAATATGAGCCTTGTAATTTCAAGATATCAGTTATAGAGATTTATGTTTTGATGGTCCCATTAGGGTAAAGATTGAGCAATGTGTGCACATTTGATTTGGGCCCATTATTTGAAGGTTGAAATCTTGGTAAGATAATGATATAAGACAAAGTCACATTACTTGAAATGTAGTAATCGACTAAACTCTCAGCAGCTGTTAAATCCTTGCAAACTTTGCTTATGAAAGGTAATCAATGTTACCTTTTACATATTTCACTA
This sequence comes from Erythroxylum rufum, assembly GCA_027478365.1. Lineage (NCBI taxonomy): Eukaryota > Viridiplantae > Streptophyta > Magnoliopsida > Malpighiales > Erythroxylaceae > Erythroxylum > Erythroxylum rufum. Next base: position 27,776,666 of record JANIHZ010000004.1, on the reverse strand, counting down.
AAGGAGAAGGTGATTAAAGATTACAAGGGACATGCTTCTAATACTAGTTTTTGTATGTCATTACCTGATCTTAACAATATTTGGGAGGATTTTTATACGTACTTTATGTTAGGATTGCCAGGAGCATAAAAAGGAATAGATTTTATTGTTATTGTGGTTGAAAAGTTTTCAAAGGTGCCACATTTTCTACCTTGAAAGAAGATGGCACATGTGAGTTCAATTGTAAAACTATTCTTTAGAGAATTGGCGAGACTTTGTGGCATTCCAAAACCAATATGTCTAGTTGTAATACTAAGTTTTAGAGTCACTTCTGGAGAATTTTAGGGGCATGTTTGATTCTTCTTTTAAATATTGTAACTCTACTCATCCATAAACTGATGGGTAAACGAAAGCAGTGAATAGACTATTAAGTAGTGTATATGTCATGACAAGTCAAAAAATTAGGATTTTCTTATTGCCAAAGTCGAATTTGCCTATAACAATGTTTTCTATTGTTATATTGGTCCCTCTCCATTTTTTTTGGATTATACTTAAGTAGCTAATCTTGTTGCAAAAATTAAAAAGGGTAGCAGCTCCTTATTCGCTAGACTTTATATAGCCTCCAATGAAAAAGACGATACAACCTCCGTTGAAAAAGACGATAAACAACCTCCATTGAACAACCTCCATTGAAAAAGGAACACATCCTCCATTGAAAAAGAACGCATGATTGAATATTCATATACTTAGGGATTTGATGTTTTAATGATGCTTTAACATTGAATTTTGCTGGAATCCATGATTGGATATTCATATACTTGTTGATTTTCCTTGGATTTATTTGTTCTTCCTTTGGATCATTGGAAGTTTACTTGGTATAAATTCACCTTCGAAAAAGGGGGGTTTTTTTAGAAGATTGAAGGAAATTTTGGCTAGGATTTTCTTGTGAGTTGGGAGACCTAAGAAACTTAGGAGGTGAAAATAGAAGGTTTGGGTTTGGAACTTAAGAAGGTTTAAGAGCTTTAAAGTTGATTTATTGTTGTATCAGTAAGAATTTGTCAAACAACCTCTCTATTAGTTAGGGGTTAAGTTGCGTACTATTGAGTGTGGATTGTTATTGTTCTTATTTTATGACTGTAAGAATTATTTCTAATTCAAAGTTTGCACTTGAGTATTATATTCAACAAATCAATTATTTTCTTTTCAATATATTGAATTCAAATTCTTATATTTCTAGAAATATTAAATTCTTATATTTATAGAAATATGCCACCAAAGAGACAACGTGATATAATGTGACCTAGGTTCAGATAACGATTCGGAGGTACTTACTGTCAAGGTGAACCATCACACTCTATAGCTGCAACTGAATCACCTCCTCCCCCTCTAACTACTACAATGGCAGATGACGCATCACCTTCCGTACCTACACCATCCACCACCCCTCCATCATCTACCACCCCTATAGTGACAGAGATATCAGGGTAAACGATGCGGATGAAGGAGGCAGTCGCCAGCCTGGAGCTGAGAGACTTGATAGAAGAACTTACATCACAATTATCAATAATCTGTAAAAGAAAATACGTGAAACACTATATGTTTATAATTAGGTTATAGGTTTAAATTAAATTATTTATTTTTATATTAGGTTGATTCCACTTGGACCGTGCTCTAGAAACATGACATCTAAATTTAAGGAGAAGATTGATCTTGAGGGTTATGTATGGAATAATATCTTTCAGGCCACAAAGGAATTTTACTATCAGGAGTTTGAGGTAGAATAAAAAATATTATTTTCTTTTTTTAATTGAGTTATATACGTTAATTAGATAAATATTATTACATTATAAGTATTTACCGATTTTTTTCTTTTAATTTCAGAAAGAATTTTTTGGAGATTCTGAATTTGACGTGGTCATAAATAAAGTATAGGAGAGACGAGCATGTATATGTTATAGAGACTTTATTAGTGCGATACATAAGGTTGATGTACGACCGCCTTATATTTTAAAACAAATATGGAGTCGTTGGCGGCAATTTAGACACCACCTGAGGCAGTGTCCATTTCAGAGCATAATTCTACCAACAGACGTGGAGGACCGAAGGGAGAGAGTCTTCTCGTACATACAGGAGGATCTATTACCTACCACAAGCATGCAGAGAGACTTGTAAGTATTTAAACTTTACACTTATATTCTAGTTGTTTTACTTTGTTGTATTTCATTTTAAATTGATGTGTGAATTTTGGAATGGAAATATGTATATTATAGATAATGATAATGGTATAAATGTCTAATGCCATATATGGCTATGTTGAGTTATTTTCTTTGTTCAACAGGGGTAAATATCATAAAAACAGAGGGAACTCTACTAAAATTTTTATTAATTCTAGTTCACTTATAACATTTTATTTTTATGCAAGAAAAGTCTATAAGCATGAGGCCTACACTCCATCAGCTCTTTTTTCACACTCATACTAAGAAGCATGACGGTGTGACATTTGTCAACACCCGATGTAGAGAACTTAATGTATGTGAAATTTATGCTTTAATATTAATTCTAAATAATTATCACTTACTAATATAAACATTGCCTCCTAATAGGAACAAATAAAAGAAAGCATTCAGTGACAGTCTCAGTACGAATAAGTTATTGATGATATTTAGACATATCTTGATGCAATGGGTGATAGGGATCGTCATGCAAGGATCTTCGGGTTAGGTTCATTTGTGAACACATGTTATTCGCAATCCTCCACGCTCAATACAACAACATCTAGTAGATGGTCAATAACTAGTGAAGTCAATGAGCTTCGGAGCACAGTGCAGACATTGATGGAGTACATAGCTTAACTCCGTAATGAGGTGGATGAGTTGAAGAGGAGGGGTAGCACCTCATAGCATCTGCAGTCCCCAGGTCAATAGTGTACTTGTGGTTATTTCATTTGAATTACAAATACTTATTATGTACAATTTAATGTTTTTATTATCAATTAAGATAATTTTAACTTTATATCATCAATCATCTTTCTGTTTAAACAAATTAAATATATAAACACATCAAAATATTATGCATAGATAATTCATAACTATTGAAATTATGCATTAACCATAAGATCATGAAATAAAACTTAATGTCAGGATTTTATTAAATTTTTTAAAAATATTTACCGATGGAAAATAGAAATACGTTGGTAAAATCCATTATATTTACCAATAAAACACAAAACATTGTCTGTAAAATCCATGATATTACCGACGTAACAAAGAATCACCGTCGGTAATATTGACAGCCATCGTCAACTTTACCGTCAGGGTTTGCTGAACCATCGATATATTCACCGATGGTTTAATCATCACCGTCGGTAATGTTACCGACAGAATAACCAATATCATCTGCAAATATTCCGACGAAAATAAAATGGCCGTAGGTAAATTTACCGAAAGTCACAGCCAACCGTCGGTATATTCACTGATGATTACATAAAGTATTTGTAGGTAAATTTATCATTTTTTATTATGCCTTTTTCCGTCGATTAATTCCATCACTAATTTCTATTACTGGTAGAATCCAAAGGTTTTCCGTCAGTAATATCTGTCACTAAACGACATTTTTCTTGTAGTGAACATAATACAAAAGATGCTGGTGCTATTGTAGGTTTGGATGTGATGAGAATCATCAATAAACCTACTGTTGCTACTGTTGCCTATGGTTTGGACATGAAAGCTTGTTAGAAAGGTGACAGCAAAATGTGCTTATATTTGACCTTAAAGGAGGGGCTTTTGATGTTTCTTTATTGATAATGGGAGCATGTTAGGGAATAATAAGAACAATTCTTTTAAAGATGGATGATAAGAAATTAAAAAGAGTCAATGAAAATTAAAAAAAAACACTTATATTTTAATATGAAAATTTCTCTTAATGTGAAAAGAAAAAATTATAGGACATAAAGTCTAAATATATGCTTTCACTGTAAAAACAGGATTACAATAATTTGTTGAGCAATTATTTCTCTCAATCTCACACAACTAGAATAGTTTACAATGCAACTTTCATTAAGTTGGTGAAACTTTCTTGCGAGTTTGAGAAATAGGAGGTTATCAAACTTCTTCACTTTAAGATGACTTTTTCTCTCACTTTCTTAAAGTGGATCTTTCACGTTCTATATTTCCAACCCTTCTTAAGCTCCCTTATGTATAGATATAGGAGGTGACTTCTTTTAAGATTGGGTAGGTAGATATTTATTAAATGCAGGTATATATTGTAAAGATCTAGAAGGGGGGGTTGAATAGATCTCTCGAACTTTTCGAAATAGTGCTACAATAAAATCAGAAGTTAAACACACAAAAACCAATTCAATCAAATTCAAAATAAAGAGAATAGAGAAGAAGGGCAAACACTGTTTTATAGAGGTTCGGTGCTAAGACCTACGTCCTCTACCTAAGCTCCCGCTTAGGATTTTGGCAAACCACTCTATTGGGCACTTTTGAGTTCAGTGCGAACTTTTACAACACCGCTTGAATTCCCGGCTCAAGCAACCTTACAGATGGTTTGATTTTCGGCACAAACCCTACCTCACAAGTGACTATCCCTAATCACTCAAAAACACAACACAATTACAGAGTAATGTGTATGAACAACGCTCAAATAATTGATTGAATAACAATAATGATCAACGGTGAGCTAATATGTGAGTAGTATATAGCTTTTCACTTCGTGGAATCGTTCTACTTTGTTCCTTGATAATCCTCTCGTATTTGTAGCTTCTTTTTTTATGAATAAAGAGGATTGGAATGTATTCTAGCCGTTGTAGGAGATGTACTAGCCGTTGCATGATTGATTCTTTCCATA
>JANIHZ010000004.1:27608124-27626727 GCA_027478365.1 Erythroxylum rufum | reverse complement strand
TGGACTTAAAGATAGTTCTTTAAGGTTTTCCATTCACACTTAGTTTTGAACTGTGATAGCCAAAGCTCATTTTCAAGAGGATTCTATCTTTTGTTTTAATCTTTTCTTCTTCCTTTTCAAAAACCCAAAAATACTTTTTACATGCTTTTGTTTGCATTGCATTTTAGTTCTTAATCCTTTTCATAATCAAAACCCTCTTTTCCTTACTAATTTCACTTGCAATTAATGACATATAGGCTTGCCTAGGTCCATTTCACTAGGTTCCGAGAGAGACGACCCGAGGTTGCATCCTATACTGCAATCCTTGGTATAAATTATTTTTGACCGGTTTCCAAGGATCGATTTTCGGATCGAACGACGAGCCGCGATCACCCATGTAAGGTTCCTAAAACCTACCGAGTACATCTATAACTTACCGTCATGTTTTACAAATTTTATGACAAAGGGCTTAGAAAAAATCTTAGCATTTAGAAAGATTAAGCTTCTATTTTCTTTTCATTCAACCATTGAACAACATCCATAATTTATACACGTTGTCTTCTTTCCATGTAAATAACATACATAGTATATATATGTTGTTTTCCTAGCATTAAACCATTAAACTATAGACAACATACATGCTACCATTGAACAACCATTGGTCCAAATATAAGGTATCTATATACTAATAGTTAATACATATTGAATAACATACATAAGATATGGATATACATGTTGTTTTCCTCTCCATTTACCATGTTTTTCTCTTCATTTAACCATGCAATCAGCTCAAACATTAACAAAACTAATAAGGGAATTAATGTTTCCAGCTTAAGCATTCACGTGACCAACTAAAGAGGATAGACAAGAGTGATTTAGTGTACCATAATTAGGTGGCAACATGTTGTCCATCTTTTCCCTGCATGTAGTTGTCATTGATGAAGGTGTTGTGCATGGTTGGAGGCTTAAACACCGTTCAGAAATTATTTCCTAAAGGTAATAACTTTGAAGATCTATGCATGAAGGGAGCAATTGCAATTATTATCATCAATTTTAGTCCAAAGGAGAAGTAAAACTTTGGTGGAATGAAAGTGGAGCAGCTCCTCCATCATCTTTGCACAAGTTACACGTTGAAGAGGGTTGTCCAACATGTTGCAAGGTTAATTTCCAACAACTATCCATTATGTTATCTCTTTCATCTTTGTTTAATCAATTGTTTAACTCCTTACATCATCCATGACAATTCTTATACCTTAAATTTAATAAGTGGTTCTAATTTTGTCTCACCAAAATGACACACGTCCACACAATGAATTTGTCTCACATGTAATGAAATTTATGTCCCTCACATCTACTCCCTCATAAACATGGCAGCATGAGGTTTTCATGCATTTTTGTTCCAAACTAATAAGAACTTCTTCATGTACATGAAAGTTGCCATATAAGGATCATTCACATGTATTTGTATTATTTCTTATCCAAAATAATTAAGTCGCTTAAGAAAAATCTATTCAATTTTAGTAGAAGTTTCATGTCCACTTATTAACATGTTGTACTTAAATATATCAACATATAAGTTAGATCAATTTACTTTAAGTATCCTTAACTATGGATGATTCTCTCACGCTTGGTTTACTTGGTTTATGCCTTTATGTTTCAGCCTGAAAATGCATCCTATTTACTCCACAGTAATTTAAAATAAGGTCAATCTTGATCTATAATAAATCTACCCGATTGAATTTTTTTTTGTCCATTTCTACACAAATCAACTCTAATATTTTTTGACTATCATTTGGCTGTAATACTTGTCTTAAGTATTGTCAAATCATTCAGGATTGGGTCCCCAATTCACCTTTTAGTGAAAAAAAAAATTTGCATTCAACCAGAAACACCATTCACATAAAATGAAATTTTATAGACACGTGAAAGGAAAAGTTTAGGGTTTTACAATCACCCCTATTTAAAAAAATTGTGCTCGAAATTTAACCAATCGTACAATGACATGCTTAAATTAATGGGAATATAACACATGCATTTGGTGCTTTGGCTCTTATGTAGCTTCTTCTACTACATGATTCCTCCACAACATTTTAACTAAAGGAATAATTTTATTACGTAGAACCTGGTCTTTACGGTGAAGAATTTGTGCCAGTTCTTCATCGAAAGTCAAATCTTCCTTTAAATTCACTGGTTGCCTTATGATTATATGAGATGGATCAGCTAGATATTTGTGAAGCATAGAAACATGAAAGACATTGTGAATCCTTGGAAGTTCGACTGGTAACTTTAATCGATATGTCACTAATCCAATCCTTTCTGTAACTTAATACGGTCGCATGTAACGCATACTTAATTTATCGCGTTTCCTATGTCTCAATAAGCCTTTCCAAGGGGAAAATTTAAGAAATACCTTATCTCCAATTTCAAATGTAAAACTCTATGGCGATTACCTGCATAGCTTTTCTGTCTATCCTGAACCATCTTTAATCTATCCCGAATAATCTGAACTTTATCTATTGTCACCTACACAAGTTCGAGACCTATCAGTTTCCTTTCATCTACCTCATCCCAACATATTGGATTTCTGCATTTTCTTCCATAAAGTGCCTCATAAGGGGCCATGCCAATGCTAGACTGATAACTGTTATTGTAGGCAAACTCTATCAGTGGTAGGTGTGTGTCCCAACTCCCCTTGAACTCCATGACACAGGATCTAAGCTTATCCTCAATTGTCTAAATAGTTCTCTCTCACTGACCATTCGTCTAAGGGTGAAAGGTAATGCTAAACTTCAAGTATGTACCTAAAGCTTTTTGTAAGCTAGACCAAAATTTTAATGTAAACCTAGGGTCACGTATGAGATAATAGAAATTGGCGTACCATGGAGCCTCACTATTTCATCCGTATATAACTGGGCCAACTTGTTTAAGGAAAAATCATTCTTAACTAAAAGGAAATGTGTGAACTTTGTTAACCTGTCCACTATCATCCATACAACATTATACCCCCTCTAACTCTATGGAAGTCCTACAACAAAATCCAAAGTAATCTTCTTCCACTTCCATTTTGGGATTAGGAGGGGATGCATTAATCTCGCAGGCTTATGATGTCCTACTTTTACTTGCTGACAGGTTAAACACTTAGAAACGAACTCCGCTATTTCCTTTTTCATCCCTCTCCACCAATAGTGTTCTTTGAGAGTGTGGTAAATTTTCGTGCCAATCGGATGCATAGTGTAAGCTGAGGAATGAGCTTCCTCAATAGATCACTTTCCTTAATTCTTCTACATCCAGTACACATAATCGTTGCCCCCCAATACTGTACCATCTTCCTTGATGGTAAGATCCATTCTTTGCCTAGTCTCAACTTCTTTCTTCAATTTCATCAATTGTGGATCTTGTTTTTGTCCCTCTCTAATCTAATCCATTAAGATGGGATGAATGTGAAAAGTAGCAATTAATGCAGCTGAGTCTGTCATATCCAATCTCACTCCTAAAAACCTCATTTCCACCGGAAGTGGAAGATATATCATTTTTAATTGTGCTATCGAACTGGTAGGTCTCTTACTTAAGGCATCTGCCACTACATTAGCTTTTTCGAGATGGTGTTATATCTTACAATCATAACCTTTTATTAAATTCAACCACCACCCCTGCCTCATGTTCTTCTAAGTAAACAAATATTGCAGACTCTTATGATCAGTGAAAATCATGCAGGGAACACCATACAAGTAAAGCCTTCATATTCTCAATGCAAAAACTACTACTGCCAATTCTAAATCATAGGTGGGTTAGTTCTATTCATGCTTCTTCAGTTACCTAGAAGCATAGGATATAACCTTATCATTCTGAATAAGAAGACACCCTAACCCCTATCTCGAGGCATCACTACACACTACAAATTCATCATTCCCTATTGGTAATGTGAGTACAGGAGCTGTCTTCAACCTTTCTTTCAATTCATTAAAATTTCTTTGACAATCATCTTACCACTCAAACTTCTCCTCTTTTCGTGTCAACTTGGTCAGTGAGCTTGCTATTTTGGAAAATACTTCAACGAATTTCCTATAATAGCCTGCTAATCCAAGAAAGCTCTTGACTTCCATCACAGTGATAGGAGGTCTCCAATTAGTAACAACTTCAATCTTTTAGAGATCCACACTATATCCCTCAGTTGAAATGACATTACCCAAGAAAGTAACCTTATCAAGCCAAAACTGGCACTTATTAAATTTAGTGTATAGCTGATGTTCTTGTAGGATTTGTACTATAATTTGAAGGTGTTCTGTATAGTCCTCCTAACTCATTTAGTACATTAATACACCATCAATAAACACAATCACAAACTTATCTGGATACTCTCAAAGCACCCTATTCGTCAGATCAATAAAAGTAATTGGTGCATTTGTTAATCCAAAGGGTATAACTAAGAATTCATAATGCCCATACCTTGTCCTAAAGGCAATTTTCAAAACGTCTTTTCTGAGGACTTTCAACTGATGATAACCTGATCTTAGATCAATCTTTGAATACACGTTAGATGTAGCTTATTGAACAATTCATCAATCCTCGAGAGCAAATATTAGTTGTGAACTATCAGTCTGTTCAGTTATCCGTAGTCGATACACAACCTTAAACTCCCATCCTTCTTTTTCACAAATAGGACTGGAGCCCCTATAGAGAAGTGCTAGATCTCACAAAACCCTTATCTAATAACTCCTCCATTTATAATTTCAATTCCTTTAACTCTATTGGAGACATTTTTCTTCCTCCCTTTCTTCCGTTTCTACAGTTTCTTGCAGTTTTTTAGTAAAATTAGGTAACAAATAAGAGAATAATAAAGATTCGAGCTATAAAATTTCTCAATTCTGACACAAGGTACTTATTTGATCAAATAAGCACCTTAGATTTAATAAAATTATTTTGTGGAGTAATTGAATTCGGTTAGGTTTCTGTTGGTATATCTATCTCAAACTCTATTATCCTCTATGGGGGTAATCTTGGAAGATCCTCCAAAACACGTCGAGAAACTCTCTAACCACCAAAATATCTCTTAGTTAAACCTTATTATTATTCTGTTCAATCATATAAGCTAGATATCCTTGCCTTTACGGAGGATTCTATTGGCTACCATGGAAGTCACGATACTAGTGGAAAGAACTTTTTGTAACCTATGAAATTCCACCTCTAGTTTCCCTAATTGACTCAGCTTAACCTCCTTTTTAAAACAATCTACCACCGCTTGATGTGTGGATAACTAATCCATTCCAAGAGTAACATCCTAGATATCCAATATGATAAGTTTGCTGGGAAATCCTTACCTCCAATCAGTATTTTACTATCTACGAACACTCTTTCAATGAAAAGTAGGTTCCCAGCTGGAATGGAAACTACTGCCCCAATATCTAATAACTGAAGCTCAACATTCAATTTTGTAGAAATATCCCTAGATATAAAAGAAAGTGTAGCACTAGAATCTACTAAAACATGTGCATCATGATCAAATATAGTACTAATGCTGGTGATTACCTCTGGTGTGGCATCACCCTCCTCCTGAGTGACTGCAAAATCTTAGGCTTGTGTCTGAGGACTACCTGCCCGTCTTATAGTGGCTACTTCCCTACCCCTAGAACCTCTGCCAAATCCAGTAAAACTTGACCCTTTAGTTTGAGAACCCCGGCCACCTTATTTGAAATATTTTCACCAATTTCTATATTTTTTCCTTTTTTATCTTTTGTGGACATGGACCTAGTCTTTTACATAGAGGCAAACATTGGTGATGAATACTGATCCGATTACTCGACTAAGTCATGTCTTTATTAAGCTACGTCGATGGAACATCACTATGGCTTTTTGACACAAAGGTATATATTTGTGATGTGTGTCGATCCGGTTACTTGACTACATCATATCCCTAACTTGCTACGAACTCTACTCATAGCCTGAAGGTCAACTGAATAGTTATTTATTTAAAATATACAAAGACACATTTTTTATATATTTAATGCCTACCTTATTGCTTTAACTACTCGTTTTAATGAAAAATACTAGCAAAGCTACTTTAGTCGAAAGACCTAAATTTATGAATGAATGTGATAACTTATAGGGTGATAAACTAACACTAAATCCTAATTAACTTGCATATTTAGCCAAAGAACCCAGATTACGAGCTAATGACACTTCACAACCTAATAGATTATGTTCAAAATTAAATTGATTTCATTCCATCTAAGTACATTCACACAATTTATAATACGCAACCTAAAGAAACTATCATACAATTTGCAAAATTCACACTCAAAGTAAAACAACCAACCCACCTCCCACACTTGAACAACATATTGTCCTTAACGTAAGAAGGAGATAAACAAACACACAGGGAAGAAAGAAAAATAAAATAAAATAAAACAAAAATAAAAATGAAAATAAAAATAAAGACTAAATTTAAAAGAAAAGTGTTAGAAACAAAGCCTCATGGTGATGGGAGTAGGGATGGTATTAGAGGTGGCCGTTGGATGCCTTGAGCCTTGAAATACCAATGAATTTGGCGTATATTCTGACTTTGGCATCGTTATATGCAGGCCATCTCCTTCATCCTTCTAGAGTTCTCCATAAGTGTATCTGTAATTGCCTTGGTGTTGGCGGAGATTGTATCGAGCACTTTCTTCGAACCAGGTTCTTCTGTGCTATATTAGGGTTTTATTTCGCTATACGCTCATTAACCTTCTTCTTGATTGATTCTATTAGTGTGCACCTCGTTTGTAGATGTATTGTTATGTCCTCAACATTGTTTAATTCACCCTCCTTAGACTTCATCGTCACCTTACTTAAAATTTACTTCCGTTGAGCTAGAATTGGATACGAAAATTTAAGTTGAGGTTCCTCGATTAGCTTAATTACTAGCTCACTTGGAAGGAATTCCATATTTTTCTTGTCCTTCTCCATTGTCTTCATCTTCTTTCGTGTGTTTGAGTTTCTTTTCCTGGGTCTGAGTAATGGCCATGATCCATTCCTTTGGGTTAGATTCGGTATTACTTAGAAGGGTTCCTATATTTCGAGTTGAAATTGCCTCTTCTAGTTTACCTACTTGGACCTCAAGATTGTGCATTAAAGAGTCGTGGTTATTAGTGACTTACTCAAACTTGCTTTCAAGCCTCCTATATGCATCCTCCATGCCTCCAATTTTATCTAAAATCCTATCCAACTATGATTCCATTAAGCTCAGTTTATCTTGTTGGAAACTTGGTGGTCCTTGAGGTCTAAAATATCCTATAACATTGTTCGCCCATGAGAAGTTAGGGTGATTCTTCCACCCAGGGTTGAATGTGTTAGAGTAGGGATTGTTTGCCCCTCCTTGTCCATATTGAGTTCCCATATAAATAACTTGCTCTGGATTATTATCCTTCATCAAGAAGCAATCCACCGTATCATGGTCCATTTGTGCACAGAGTTCACACTTCAGTTACCCGGTTTTCACCGAAGCTGAGGACAAAGACTTCATGTTGTTGAGCTGTCAAGTTAAGTTGTCAATTTTAGCCTGCATCTCTGACATTTGATCAACAACTATAACTCCTTTTTGTTCTCGGAAGGTAGTGGTGTGTCTACTCCACTCGTTCATTCATAGGCAGTTATTACCCACCATCTCCTCTATCAGCTCTTCTGCTTCATCTACTGTCCTTCTCATCATAATCCTCCTAAAGCTACATCAATCATGCCTCTTGTATGTGAGGTTCCTCCATTATAGAATGTTTGCAACAAGAACTCCTTCGGTAAGTTATGGTATAGGGATTTTCAATGCAAATCTTTGTATCATTCCCAAGCTTTATATATCGATTCCCCATCACTTTGCTAGAAGTTGGTAATCTCCTTGATCATTTTCATGGTCTTGGTAAGGGTTAAATACTTGTTCAAAAAGGCACAAACTAGTTGATCCCAAGTGGTGACATTGGCTGGGTTGAGGAACTGGTACCAGGCCTTTGCTCTATCTCTTAGGGTAAAAGGGAAAAGCCTAATTCCTACCGCATCCTCCGACATTTGATGGTACTGAAAGGTATCACAAATTTCAAGAAATTTACTATATATGCATTAGGATCTTCATTCGTTAGTCCATAAAATTGCACTTTCTGTTGAAGCATTTTTAGTAGGCTAGTTTAATTTCAAAAGAGGTTGCTTGTAGGGTGGCTCAGCTACTACTTGGTTAGCTACACTGAACCCTAGTCTCATGAAATCAATAAAGGTTCTTTGTTGACATACTTGGTTCACACTATGATCCAAATCTTGCTGAAATTCCTCAACCATTGTTGCTTTTGTGATTTCTTCTGTTTCTTCACACTGGGCTTTCCTAATTGATTGTTCTAATCGAATGATATCTAGCTCTAAGGTTTTAGCTACATGACTAGAACTTTTTGTAACTCTTGTATTCATGTAAGAGCATGGATTCAGAAATAGAAAGAAAGAAAGAACTAAACTAATCACCTCCCAGGCAACGTCACCAAAAACTTGATTGTGAGGTTTAATTGTATGTAAGTTTTAATTATTAAACCTCAACAATCTGTAAGTGCACGGTTCATTAGCATATTACCAAAGGTGTTGATCCCACGATGAGGAAGTTAATCTAATCCTGAAATAATAACAAAAATTCAAGTTGCACGAAACTAATACTAGAATTTAATTCAATCAATCAATTTAAGAATTAAACATGAAAACAGTGATTACTAAGCAATTTGCGACACATCCAAGAATCAACTGAAAGAAATTAATAATTAAGAGAAAGGGAATTTTACCTATCTTTAATACTAATCTAACTTATGAATTATTTAATTGTTGGTTCTAGACTATCCTAGGCTTGATTACTCTTTCTCGAGTTATAACCATTAATCCTAAATCATAAATCCTAATCAGATTATGGAGGTTGCAATCTCTCAATTCACAACCTATCTAAAATCCTAATTAGTTCTGAAGTTCTGTAATAAACTATCGAAAGCCTATGCAAGATCTCTCTTCAAACGAATTCTTGATCTAATTTAATTCTTATTTTTATTAAATCACCTAACTCTTATTAGTCCAAATTAATCATTTTTCATTTGATTCACCCTCTCAGTTTATTATCGAATTATGCAATAACAAAATCAATCACAACAAAATCCAATAAACACATAACAATCAGATTTTCATTAATTCAAGAATAAAAATCTGAAGGTGAGTTTAGAACATCCTTAACATTCTAGATCCTATCATCAACTATTGAATCTAATTATATACAATAATAAAACTGAAAATAAATGGGAAATACAATATAAATGGATGATGGGAAGTAGCGACGTTGGGAAACCTCCTGATCCGAGAAGTATATCGAGTCAGCTTTTTCTCCTCTTCTCTTTTCCTTCTTCTCGCTACAATCGTAGGCCATTTCTTGGGCTTCTTTCACAATCGTGGCATATAGGCCATGATCGTGGTCCAAATCTGATGCTTTTGTAACAATCGTAGCCTGACATGCCACAATCGTGGCCTGTTGTTTCATCCTGAATGTTTCTGAAACTTCTCCGTTCTTTGATGTTAACACTAAAACACTACCAAAGAGATCAAGGTACCTCAAAACATAATATTTAAGCTCAAATACTTGTACTAACCCATAAATTATAAATAATTAATAAACTAACACAATTCTAACCTAAACACATACTGAATGATTGAATTGACAACTAAATACATATCAAACTATACCCTAAAATACGATGTAATTTACACTTATCAATATTAGCTCATGCAACCATTGCTCGTATAATCTAAAAGCAATATTATGTATTTTAGTTATGAACAATAGTAACTTCAGAAACTCAAATAATGTATTTCAAAATCAACTTAAACTTAATGCACCAAAGGTTGAACATCTTGATAATTCAATAAAATGTACCCATGGGCAGCCTCTATTTCTTTTGCTGTTAGCATTCTTCTTGTTGAATGTCAATATGTTCGTCCTGGAGATGTGAAAATGGTTAAGTTAACATCAACATCACTCATTTCTCCCCCATCGTCGTTACAAGGAACTTTTCTTTCTTTTGCGTGGACATGTGGCTCAAAATAATGTGAACAAAATGTACTTGCTTCCTCCACTAAATAAGCATTACATATCGAACCTTCAACTCTAGCTTTGTTTTTGACGTTTTTCTTCAAGTGACGCAAATATCTACATTACAAATAGGGTTATGTAAATTCTATAATTAAAACATGCTATAACTTTTATATAAATATTAACTATAATTACCTCTCAAACGTATATATCCATCGATATTGAATCGGTCCAGCTAGTTTAGCCTTATGTGTTAAATGTACGGGTAAATGTTCTATACAGTTAAAGAAGCTTGGAGGGAAAATCCCTTCTAATTTGAGAAAGATAACTAGAATTTGCCTTTCTGATTTTTCCATTTCAACCAACTTTATTTCAGATGATATTAAGCTTTTGATAAACAAACTTAATTATATTATATTCGGTAGCAACTCCCAAAATGTAATTGGAATTAACCTTTGCATAAACATATGACAATCATGACTTTTCATCCCAAATTATTTATACCTCCTCATATCCACACACCTTACCATGTTTGAAACATAACTAATGGGAAACTTTAGACTTTTCAACCATTCACACACAATTTCCTTTTGATTTACTGGTGCTTTTGGATATTTACCAGTCTGAATATCTTTATCTAACTCATTCCTTCTACAACAAATCAGCTTGTGATTTTGCATTCTCCTTTGTCCTCCCTTCAATGTTCATTATGGTGTTGAACAGATTCTCAAATATATGTTTTTCATTATTCATCAGATTATGACATATCAAATTAGTTTTCCAATATGGAAAATCCCAAAAGATACTTCGTTTTCTCTAACCAAATTTTTTACTAATGCTTCTATTAACTTCTTTAGCTATAAGTTATGTAACTTTCAACAACCCTAATTAATCAATCTCCTGCAATATCTCTTCAACCTCATGAGGGGGAGGAGGTATCTGTACCATCCTATTCTTAATAAACTTTTGTTTATTGTGTCTAAATGAATGATCTAGAGAAAGAAATTTCTTGTGGTTGTCAAACCAAGATGTTTTGGCCCCGTTAAGAAGATAAAACACATCAAAATCATTACTACAATAAGGATAAGCCAATTTCTCTGTTGTGCTGCATCCAGAAAATATAGCATACCCAGGGAAATCACTAATAGTCTATATCAAAGTTGCTCTCAACAACAAATTTTTCCTAAGAGACACATCATATGTCTCCATATCAAATTCCCAAAGATGGTACAATTTAGAGACTCATGGTTGTATAAAAGCATCAATTTTATGCTTTGGATTCGTAGGCCCTGGTACAATCACCGTCAAAAACATATATGCCTCATTTATACACTTTCATAGAGGCAAATTATAAAAAATAATTAAGATTGGCCATGTTGAATATTATTGGTCAGATTGACAAAAAGGTTGGAATCTGTTTATCGAGAATCCCAACCTAAGATTTTGACTTTCAGCTGTAAACTTAAAATGGGAGTTATTGAAATGTTTCCATGTGTGTTGGACTCTCGAACTTGATTCCGGAGCCCAACACTTGTGAATATCATCATACTTAACTTGAGCGTTCATATTACCTGGTAGGGTTATTCCATGAGGTATCATCTCACAAGGGTGGCGTGCCCACAACAGTCAAATATCAAAACAAACCTATTTCTCTAACTTACCCCTTTTAACAAGAAGTTGAAAAAAAACATACACAATCGAACTACCTCAATCCACTCTTTCATTACTTAAGCAACAGAGTTTGAAAAACTTTATTTACAAATCAAAAGCCACACCATTGGCTTAATACATAAATACAAAATAACAAATGTAGCAAATCCTTTATGCTCTTGATCACTTGATCTCTTAGCTATCACCTGAGGATGGCACAGGAAAGGAGTGAGCTTGAAAGCTCGTGGGAACAATTTATAATAGAAAAGTAAGCAAAAACCTTGAAAAACATTTAACTTGTCTTAGAAAGCTTTCTTTGAGTTTATAATCACATGTTCCTTAGGCTCTCAGCCAAAACGTTTATAACTTATATTTAATGCAGAAATTCATATGTATACAAATCATGAATGCATCACTCATATCAACTTGTCATGAACACATAAGCACATCAAATTGGTTCGGGTGGATCTAAAACAGAACATACTATGCATTTCTACATAATAGTCTTACGTAGCCGTGAACTTATGGGAGTGCATAAAGGAGCTCCATGCTACTAGCGGATAGGCGGTACAAGCTTTTAACTTGGTCAACATGCACGTGACTTAACTTAGGGGACCACCACAAACCCACATAACACATAGATTTCAGAATCTTGTAAGCTTGATACCCAAAAAGGCACTTTTCTTGAAAACTTGCTTTTCATATACTTGACGTATATCTTGAAAATCATTCTTGAAAACTTGCTTTCAGAAACAAGGATCTTATTAAAAAATCTCACTTTTGTGGTATTTTCCTTTTGAAAACCATTACTAAAATCATGTAATAAACATATAGCAGATTTCACAAATCATTCGTGAACAAATAATGCAGCACTTATGATGCAAATGGAATCAGGAAACTTCTTTGAATTAAAGAAAACAATAGTAGCTTATTAATTCTATTATAAACATGTACCCACCTTGATTTCCTTACTTATAGACTTGACTTGCTCAAAATCCTTCTTCTCTTGTTCCTCTCGTCTCTCTCTTGATACCATTAAACAATAACAAAAATCCCACTTAATAGGGTTTTCAATTGAAAATCCCCCAAAGCACAAACACTAAAATTGGTTATAAAAATACTTAAACCCAAACATTTTCTAAACTCCATGAACTAGAATCCTTCCAAAAATCCAAGAGATTTAAAATGATCTTACCTTCATTCTTCACCAAATGAAGGGATCTTTAGCTCTAAAGAAAACTCTTCTCTTTGCAAGCAACCTGAGGTATCAAAGGTTCTTCCCCGCTGTATCTTTAATGTGTACTCCATGAGATGATCTAGCTGAAATAGGCCTCTATGACCTCTTTGGTTCTTCACCAAATGAAAAAATCTTTGGCTCAATTGGAAGCTCTTCTCTTCTTCTACCTTTTTCTCTTCTTAAACAACCTCAAAATCTCTCTTAAAGGCAAAGGAAATTAAAACCGTAGCTTGTTTTCTCTTATATCTCTCTTTCATTCTTTTTCATGTTTCTCTCTCTTCTCTCATTTCTCATCCACACATTTGGCTTCTCTAGAATCTCTCATTCACGTTTTTCTTCTTCATTTATAAGCAAGACAACACTTCTTCTTCCAGTTATGCCCTTAATGAGTCCAAAATTTCCATCTTATCCTTCCTTATAAGCTTATGTTCTTTTAAACGTAAGTGTCTTGCCAAAAATAACCTTAAACATTCTATTCTAGAAACTTTCTTCTAGAAAGTATTCCCCATTTTCTTAAGTTTCTAGTGCCTCCAAAATCATTCAATTTGGTTCAGTGATTCAAAAGATATACTTCAAATATTTTTGGACTGCTCTTGTCCATAACAGTATACTATGTACAACTTCCATCTAAAATTTAAACATCTAAGAGACTAAATTGGATTCCAATTTCTCATACCATTTGTAGTTCCATGTCTCTAGTTTACCAAAAATTAGAAAGCATCTCATTTAGATTAGTAGAACTCTAGAAATCATCAAATACTGAAGTATGTTCAGTGGAATAACACCAGTTCATATTACTTAAGAGCACACTCACTGTACCTATCCCACTCTTTTAACTCAAATCTTTTCTTTTCATTTCAAATGGCCAGGATTTTTGGTGGAGAAGTAGAGAAATTTCTTAGGAATCCAATGGTTTAAGAATCAAGACATTTGGAGGTCTAGTGAAGAAGTTATGGTCAAAAGAAGCAACCATGTTTATGACCTCAATCAAGTTGAACCTATTTTGGCGCGATTTCCATAACCTTCATAAACAATGTCAGATTGATCTCATTTTTTGACTATTGGAAAGAATACTTCGATATATACAAATGTAATGCAGACCTGAGACACAAATTCTACCGTCTGAAGGGTATAAAATGGAACAGACTATATGACATCATTTTAAGACGAAGTGACATCATCAAATGATACAAGGTTGGGAAAATTGTCATAACTTTCCCTATAGATATCGGATTTAGGTTTTCTTTAAATGGTTTAAAAGATCAATTCAATATCTAAAACTTTTCTGAAGATCTCAATGACAAATTCTATCGTCTATGGGGTAGAAAATGGAACAAACCATATGATGACATCTTAAGGCAAAGCGATATCATTAGATGATACAAGGTTGGGAAAATTACCATAACTTTCCCTACAGATATCGAATTAAGGTGTTCTTTAGATGGTTTGAAAGATAACTTAAAGTCTACAACTTTCGTGAAGATATTGAAGACAAATTGTATCATCTGAAGGTTAGAAAATGGAACAAAAGACAGAATATGAACAGTAACTTCACTTTAGATGAATAGTAACTAAGACGATAAGATGAACAGTAACTATGATGATAGGATGAATAGTAACTTCGTATTAGATGAATAGTAATTAAGATGATAGAATAAACAGTAACTTCGTCTTAGATGAACAGTAACTAAGACGATATTTTCTTCCTTCTTTCATTTGCATTGTCTTACTTTTGTTTCCAGAACGTCTCCACTTCTAAAGATCGTAACTTTCAACTCCGATGTCCAAAAATTCCATACTATATACCATTGGAAAGATAAAAGAAAGATCTACAAATTTTTGAAGGAAACTTTTCCAAAATCTATTTATATCAATCTCAAATTTGCCCCTAAATTCCAAAGATGAATTTTCCATTCATACACCGACGTACTGCACCCAATCCTTAACTTCATCACAACTTTTGAGATTCTTAGTGACAGAATTGAAATTCGATGTCTTCATAAGAAATGTATTCATATATTTCTAGTTTAATCTACATTAAGAATCATCTCATTTTGAAAACTAGAGAAAGAGTTATGGCTAACAAACCGAAGTACACTCAGTGAATATTTTCCAGATCATTGCCAATTTTGTTTCTAAATCTTTCCTTAACACAACTCATACCCAGATCACTCTTTCTACTTCACTCAATCCTAATTCTCAACTTCATTTCAAATCCATTTTCCTCCATGAAGAAATTAGAATCCATGAATAATCATGAACACGAATAACAGAACATACATATGTGTACATATCCTTCATCAACTACTACACATATTTGACTTCATTTTTGCTTTCATTTCACTTCTAACTTTCACCTTAATTCTTCCTATTTCAAAAACTTCTTATCCACCAAAAACAACATCGCAAATCATAAATCTAACCACATTTCTCAGTCAAATGTTCTAACTTCTAAGAAAATGTTCGGGGTCCAACAATTATCCCCTCTTAACGAATTTCGTCCTCGAAATTCTCACCGAAATGATCAAATAAATGGAGGAAATGCGATATTAGGTTTTCCTCATTTTCCCAAGTAACTCTTTTACTCGAGTAATTTCTTCCCAATGACCATGGTCAAAAGACTCACTCAGTCTTTCACTCACTAATTTAATCATTCACTTTCTTAACGAGTTCCCCATTATGTTCTAGATTACTCACTGTTTTCCCACTTCCTTTGTCAATAATATCAATATCAGATCATATCGATATCTCTTAACATACTCATATTTCAAACTGAAAACATCTTTGTTAGTAATAAATCAATGGTCTTTTTCTCAATATATTTATCTGGACCAATATAATTCCAGCTTAGTTGATTCTTTATCTTAGCCTAAGCACATTTGCACTCCATTTAAGCACACTTTGAGAAGGTGGTACTCTTTGAAACATTTCATCTTTTGATTCTACTTCCTTAGCCACTAAACACTATCTTGGTGTATTCCCACTATAAAGAATATTATAAGTTATCTTTTAAACTCCTCTAACAGTCTCTTTGTTTAATCATCTTTATTGGTACACATACTTCTTATTTCAATCACAAAGCGTCATCATCCTATTTGAACCCAAAATTCAAATCTATTTTCAGTCTCTCAATCAAATTCACAATTCCTAAATTCCTCAAAATTCTCTTTATTTTCATTACTTATATGATTTACACGTTTTTCCTCACATATTCAACCTATTTTTCTCAACTTTTCAATTATCTTTAACATATTATCAAACTTTCACTTAGATCACTTAAATCTTTAATACCGTAGTACTATCGGGGCATTTGTTAACTCGAACAATTATTATCAAACTCTATATTCCAATGATTAGCTCTCCTAATTCCTTAAATAACAAATTCCTCTATGAGGTAACATTGTCTCATGTTCTTTTCAATTTCACAATTGACTTTGTCTCTCGAATGATTTTCTCAATTCCTTCGATTTCCTATAATTTCACGTTGACTTATTCTACTGTCTGCTCATACATACAAATTTCTCCACACATTTCAATCTATTTGTATTCTTAACTTCCTGTGCTTGTAATACATTCATCAGGTCAAATTCGTATCTCCCAAACATATTATCATAGAATTTAATGCGGTCCTATATACTCCATATATTAGCAATTAATGTCTCCTTAAGTTCAGGAACCCATTCATATAGTTGAATACTTTACATCAAATAAAATACATACATTCTCAGTAGCATACTCTATCTCGAAAGACTTCTTACCTGAATTATTGACACTATTTCCATAATCTTTATCAATCAATTTTTATCATCATCGTATTATAAGTGTTTATCATCAAAGTCATCTCATTCTATCCAGAGATCTATTTCCTACAATCACCAAATTATATCTTACACAAATGACGCTTTGATCTCCATTGGTCTTTGGCAATATCTGCATTAACTCTTCTCATTCAATTTTTCATCTTTTCCTTAATCTCATTCATACATAAAATTCTATCTTGTATGCATTTCTAACTTTCTCTATACTACATATCATTCCATTCATCTCATGAAAAGTTATTTATGTCTATTTCATTTCCCCTCTACTATTTCCTCATTTCTGTCTCATTTTCCTATTGTCATCTTTTTTTTTATCTTCCATATGCATATCCTTAATCAATTCCAAATCATTGATCCCTAATTATCATGACATTTTGATTTAATATCACAGACATCTTCTTATGCCAAATCATAACCGTTATCACTTTAATTAAACAATGATGTTCAATTCTTAGTTCAACCTTTGATTTTCTCTTTACTTATACTCCTGAAATCTTGTCATTTTCACTTATGTCTCTATTTCTTTCTCAGTTAAATCAGGAAAACCTTTTTACATCCATATCAAATTAAAGACATATCCACAACGAGATTCTGTCACCTTATTCGCTGACATAACCAAAAATACTAAATCTATGTCTAACCTATAGGACTACGCCATTACTCTTATTGCTAAATATCCAAAAACTTTCCTTACCATACACTCTATCAAGACACTATTCTTCTCACTAGGTCTATTGGCCCGAACTTTTAACAATCGCTCTTGCAATTTACACATATCCAAAGGTTACCGATGTAAGATCCTAATACTGGGCTCTGATACCACTCATGTTGGACTCCCGAACTTGATTTCGGAACCCAACACTTGCGAATATCATCATACTTAACTTCAGAGTGCATATACCTGGTAGGGTTATTCCGTGAACCCTTATTAGGTATCACCCCACAAGGGTGGCGTGCCCATAACAGTCAAACATCAAAACAAACCTATTTCTCTAACTTACCCCTTCTAACAAGGAAGTTGAAAAAAAAACATACACAATCAAACTACCTCAATCCACTCTTTCATTACTCAAGCAACAGAGTTTGAAAAACTTTATTTACAAATCAAAAGCCACACCATTGGCTTAATACATAAATACAAAATAACCAATGTAGCAAATCCTTTATGCTCTTGATCACTTGATCTCTTAGCTATCACCTGAGTATGGAACAGAAAAGGGGTGAGCTTGAAAGCTCGTGGGAATAGTTTACAACAAAAAAGTAAGCAAAAACCTTGAAGAACATTTTACTTGTCTTAGAAAACTTTCTTTGAGTTTATAATCACATGTTCCCTAGGCTTTCCGCCAAAACGTTTATAACTCATATTCAATGCAAAAATTCATGTGTATGCAAATCATGAATGCATCACTCATATCAACTTGTCATGAACACATAAGCACATCAAATTGCCTCTGATGGATCCAAAACAAAACGTACTACGCATTTCCACATAACGGTCTTACGTATTCATGAACTTATGGGAGTCTATGGAACTTTGCCAAAATCTATTTATATCAATCTCAAATTTTCCCCTAAAGTCCGAAGACGAATTTTCCATTCATACACCTATGTACTGCACCCAATCCTTAACTTCATGACAACTTTTGAGATTCTTAGTGACAGAATGAAATTGGATGTCTTTATAAGAAATGTACCCATATATTTCTAGTTTAATCCAAATCAAGAATCATCTCGTTTGGACAACTAAAGAAAGCATTATTGCTAACAAACCGAAGCACACTCAGTGAATATTTTCCAGATCATTGCCAATTTTGTTTCTAAATCTTTCCTTAACACAACTCATACCCAGATCA
>JANIHZ010000004.1:27119989-27138944 GCA_027478365.1 Erythroxylum rufum | reverse complement strand
GCATGCATTATACACGAGAATGAATTTGAATTAGAGAATAATACCTTTGCATGTGTTCTCGGTGAAAGACTTGCCATTCGAAGTAGATTTGTGAGATTTTTGACTGATTTCGATATGTTCTTTGCTGGATTTCGTAACAGAGTCAAGTAAGTCATGTATTAAATTGAGTTTTGTCATTGTTGATTAATGGATGTTATAATGCATGCATGTGAGCTTGAGAAGTCCGATTCGGTATTGGATGAGTTGATGATCGAATGAGAGTATGAACCTGTTAATATGATGTTTCTGGAACTTTACATTGGAATTTTATACGTATTTTGTTAAGCTTCTGAGAATGAGTCGAATGCATAGTCTGTCCGTGTTCATCCGGACTAGTTTAGATGTGATTTGAGTATAAATGTTGGATTTTTGGACTTGCATGTGAGTGTTTGAGTTGTGACTGAGTTAGAGGAATGATTCTAGGCATGTTTATGTTGTTTGAAAGGTGTTTGAAGTAAAGGAAAGGATACTGTGAATCGGGGAAGACGAGTGTCGAGCCAGACGTTGCGACCAATTTAATTGTGTACGTCGCAATGTGTGATAGCCTTTGAGCTTGTTGCGACTTATCCTTTATTGTACGTCACGATGTATGAGACGCCCTTGAACTCTTCGTGGTGAACGTTGCAAGAAATCCTGAGAAAACTGATTTTTAGGTTGTAGGACGCGACCTCATATTTTCTCCACGTCGCGGCGAGCATCCTTCCTTCGACTACTCAAACATGCTTTCGTATGTTGACCATAAAGTTCTTTATACTTATCCAAATTAGGTTCTTTTTGATTCTATTGTACACTAGAGTCATAGGGATACAACTTTTATGAAGAAATGGAGTTTTAGTTCGGTCTCTAAGAGTTTCAATTTTTGTTTGGAAGTTGAGGTAAGAATTATGCTGGAACTTGTGAACAGTCTAAGGTATTTTGAGTATATCTCTTTGTATACTGATCCAAATTAGATGGTTTTGGTGTCATTAGATATATATCTTCCACGTAGAGCTTTGCTCTATGATATATGTGAGTGCACGTTGAGCTTTACTCCGTGATATATCTGTGTGCACATGAGCTATGCTCCGTGATTATGTTCTAACTGAGCCCTTGGGCCAGGAATTATATGTGAATGTGAAAGGCTTTCAGTCCCAACAATAATAACGAATGCGAGTCTCATATGCATAAGTAATTGTTTATATATGATCTATTTTGGAAATGATTAAATGTTATGACCCATTGTGTAAGTTGTCGAATGATAATTGTATGACAGCATGATTAAATGTGATTTATGTGATAATTGCTATATTCCGGTGAATTCATCGATGATGGTTCACTCATTCGAGTTCGCAAAACTCATCAAAATTGTAATGTGGCTTTTCAAGTACGAGACAGGAGACCTAGTTCCTTAGTCAGATTTAAGGAACCTTTTGGATAGAGTAATGGCTCAGAGGTCTGTCAGCTGACACCTGAAGTTTCTAGCTTAACTTTTTGTTGAACTGCAAGATTTTGTATAAGTTGTGTAAATATTCGTTTGGGGATTTCAGTGTAAACTTGATGAATGAATGATTTTAAACATTGGTGAATTTTCGAGTATGTTAGATGATGCCATGTGTTAGTTAGATAGCCATGTGTATATCGGATTGGTTTGCTCCAACATACCATTATCTTAAGGTATGTACTTGAATGTCTTTCGGGTATTCATGTATTTGCTTTATAGCAGTGGGATGTTGCACATAAGACCAAAAACTTGAAGAAAATGGTCCTTTAAGTGTGAAATTTCAGTGTTACAAATGTATGGTGGAGAGTTGGGACACATGTCTTACCACTTATCAAATGGAGAGCCAAGTCATATGTCTTCCTCTTGCATTACCAATCGTCAATCCATGACTAGTCAATTTGTCACTTAATCAGTAGGCCATATGTCATGCAACTATACCACCATTTGTCACTCATTTATTCAAGCCATTTGTCACTTTATTAATAATGCCACATTCCAGCATTTCATAGGCTCATTCAACCTATATTCCTATGTATCATTTTGTCTTGTCCTTTAACATTTTTCTTATACTATATGCACTTTTCACCTTATCCATCACTCAATTTTAACAATAAATTCTCAATTCACTAATTATAATACCTCCAAAACAAAATTAAGTACATAATCAACACACAATTACATCATAATCATTTAAGATCTTTCACACCCTAGGATGTTTTAAATGAGTGCATATACTATTTTTACAATGTCTCTGAATCATAGTTCATGTATGCATGCAAATATAATGCACTTCATGTATTCTCATAGAATATGACTTATATAGCTAGCCTAATCCCTGAGGGTAGAAACGAGCTATTACATAAGATGTTACAATACATTTACAGAACCTTGCCAATGTCTTTGACAAGGATGATTCATAATCTAAGATAAGATATAAACTAAGTAACAAATTCCAAGTTATTATCAAACATATCAATCACCCAACTAAGTGATAATACGAACTGGGATTATCAGCAACTAAATTCCATCTAAATTGTGATATAACATAAGTCTCATTCAAATCCAAATAATAGTCGGTCTTTAATAATAACCTAAAATTTTCAATAGCTTCAACTTCTATCACTTTACCATTGCCTACATAGATTTATCTTTTACCATCAATTAGGTTTTGGTAGCCCAAGTAACCTGGCATAGACACACTAATGTGAGTAGTAACGCTAGAATCTAGCCACCATGTGTGTATAGGTACCGAAGTTAAATTAACCTTAGAACAAACCAAAGCGAAAAATGTTCCTTTCTTTGCACCCCATGCATGATATTTGGTACAATCCTTTTTCTTGCGTGCAGTACTTTCACAAAAAAATAGGCAAAAGCCTTATCCTATTGCTTCTATTGTTTCTTTGTATTAAGGCACCTACAGCTTCCTTACCCTTCTTTCTTTTTAAGTTCTTATCGTTTGAGGTAGTTGCTAAATGAGCACTCTCTGTCTTCTCTTATTTAGCCTTTCCTCTTCTTGCACATAATGAGCAATGAGCTTATTTAAAGTCCAAGTCTCCTTTTTACAGTTGTAGCTAACCTTAAATTGATCGAATTATATAGGAAGAGATATCAAAATTAAGTGCATAAGCAAGTCCTCAGATAACTCTAACTTTAGTGCCTTTAGTTTCAAAGCAAGATTCGACATCTCCAAGATATACTGCCTTATGTTTCCTTTTCCCTTATACCTATTTGAAATGAGATTTGCCAAAATCATACTTATTTAATCCTTTTTGCTTTTGGCAAACCTCTTTCCAATTTCCTCAAGGTAATCTTTGGCAGTAGTTACCCCTTCAGAAATAGTGCCCTTAAAGTTTTGTAGAATAGCATGCTTTATGATCATAAGACTCATGTGATTTGAACATTCCCACCTTTCCATGTTCCTCTTATCATCAGAAGAACTATCAAC
The DNA here is from genome assembly GCA_027478365.1 of Erythroxylum rufum. Taxonomy (NCBI): domain Eukaryota; kingdom Viridiplantae; phylum Streptophyta; class Magnoliopsida; order Malpighiales; family Erythroxylaceae; genus Erythroxylum; species Erythroxylum rufum. The sequence continues at coordinate 27,135,480 of JANIHZ010000004.1, read as the reverse complement.
TGTAAGATCGATAGGTCTTTTAGTCCTTAATGCAAGGTCTAGATCTATGACACCGAGAACAATCATAACGTTCACTTTCCATGCCTTAAAGCTTGTGTTGTTAAGCATGGGAATGGAATTGGTGCTGGTAGTAATAGTAGAAGCACAAGTAGCAACTGAACAGAGAACAAAACGATCAACAAACAAGCTCACATAAATTCTACATAATCATATAAAATCAAATAATGGTAACGTCCATTAAAAGATACCTAGCACAACATTAATATTTAGACTTTAGATAGAAATATTAACTTGCAAGCGGTACTCTTGGTACGGTAATCAAATATTGACAATAACAAAACTGTCAAACAATTAACCTTTCTTTAGACCGATTAATTGTTCACATGGCTGACCTAATAATTGTCACATGTTTATCACCACAGGTGTACATGTATTTTGGCCAAAATATTGACCTTCCTTTGGGCTGTCAATACTGACATTAATTACACATACTCAACCATCTTAATATTATAAAACAAATTAATTTACACATGAAAGGCTACTTTGACAGCATATTTTTTCAATCAATTTATTTCATAATATTAATAAAAGATCAATTATACCAATATTTGAATATATATTGAGCAGTCAATTTGAACATTGATTGTATTAACCATAATTAACTGAATTCAATTTTTATACAAAATATAAAAAATATATATAAACTAAAAGCATGTGTAATTCATTTATGCCAAAATTGAATATATCGAAACATCATATATGAACCAAATATAAATTTTTTAGAAATAGTCAAATGTACCAGTTGATTAAATATCTCATTTGTTTCTAGAACAAGATTTAAAAATATTTGGTTCCAAGATGCTAAAGTTTTAAGGTTGTTTATGATCTTTATATAATGGTTAAAGTATAAAAACAAATACAAGTGATTCTAGTCTTTATCCAATGGTCAAGGTGTAAAACCAAATAAATGGCTTCTGAATTTTTTTTCTAGTGGTTAAAGTATAAACCAAAAATGTGGCTTTATGTTTTAATAAAAGCCTTTAGCATTGGCATTGGATAAAGATTTAAAGGCTTCCATTTGTTTTTCATCGTAAACATGGAAGAAAAAATGATCTAACATGAAAGACGCTCTGATACCACTTGATAGAATTTCATTCCTTATGGTGAAAATCATCACCAATCATATAAACAATCATGTAAAATCATCAAGAATACTTAGATCTGTCACGGAAGCATACTTGGATCTATGAGAACAACGTGATTCTTTAATCTTGTAATTATTCATCTTCCAAGTCAATATGTACGTCTCTTTTATCTCAATAATCCTTTCCTTTCTATTTGATGGGATATCAGAAAAATTATCATTCATATGACTTGGGGACTATAACCCTAATGTTTATATAGTTTTTCTTATTTCTATTTTGGCCTATCATAAATAGAAATCATACTATTGGGTCTCTGCATATTAAAGCTCATACATTATTAGATGTCATATAGCACAAAACCTTTAACCTTAATAGATCACTTTAACCGGGCTTAACCTTATGATAGCTAATAATATACAATTAATTCATATATATATGTACCCACATGTTAGATTAATCTAACATAGGAAACAACAACAAAATATAAGCATCTAATTAGTTCCTTCGACAATTTTTGAAAGCAGACATTCATCATACAATAAGAATTGTTTAAGAATTATTGGTCTATAGCAATTAGGCTTTCCACGCAATAAGGATCAAAATTTAAGGACTTAGTTATTAATCTACCAGTCGTTCAAGTGCATATCCTTTTTTTCTAAAACTTGGAACATTCAAACAATGGGGGTTTGACGATTGAATTACTTTTTTAACAAAATAATATGTTTTAAATCAGAACGAGAGTTCAGAAAAAAAAATTGTTATGGGTTAGGAAGAATCACAGTTACAATCAAATTAGGAAAAAAGATTTTTCTACCTGACAACCTTAAAGTCACGAAAATCAATATTATCCTAAAACTAAGAAAAATTATGGCTTACAAAAAAGTAAGAACTAGACATTCTAACTGGCAAAGATTATGTCGCTTTAGGGAGAGAATCTTATTTTTTTGTAATTTCAATACATCTATTTTCTAAAATATTTAAGCAACGGAAATGCATCTATAAATTAATTTAGTGAATCCACGAATAAGATTGAATCTTACAAAAAAATTAAATCAGATTAATAGGTACTAATATGTTGATTACAAAGAAATTAAGAATCATATATATATGTGTGTGTTTGTGTGTATTTATTTAAAGTGGTTTGAATGCCTTTTTTTTATAAATTAAGAAGTTTAATTAAGAAGAAAAATAAAAGCACTCATGGCTCAATAGAAAAAGTGAAAACTAACAAAACTATTTAAAATACTCCTTAAATAATATAGGATTAGTGTTTTAGCAATGGAAATAAGCTAGAATATGATCATATTTCAAATTGTATTTAATAGTAAAAGTCATCAAATAATGCAAACTTTAACTTGTCCTTGTGTGTGTTCGTGTCCTTTAGTTATAATTCTTAAAAGCAACATGGGGCAACATGTAATCGTCTTTTAGATTATATTTAATGCTAAAACTTCAACTCCTATATTAAGAAAGAAACACAAGCTGGAACATACATGTATATGAGGTCATATTTAATCTTCTTACATATAAGGAGGGACATAGTTTTATAGCATGAATGTATCTAAAGTCGTATTCAGTAAAATATGATCCTTTAAGTCTCCAAATTTTCCTTAACCTTAGCTTGAGTCTAATAAGCCTCCTAAATCCTTTGTAATCTATTTATTACTAGCTCTTGTAATTTATCCATTATCCATATGTAATGGATCCTTTGCTTAACTATTCATATTATCGTCGTACCCCCCACCTACATTAAAAAGAGAAAGATAACAAATATTAAAAGTAACATTAACATTATACTTGCATAGGAGATCTAGTTTGTAAGAATTATCGTTGACCTCTTAATAACTAATTGACTGCCTTTGTAAAAGAAATCTTTCCTTCCTCATATGTACCCAAACTCAATCACTAGGTTCAAAAATTACTTGTCTTTTACCATTGTTAGGTTTGGTTATGTATTGCTCATTCTTCTTTTTGATTTGATACTTTACACATCATGAAATTGTCTCACCATCCTAACTTTCTTCTTTCCATCTAGACTAGCTCACCAAGATAATGCATTAGCAACCATATTATCCTCCCATTTTTATACTTAATTATAATTAGAAAGGTACCAAAAAACTTCATACTTCTAGATGACACTTAACATACGTTACCCTTTACATGCTTCAACAACTCATGATTAGAATATATAGCAAAATACTTAGGCCATAGGTTGTCATATTTTTTTTCCCACTAATGTATAGAGCATTTTGTTATAAGTTATGTAATTCTAGACAACTCTATTAAATTTCTTATTGGTTGTCTTGGTTTAAAATAGTTCTATGACCTATTCCTAAAACATCACACTTAATATGAAAGTTACAAGAAAATTAGGTAATCCTAATAAAGATGTTGGACATAAAATTTTCGTTAATAACATTGAATGATTGTTCTTGTTCATTATCCCAATGAAACCCTATAAGTTTTTGGCAATTCTAGTAAGGGTACAAAAATTGTCCTATATCCTTTTTTTCTACAAAGACCATAATAAAAATGTAGAAATGAGATGAGATGACTATTAAAGCTAGACAGTGTAGAGGAAGAAAGTCGGCTACCATTTCATAAAAAGGTTAGTTTTGGTGGGGACTCTGTACTATACAGGTTTTGATGTGAAAAGGCCCTTCTATGTCGGTCCTAGGGAGGCTAAACTAGTTCGAAGCTCCTATTATCTCCAGGGATGAATGGTGTCTAAGATGCAAACTTTCCTAATAACTTGGAAAAAGATTAAATGAAGGTAGTCAATACAACTTTAATAAAGGATTTCTCTCCTCTACAAGCAAGTGGTAAGAAAGAAAACACTAGAGCTTTAATTAAGGTGTCTAATACTTCTACTCCTAAAATATGGAGCAGTAGAGTTTCATCTCATACTTCAAGAATTAAACTCACCCAATTTGAGAAGGCCATATCCTTAGTTGGATTTTTTTATAGGAAGGCCTGCCTTTCCCTTTGTTCAAAATTGGGCAGTAGTCAATTGAAGTAAAAGAGGGTTAGAAAAAACTTTGCTCAATAAAGAAGATAGTTTCATTTTTAGGTTTAACTTAGAGGAAAGCTTACAAAAAATTTCGAAATTGGGTCGTGGCATATTTTAGGGAATTCTATGTTCTTAAGAAGATGGAATCTAAGTTTGCAACTTGATATAAATGGGATTGATTTATTTCCTATATGGATTAAATTCCGCATCATCCCTCTTGAATATTGGATGATAGCAGGGTTGAGATATTTAACTAGGTCTTTAGGCAAACCTATATGTCTTGATTCTCTAACTACAAGAATGGAGAGACTCTGCTATACTCATATTTGTATGGAAGTTAATAAGGAAGTCAACCTCCCTGACACTTAAGCTATCATGAAACTAAATGAAGATGGTGAGATGGTAAAGGCTGAAATTAGTCTTTATTATTATTGGAGGTCGAAGACTAACAACAAAAAATGGAAACCTATAGGCTAGAAATTCATGACTAGTTCCTGTGTTAAACTCCTTAAATCAGAAGGAGGAGGGAGCTACCTAAGTAAATGCAACTAACTTTCTAAATAGAGCTCTAGCCCTCAACCCCGAGAATAGCCCTGAAGTTGAAAAGATTAACAACCCTAAGGAGAAAATTCCCTCCTCTTCTCTTATTTTAGATAACTATTATGACTGTTTCATCCAAATAGAGTAGCTAGAGCCTACTTCCATTCCATATAAATCACCAAACAAAGGCTATGGCATAACTGATAATACTAAACCCTATTTTTTAATGGAAGAGCTGGGAAACATTCCAAATGAAAGTGACTAAGAGGAAAGAAAGTTAGGAAGAAGGAAGGATTCTAATAAAGGTACGAGGTATTCCCCTGAATGATTTGACCCTATCTTTATCCTATATTTTTTCTTAATGAATTTTTTGTCTTGGAACATAAGAGGTGTGAATAATCCTCTAAAAATTCTAGTTACTAGAGATATTATTTTGGTGAAGAAACCTCCTGCTTCTGGCTCTACTAGAAACTAAAATAAAAGAGCAATAACTTAGCAACTCTTTTGAATACTTAGGCTCAAATTAGGTTATTCAATCTAATCATTTGCACCATTATAATGACATGATAATTCTAACCTATGACAATGAGAAGATCAAGTTTGTGCTCAAGAACTCTTCATACCAGTTAATGCACTTAGAATGCACAATCAAAGGGTTCTCTAGTTGTTTCTTTGTAACCATCATATATGCTGCTAATTTTCAGTTTTAAAGGGTAGAGCTTTAGGAGGAAACTAAGGAGTCTAAAAGCCTCAATTTTTTTACCGTGGATGTTGGTTCGTGATCTAGACTTTATCTTATTTCCTTTCGAGGCTGAAGGCAAAAGACTAAAAATAAAGGTAATGGATATTACAAGTGGTTCAACAACTAGAGCTAATTGATTTTTGATTTGTGGGTAATTTATTTACTTGAGAAAACAAATAAGTAGGAAATTATCATATTAGGAAGAAGTTGGATAAAGTCCTAGTTAATCAGGAGTGGCTTCTTTAATATTCTGAATCTTTTGCTTTATTTGGACCTACTTGGTGTTCTGATCTAGAATTGAAATACATGGTCTTCAACCAAGGAACGCTTCTAAGGCTCCTTTCAAAATTTTCAATTTCCTATGTGATAAAGAAGGCTTTAGGGAGGCAGTGATCAGTGTTTGGAATTTAAATCCCTCCAACTAATGGAAAAATTGAAGAAATCAAAGGAACATTGAAAGGATTTCATTGTGATGACACTCTACCTACATTACAATTACTAGAGGGAAGCTATCAAAAACACAAAGAGGAGCTATACAATAAACCTAGGAACCATGTTTTAAAAATCCAAAAGTCTAATTTACTCGAGGATTATAACAGTGCTCTTATTGCTCATAACTCCGTGATGAAACAAAAATATAAATCCATATGGCTTAATGATGGATATAATAACACAAAATTTTTCCACAATGCATTTTTAACTATGAGAAATGAAAACAAAATTTCCTAATTAACAAACAAACGGGGGATATTATCTATGAGTGGAAGAAAATAGAAGATATCACACCCAACTATTTCAGTATTTTTTTTAATCAGAAGATTTTACACAAATATGAAAAGTTATGTACATTACTGGAGACTACTTGAGCAGTAATCTCTTACCTACCAAAAGTAAATATAAGGTAAGATATGACGAAGCTACATCTCTTCCCTATAACAAACACAAAAAATTGAGACAACAACAACCTTCCTACCAAAGATACCTTATAGAGCTAGCTCATCTAACCAGAAACACTAGCCACCTAGAGTTAATTTACACCACTATTAATTAACCAACAATTAATAACAATCCAAATCAACCGTAGGAGAAGATTCTGCTTTTGAAAAAGATTGTGAGCTTCTCCCTAGAAATCCTCTTATCTGTTTCAGGAAAGTCCTTAACATGCCATCTCCATGTTTTGCTTAATGGAAACAAGACTGGGTCCTGAACTTGTCTTTGCTTATGCTATGAAATTAGAAAGCCATTTGTCACTCATAGAATAACAAACCTTCCTAACTTCAATTTTGAAGAGGATGCATCACCAGTTGGCTTTCCTGATTTATTTACCTGCATGAAAAAGTTAGAGAAAGAAACCTCACCAATTACCTCCTCACAGGGGTGGAGTGGATAGTTTCCATAGCTTGGAAGATTATGCTAGAGATCACACTCCCAACATTCCTGGCTTCATCTTTAAAGGTTCTAATATTCTGTTCAGTCCAAATATTGTAGACTGTGGTGGAAAGAAGGATAGGGAGAGTAGGAAGAGCTGAGGTTCTGATAGTTGGGGTAGTATTAAACCAAATGATAATGGAATTGAGGTTTTTCGAAATAGGAAGATGTATATGAAAATGGTAGAGACACTGGTCCCAAACGGATTTAGAAAATTGACACTCAAAAAATAAGTGGTCAATTGTTTCATTATTTGAGAAACACAAGGAACAGAAGTTAGGGGTTTGTAGGTAGAGCAGTTTGTCTCGGGTATGTAACTTTTGAAGAAAAACTAGCCATAGGATAAAGGAACACCTAGGCCTACTATTTTTAAACCACACAAGCTTATTCCAAGAAACTTCTTGTAAAAGAGGTCTCAAAATAAGGTATGCTAACCTATTAGTGAACTTTTTAGTAAGACTAGCGAGCCATTCCAAACGATCAGGTTGAGAACTATTTGGAAGGTACTGAAGGGGCTCAAGGTTCCTTAGGATCCCTATGGTTGCCTCTTGCCATCTCTATTCATCATTGCTTATCAATGCAGATACTCTTACCGACAAAGGAAATTCTGAAGCATTGATCTCTCTCGGGGAAGTAAAGTTCTTCAGGATTCCTCTTGGATGCCACGAGTCCTACCATAAAAAAATAGAAATATCATTCCCTATCTTAAACCTGAATTGGATCCCCAGTTTGTCCCTCATAAATAAAATTTTCCTCTAACTCCAAGAGCTGTTAGAGGTTGGTTGGGCACCCCAAAAGGTTTTCCTTCTTAAGACTCGACAAAAGTTCCATACTTTGAGGTTATAAACTAAAATAACACAATGCACTTACAGAGTTGGACAGTATCTACTTTGAGGTTATAGACCAAGATATAAAGAGGAACCTAACCTAGCTCTCTTTTGCTCAAAAAGTCAGGGAAACCATATGCAGCCTAGCTCTTAATAAATCTTATCCTGATGGGTTTGGGGCTTATTCCTTCCAAAAAACCTATAGGATCATAGGACCTCTTCTTATAGAAATGGATCAAGAATTTTTTCTCACTTCAGAAACGCTAAGAAAGATGAGCAAGACATTTTTTCCTATCTTGAAGACTAAAAACCCTAACTCTTTATCAAATTATAGATTAATCTTATACTGCAACACTAGATGCAAGGTAATTTCCAAAATCATTGCCTCTATACTTAAGATGCCTTTGTCAAAGATCATTAGCCCACTATAAGGATTTCATACAAGATAGATCTACTGAGGCCAATATTCTACTTGTACAGGAGCTGATGAAGTACTATGATAGTGAAAATCCTATAAAGAGTTGTGTCTACACTTTTGTAAAGCCTTTGGAAAGTTTAAATATTTTTAATTGTCCTCCTTCCTTCACTAATCAGATCATGTCTTGAATTTTACTCCCTTATTTAGTATCTTATTTAATGGGTTCCCTACTCAATTGTTTAGAAGTACTAAAGGAATTAAACGAGAAAATCCTTTATCACCTTATTTATTTGTATTAGCAATGGAAATACTTAACGTTCTGCTTGGAATTCACCATCTTTCATTTTAGATGATGTTTTAGTATTGTATAAAGTTGAACCTTGTTCCCTGAAACTAATAATGAAGATTTTGAGCTTATTCGCTGAATTATCAAGGCTTAAAATGACTATGCAGAGGAGTTGAACTTATGTCTCATCAGATTTATCTTTGTTGGAGCAACTAAAAACCATCTTAGGCTTAACTATTAAAAAGACCCCATTTAAATATCTAAGTATTCCTATCATAACTAGGAAACCTACTTATCTTGATTGCCTTCATCTTTTGGAAATTTCAAAGGAAGTATCAATAAACAGCATAACTAAGTTTAAATTAACTACTAGATGTCTTCAATTGATTTCTTCATTTTTGAGAAACTTAAACACCAACTGTTCAACTCATATTTGTTTGCCTAAAAAGATTATCAAAGATATAGGGACGTGAATTAAGAAATTCTTATGAGCTAGAAAAGCAAATGACTCAAAAGGAGCAAAGGTTAGTTGGCAAGACCTATATATTTCTACACAAGAGTGTGGATTTGGTATTGTTTCTATTCAAGATATGCAAAAGATACTACTTACTAAAAGGTTAAGGACAAGGAAGGTCTTTGGTCTAAATGGTTCAATGAATTCTATATTAAAGATTATAATTTTTGGAGGCTAAAATAGAATAGGACTTTTAGATATTTTCCATTAGACCTCAAATCTATCCCCATAAACAAGTAATTAAGGGTGACGGGAAAAATGTTTGGCTTTGGTATGATAATTGGGCGTCTATTAGTCCCCTTCATTTGATACAGGACCTACATGCCCTCAAGTCTAAAATCCCTGAGAATACATCAACTAAAACACAATCTAGTTGTTGGGAAGAAAGTGATAATTGATAGTTTATATCGAATTCTTCCTAATTTGGCTAGAAGTGAGAAATAGAGTTGGATCAGTCCCATATCTAATATACTCCCAAGAGGCAGAATCAGAGTATACAAATAAAATTAGTTGGATATGAAGGTTATGTTATACCTATTTAAATGGTGATTACCTATTGTAGCTTAAAGAGGTATGAGAAATAGTGAGGCCATCTCAATAGATTCTTACTCTCCTCCATGCAGTAGTATTGCTTCAACTTGGTATAACTTAACCTAATTACGATTGAGAATTTTGGGATATAGTAGGTATCTCTTGGACCATATGAAATTGTACAACTTATGGGGCCATTAGTTTTGGAACATATCACAAATATATGATAACTCTGGTGGTAATGTAATTTGTAAGCTAATGAAGCAGCTTCCAAATTTGTCAAGAGGTGAGAGGAAAAGTTGAGGACGAAGAGTTGCAAATGAAGTGATCGTCTCAAGTGACGAGCCTGAGTTGACATATTATACATGATTATGCCATCTAGTGCCATGTGTTAAAACACGAGACAGTGTCTTATTTAGGGCTTTTTATCTTATCTATTGATTTATTATGCCATTATCAATTCGCATCATACGAGTTTATATTGGTTTATTTACCAAGACTATATTTGTATTACTTATTGATATTATTTTTATAATGAATTTATTTATGTTAAAAAAAGATTGTACTATATCTTTAATAAATCTTTGATAGAAATTAGCTTTCTAATTGCTTTCTTAATTACTTTCACCTTTTTCTCATCTACCTTGTATATTTTGCACTAATAACATAACTAAGTATAGTTTTATTTATACAAAAAGTACACCTTCCATGTTAGTATTGTATCTTGGAATACTTTTAATTTAAATATGTGATTGATATTTTATTATAAGTATGATGTTTGTTTGTTGATTGCTTTAAATTGAAATTTCAATCATGAAACACATATTATGTAAAATTTTCCTAGAAAATAAAAGATAAATAAGGTGGTTGTCTCAAATAATTTAAAACTATAACTCTAAAGGGACTATAAGAAACAAAGACAAAATATAAGCATTTAATTAGATCATTAGATAATTTTCAAGAGCAAAAAATTCATCATACAATAAAAATTGTTGGTTTATAGCAAGTAAGCTTTCCACACAATAAGGATCAAAATTTGAGAACCTAATAGCGTAGTTATTGATGTAGTCCACATCCTTGTTTCTGGAACTTAGAAATTTTAAATAAAAGGTTGGAAGGATTGACATTGAATTGCTAATGATTTCATTTGAATATAGCTCATGCCTTTTTAATGGAATAATATGTATTTAGATAAAATTTTAGACCAAAGTTTGTTCATAGTTTGGGAAGAATCACAATTGCAATCAAATAAAAAATAAAAAAGATTTATCTATTTAAAAACCTTAAAATAAAGAAGATCAATATGATCCTAAAGCTATGACAAAAAAAATTGCAACTTATAGTAAAGTAAGAACTGGACATTCTAGTTGGCAAAGCATATATCGCTTAAGGGAAGATTGAATCTTATATTTTTGTATTATTTTAATTTAATATTTTTATAAATATTTAAGTGATGGGAATCTATCTACAAATTAATCTTAGGGAATCCATGAATAAGATTGAATCTTACCAAAAAAGTTAAGTTAGACTAATTGGTACTAACTCGTAAATTACAAAGAATTTATGACCAATTTGTAAATAATTAAGATTCAAATGTACAAAGTAATTTAAACACCACAAAGAATTTTTTTTTATAGATTCAGAAGTTCAATAAAAAAGAATAAAAACACTCATCACTTTTAATAACTAAAGCTAAAACTAACTGAACTATTTAAAACATGCTTTAAACAATATAAAATTAGGATTTCCATGATGGAAATAAGATAGGATATTGTTATTTTTCAAACCAAGTTTCATACTAGAACTTTGACATCAAATAATAGGAACTTTATATTGATAGCATGTGTGTTCATGTTTTCCAATTATGATTCTTAAGATCAACATGCGTTGACACACGATTATGTGTTAGGTCAGTTTGATATTGAAACTTTAATTCTTATATCTAGAAAGAGACAAGTGCTAGGATGTATCTATATCTGAGGTTGTGTCCAATCTTTTCACATCTAAATAGGTACATGCACTACAACATGATTATGTCTAAGTTTGTATTCAACCTAATATAGGTCTTAAGTTTCAAAACTTTCTCAACATTGGCTTGAGTCCAATAAGCCTCCCAAAACCTCTATAATGTTCTTATTTCTAGCTTTTGTAATTTATCCATTATGCACATGTAATGGATCCTTTCTTATTTATTTGTATGAACATCATTCCCCCTAACCTACATTAAAAGAAGAATGATCAATAATATTGAAGTAATATTAGCATTATACTCACCTGAAAAGTCTAGATTGTAGTAATTATTATTGATCCTCTTAGTGACTTATGGACTATTACTCACCTAAAAAGTCTAGTTTGTAAGAATTATCATTTGTCCTCTCAGTGACTTATGGAACACCCCCTCTTAGTTGTAACTTAGACCACCTTTGTAAAAGAAAACTTGTCTTCCAACCTTGTTAGGCTTGGTCATATATTGCTCATTGTTCTTTTTGATTTGATGTTTTACACATTTATGAAGTTTTCTCACAATCTCATATTTCTTCTTTCCATCCAAACTATCTCTCTGAGATAATGTATGAGTAACCACAATCTTGTTACATTATTTATACTTGGTTACAAAATGAAAGTTCTTGATAAATTTCATCCATTTAGATGACATTTAACTTATCTTAGCTCTTTAGATGCTTTAATAACTTATGATCAAAATGTATAACAAATCTTTGGGCTATAGGTTTTCATATATTTATTAATAAGCAAATCCTTGGGCTATAGGTTGTTATATCTTTATTCACCTTACCAATGTATAGAGTTTTTTGTTATAATTTTTGTAATTCACTTTATTAAGTTTCTTATTGAAGGAAGCTATTAGCCATGACCTAGTTTTGGGGCATCACACTCAATATAATAGTTGAAGTAAAGTTAGGTAATGTTAATAAAGGTGTTGAATGTTGGACCCCGTTTCCAGAGCCTAACATCCAGAGTCGTAAACCTTGGGCTTGTGTATTACCTTGTAGGGTTATTTCCAAGAACCCTAAATAACCATCATCCTATAAGAGTAGAGTGCCCACACTAGTCAAACATCAAAGTTACAAATTGACTTCATCAAAGAAATTTCAGCTATAAATCTCTAGTTCGTTTTGAAGCAAGAAGCATCTCAATCGGAGCTCTATAGCTCAAGATATACTTAAAGCTAAAGCATGTGCATACCCCAATCATGTTCTCCCAACCGACCCCTCACTTTCTCTGCATCAAACTTAATCAAATCAACTCCAAAAGATGCCAATTTTCGTGTAGAGAACGAAAAATATGTCAGGAATCCATTGCTTTAAGAATCACTTCATTTGGAGGTCGGATGAGAAAGTTATGGCCAAAAGAATCCAACATGTTTATGCCCTTACTCGTATTGTACATGTCTTGGCTCAAATGCCATAACTTTTGTTACAGATGTCGGATTGATTTTATGTTTAGACGATTTAAAATAGGACTTCGAGATCTACAACTTTGATGAAGAACTCAAAGTGAGATTCGGGCTCTAGAAGGATCAAAAATGGAACAGAAGATAACGATACAAATTAAGACGATGCAGAAAGGTCAAACTAAGACGAAGCAAAAATAAGATGAAGCAGAGGTCAAACTAAGATGAAATAAAAGTCAAACTAAGACGAAGCGAAAGTCAAACTAAGACGAAGCAAACTAAGATGAAGCAAAACTAAGACGAAGCAAAGGTAAAACTAAGACAAAACAAAAGTCAAACTAAGACGAAACAAAGCAAGACGAAGCAAAACTAAAACGAAGCAAAGGTCAAACTAAGACGAAATAAACTAAGACGAAGCAGAGGTCAAACTAAGACAAAATAATAAAAAGGGCATAACTTTCACTACAAGTATCGAATTAATATCATTCTTAGATTGTTTTAAAGAAGACTTCTAGAACTAAAACTTCTATGAAGACCTCATAGACAAATTTTGTCTCTGTAAGGGTTAAAATTTCTAATCAATGTAGCTGTCCTGAAAGTTCACCCTATGCAGCAACAAAAACTTCAAATGATCATAACTTTCCGTTACTATATCCAAAACTTGCAAACTTTATATCGTTGGAAAGCTGGAAAGATCATCTACAACTTCCAAGAAGACAATTTTTACCAGTTCCACCTAGATCATTCCAGATTTTCCCTTGCATACAGAACACAATTCCTACCCTTATGAAAAATTGAATATAGCAATTTCAGAACTTGAAAAGCCATAAACAAGCATAATGTTTATGTATTTCATTCGCATCAAAATAAGTGTTTTTCAATGCTTTAGTGGGCATTTTGAGCCACCTTACATCAATGTTTCAAAGAAATCCCAAAATACAAAAGATACATGAACAATAACTTATCTAAATGCAACTAAAGCCTTAGTTTACAAGATTAGCTTAAAAATACAATAACATTTCAAAAGTGGAGTGATGCCTTGGCCCTTGACTACTCAAATCTCTTGCTTATCATGTAACATCCCATCACCGATGGGAAGGGTAGAATAGTAATTTAGAATGGTTTATGAGTGCTTAGAATTGTCTTGATATAGTCATGCATACACATACACGTGAATAGTATATTTTACACATGTAAATGATTGTACATGCATTCATAACATTTCCCGGTATAGTTGTGAATAAATGTGGTTGTTATGAAAAATGTGAATTATGTGTATTAAAAAATGAGTTACAGAGGGTCATTGAGGTTTTAGAATTTTTAGTGAATTTTTTAGAATTTTTTTTGAAAATTTCGGGGTAATTTCTAAACTAGGAAAAATGCCAAGTGACAGATTGATTGTGTACCGGTAGCAGGAAATGACTGGCTAATGGCACTGAAAAATTAGATACATGATTTTAGGATTTATTAATTTGAGCCATTGGAAATTTAGGAGAAAATGGAGGTGGAAACTAAAATTTGATTGGAAATAAGCCATCTAAGGCATGAGACATATGGCAAGTGACAAGTGTCACTTGCCTAACCATGTCCTAAACTTTTAATACATTAAAAGATCCCCTTTTTATTGTTCTCCACAATGCTTCTTATTTTTAAGGGTTTTGGTGCTTTATTTTGGCTCTCCTCCACCCATCTTCGTAGCTCTCCTCTTCTATGTTCCTTTTGAAAATTTTTTTGCTCATCTTTCCTATCTTCCTTTACCTTTCCTTCTCTTCTTTTGATTCTTTAAAAACCTAATCTTTCTACCCCCTCAAGATGGTGATTGTCGTGTGTGTGAGTGGAAGTGAGTGAGTTGGTGAAATGTTGAAGAGTTGAAGATTTGGAAGCTTAAGTAGGTAAGAATTGTGCTTTATGTCATGAATTGTTAATGAAATGCATTATTTGTGATGGTATTTGAACTTAATTTCATGGAAATCGTGTTTTGATTGTATGGGTAAGAATCCTTGTTTGATTGATGATGAATGAAGTTGAATGTGCTGTAGGTAAATTAGAGTTGTTTTGGATTGAATATAAGGATGTTAGATGAGTGTATAAAAAGGAAAATGATTGAGTGTATGTTGCTGCCATGTGGAGGTTTTGTTTTGGTTAGGTTAATATATGGAGTGAATTGAGTGGTGATTGGTGTAGATATGGTGTGGAAGAGGTAGGAGAAAGGTTAGGATGATAATCTGGAAAATTTGACTTGTGTATGTTTCAATGATTTTGCCATAACTTTTTATATGGTTATGAAATTGAGATGAGGTTTGGCTTGAATTAAACTAGAGTTGTTTGGATATAATTCTTGTGAAGGAAGTGATGTTTAATTTTGGCTTGAAGAGTTCCAAATTTGGACTAGAATGTGAGAAAGGGTGTAGGGGTGAACAGTAACTCGAAAACTGCATTTAGTAATCTGAAACTTTGGGAATTTTTCTGGGTTGATTTAGGCAGATTTTGCTAAAGGGGTCTTCATGAAAGTTGTAGCTTTTCTTGTTAGCTTTCTATCGCTACTAAGTATGACATTTTTTGATATTGAGGTTGAAAGTTATGATCTGTTGACTTTTAGATGTTATTCCAAAGATTCATGTGCATTGTGCTTGAAAAT
>JANIHZ010000004.1:27109534-27119889 GCA_027478365.1 Erythroxylum rufum | reverse complement strand
ACTACTCTAACAATCTAACAGTACTGTACACGCACAAGTCGACTTACAGGAGATACAAGTCGACTTATACACTAACACCAACAAGATCCGAAGCATGTTTAGTTTTTGAACAAAGAAAATCAGAATAGAGGCATTGAAAAAATGAGAAACAGAGGGAGCAGTTAACAAGCTTTTTAAAAACGAGAGAGGATGCCAGTTAACAAGGCTTTTCTGATTTTGTTTGTAGTATAAAAATTAATAATAATTTTAATCTTTGTCGAGGGATATAATTGGAAAAATGAGTTAAAATTAAATTACTTTCTATAAAATATTGTTGCATACCAAACATTATAATAAGAATCTACCCAATTTTCCTATTATAATTCTTATAGGTATCCAAACATAAAAATATCTTTACTTTCCATAAATTTATTTTCCAAGGAATCAGATCCAAATTAACTTTACTTTTCTGTCAACCAAACGGGGCCTTAGTCTCTTTTATTTATATTACCATGTGAAAAATAGGTAACCCTAAATGTAAAGTTTTTGTATTTTTTTTTTATAAATCAGTAAAGTTTATAAATAAATAGAAGTTATGTATAACTAGAGATTGCCCAAGCTATAATCTCTTATCCAAACCAGAAGACTAACTTACAAGAAAGCATAAGGAGCCCTACAAATGTTTCCCATAATAATGCAAACCACGATATCAAGCCAAAGCGATGACTACAACCACGATGGTCATATCAGGACCTTCTTACCAGTAATACAATTTCATGTAACAGACTCATTTATCATATAACCCAATCCAGCCTCCCTGCTAATCCTTAACCTGAGAACAATACATCATAATTTGATTCTTCACCTTTCTAGAGCAATGCGGGGTCTTCTTAGTGTAAGATTCCGAAGTGATGAGGTAGGTGAGATAAATCAACTCTAACCCACCTTCCATTGAAAACCCGATCTGGACTTCCATCTTTTCCAAGCATCAATCTGTGGGTTAGAGGCTCTTTGACTGTTATCTAAAGGAGGTCCCCTTGTAGCTTTTGTCCCCATGCTTCCATAACTCATTCTTCAAAGCTTAGTGGAGATTAAGGCTTTCCCTTCATCTTATGTTTCTCCTTTTTAAGCTATCAAGGAGGGATTGGGTTGCCCTCTCTTTACCTGAACTTGGACCTAGAGTCAAACCTGCAGACATTTTATTAGAAATATAAAACGCACACATTTACCTTCTCTTAGTGTTTGAGCTGAGGAGTTCCATAACTTGAAAGATCACTCTCATGTTGAAGCTCCCTACGTCCAAGGCTTTATCTTTGAAGGTTCAAAGGTTTCTTTCAGTCCACAAGTTATACACAATAATGGAAAGGATAATGATGAAGGTATTTATGTCACAGTTTCTGAAGGTTGGTGACTGGTTAACCTAAATTACAATGGATTGAAGATTTGTAAGGTAAGGTAGGTGTATTTGGAAGTGGTGTAGACTGTTTAACCATATTGTTTTAGAGAAAGGACATTCAAAGAATAAATGTTCAATAGTCTCCGAGTCCAAAACACACAAGGAGCATCGATTTGGGGTGTGGAGATAAAGAAGTTTGTCCCGTGTCTGCAATTTATTCAGGAAGGCTAACCATAGGATGAAGGAATAGCTAGGACTATTCCTTTTATGCCATACCATACTAGTTTATACAAAAGAACAGTCTGATTTGGAGGTCTCATTAACGTGTATGCAAAAGCATTTGTATACTTCCTTGATGGGCTAGCTAGCCATTCTAAACTATCCTCTCTTGAAGAATCTAGATGGTATTGCAACGGTTCTAGGTTACTAATAGTCCCAACTGTTATCTCTTGCCAGCACCGTTCATTATTCCTGATTACTTCAGACACTCTTGCAATCATAGGAAGCTCCGACCCATTGATCACTCTAGGAATAGAGTGAGCCATCAAGATACCTCTCAAATGCCAATGATACTGCCATAAAAAAGTCGAGTTTCTATTTCCTATTCTAAATCTGAATTGGTTCCCAATTTGATCCCTAGCATACAAAATCTTCCTCCAACTCCACAAACTACAGTTGTTAGGAAAGGTACTCCAAAAAATTTTCCTTTTCAAAATAATTGTGTGAACCCACCTAACCCACAAAGCTTCCCTATAATTAAACAGAAACCAAATTATTTTCCCTATCAACACGTTATTCCAAGTAGACAAATTTTTAATTTTTCATGCTAAAGCAAAAGCCCTAATCTATAAGCATAAATGTGCTACTTAAAGTATAATATGTAAAGGGCTCAAAATTGTGGTGGAAACCACATAAACTAGTACTAAGGGACTAATCGTTTTGCCAGTTATAAGAATTGGATGAAGAAGGTTATTTTCATTCATGAATGTTCCCACACTGGTAATCCACATAGTCAAGCAGATATTGTAAGGTTATAGTCATGCATCTCATACATAATATACATTAAATATACGCAGCAGAAAATAAAACAGAACCTTAAAAACCAAATCTACTCATGCATGTAGATATAGAAATAAAAATATGAAATGTAAGATGTTTACATACCTTTCTGATGATCTCCTTCGTTCTTTAATCTTCTCTGCATCGGGTTGTTGTAAACCACAACGATCAACGTAGACCATCTCTAATGAAAGTCCACACTAAGAAAAAAGGATGAAACCTCATCAGGTGATGGCTAGTATTCTTTCTTTGTGCTAGCAAAGACAAGAACTCTTGTGAGAGTTAGTGAGAAAAAGAGTGTGTGTGTAAGAAAGAATCTTTCTTTCTCGCTTGTGTCTCACAGAAGATGCATGAAAATTATCTATATTTTTTGCATCATTTGGGCTTCCTTAACCCCCATCACTAATGAAGAGTTATGGGAAGTTAATGGTCATGAATAACATGCATTAATGGAAGTTATGAGAAGTTAATGACCATGAATAACATACATTAATTGGAGTTTAGGAAGTTAATGGCCAAACTGGTAGCCAACAACACTTATTTCTAATTCATTCCATGCAACATTTTCTACCACGATAACATTGCGATACAATCCCAAAACACTCTCTCATATCTTGAATCACCATTTAAGACCATTTTACTCGTCCTTTGAATCTCATATATGTGTGACCTATTAAGTTCCTGGTTATGTTGGCCACTTGAATTAACGCTTAATTCAAGTAAGTGAAGAGCGGTATCTAGCAATACGTCATGACCCCGAATTGATCGTAAAGTCAATGGTTTGACTACAAACCCTTCCATACGCAATGTTGCCATGCAATTCATCCTTTCTCCATCTATACCCCACTTGGTTCAGAGTATGGTCAAAGTGTCAACTCCCTACTAGACTGACTATGTCACATCTAGTCTAAGTGCTATTTGTCCTGAGGATCTCATTACTCTATGTATCATTGAAGACTCTCTTCATGACACATATCTGCTTTGGCCGGAGACTCCCGAGTAATGACCCCAACAAGAGGTCGTGGGTATCATCTCCTTCTATCAGGAGTGATAAATCCTTTATTGGCTATTCAATTACCTCCGAATACCTCAAGCTGTACCTAGTCACCAACATATGAGTAATCCCTGAAGGGCACTAATGAATGGAGTCAAAGCACAGGATCAGTATTAGAGATATCCTTGAGCACCTCAAGTCAAAGGATATTTTCACCATTGCTATAATGAGACTATCATTGAAACTGGAATAGAATATCCATATGATTGTCTCATAGTATGTTGGACCCCATTTTCGGAGCCCAACATTCAGAGCCATAAACCTTATGCTTATTACCCTGCAGGGTCATTTGCCATCATTCCACAAGGGTGGTGTGCCCACACCAATCAAACACCAAAATTACAAATTGACTTCATCAAAGAAAATTGTAGCCATAAATCTCTAGTTTTCTTTGAAGCAAGAATCACCTCAATCGGTGCTCTACAGCTCAAGATATGCTTAAAAAGCTAAAGCTTGTACATACCCCAATTATGCTCTCCTAACTGACCCCTCTCACTTTCTCTCCAGAAAACTTATCCATTCAACTCTAAAAGATATCAATTTTCTTGGAGAGAGAGGAAAAGATGTTAGGAAACCATTTCTTCAAGAATCACTTCATTTGAAGTTCGGATGAGGAAGTTATGGCCAAGAGAATCCAACATGTTTAAGCCCTTACTTATATTGTACATGTCTTGGCACAAATGCCATAACATTTTTTACAGATATCGAATTGATTTCATTTTTAGACTACTGGAAAGAGAACTTCGAGATCTACAACTCTTATGAAAAACATGAAATAAGATTTGGCTTCTAAAAGGGACAAAAATAGAACATAAAAGGAGGCAAAAAGGTTAAGACGAAGATGACGTCAGTAAAACTAAGACGAAGATGATGTCATACTAAGACGAAGATGACGTCAGCAAAACTAAGACGAAGATGACGTCAATAAAACTAAGACAAAGTTGACGTCATACTAAGATGAAGATGACGTCAGACAAACTAAGACAAAGATGACGTCATACTAAGACGAAGATCACGTCTGCAAAACTAAGACGAAGTTGGCGTCATACTAAGACGAAGATGACGTCAGCAAAACTAAGACGAAGATGACGTCATACTAAGATGAAGATGGCGTTAGCAAAACTAAGACGAAGTTGGTCAAACTAAGATGAAGTAAAAGTCAAACTAAGACGATGATGACGTCATACTAAGACGAAGATGATGTCATACTAAGACGAAAACTAAGACTGAAGCAATCAAAAGGGCATAACTTTCACTACAAATATCGGATTGAGGTCATTTTTAGACCGTTTTAAAGAAGACTTCTAGAACTACAACTCCCAAGAAGACCTCAAAAACAATTTTTGCCTCTATAAAGATCGCAAATTTGAATCAATGAAGCTGTCCCGAAAGTTCTCCCTGTGCAGCAACACAAACTTCAAATGATCATACTTTCCGCTGCGATATCCAAAACTTACAAACTTTATATCGTTAGAAAGCTGGAAAGATCATCTACAACTCCCAAGAAGGCATTTCTTTCTAGTTCTACCTAGATTAGTCCAGATTTTCCTTTGAATATAGAACATAATTCCTACCCTTTTGAAAAATTGAATATAGCAATGTCAAAACTTGAGAAGCCATAAACAAACATAATATATATGTATTTCGTTCATGTCAAAAATATGTGTTTTTCAACACTTTAGTAGGCATTTCGAGCCACCTTACAACATAATCCAAAATACAACCTCTTGTAAAACAAAAGTTTCTCAAAATGCAACTAAAGCCTTGGTTTACAAGATTAGCTTAAAAATACAACAACATTTCAAAAGTGGAGTGATGCCTTGGTCCTTGACTACTCCAATCTCTTGCTCATCACCTGCTTATGGGGAGGAAAGTAGGGCGTGAGCTTAAAACCCGTGGGTGACAATTTTATAGTTTATAACAAGCAAAGAAATTTTAAAAACATCTTTCATGCAGAAATTCATGTGTATGCAAATCATGAATGCATTACTCTGATCAACTTGTCATGAACACATAAACACATAAAATGATTTGGGTAAGTCCAAAACATGACGCACTACACATTTTCAATGAAATGGTCCTGTGTAGTCATGAATTCTTAAGGGAGTCATTAAGGGATCTCCATGCCACTGACGGTCAGGCGGGAGAAGCCTATACTTGGGTCGATGTGCACATGACGGTTCTTGAGGGACTACCACAATCCCACATAACACATAGATTTTAAAATCTTGTAAGCTTGATGCCCAAAATGGCACATTCTCTTAAAAACTTGCTTTTCATATGCTTGTTATATCTTTAAAAAAAATTCTAAAAGTATGGTTTCATAATCATGCATCATTTCAAAGAATCATTTTAAAAAACAACTTTCCATAAATCACCACATAGATCATGTATAAGCATGTAGGCATTAAATGCATATAAATGAGGTAGTTGCAAAATGAATTTCTATCATTTATTGACAGAAAACTTTTATTATATTATCACCTCACTATAATAGCGAAACCGACCTTGAAGTCCTTGATTATGGCTTGTTCAAATATGTCTTTCCTCTTGCTCTTCTTGTCCTT
Organism: Erythroxylum rufum; assembly: GCA_027478365.1. Lineage (NCBI taxonomy): Eukaryota > Viridiplantae > Streptophyta > Magnoliopsida > Malpighiales > Erythroxylaceae > Erythroxylum > Erythroxylum rufum. The sequence continues at coordinate 27,113,834 of JANIHZ010000004.1, read as the reverse complement.
CTTGATTCCCTTTTTTTAACAAAAATACAATTCCCAAAATCAATAGGAATTTCCAAATGAGAACCCAAAGAAACTAATGTATAAAATCATCTTAGAACACTAAAACCTATGCATTTATTAAGCTCTTGACACCAAAATCTTTCCAAAAATCCAAAGCCTTAAAATGATCTTACCTCAAATCTTTACCAATTGAAGAAATGCTTGGTTCAAAAGAAAGCTCTTATCTTCCTCTACCTTTTCCCCTTCTTATACCACACCTAAATCTGTCTAAAAGGCTTAGTAAGATGGAACCCTAGCTCAACTCTCTTCTTTCCTCTCAACCACTAAAACTTCTCCTCTCTCTCTCTTTGATTTTGTTATTTCCCTTCTTCCTTTCCCAATTTCGTTTTCCCCCTCTTAAGGAAGACAAACAACACTTCTTGTTCCCCATTTTACCCTTAATGGTATACAAAAGTCCACTCCTTCAAAGCCTTAAGGTTTTTAAACTTAAGTGACTTGCCAGAATTGGCCTTACACTCTCCCTTTACTTTAATAGTTCAATGCCTTTAGCCCATGTCATATTATCTTACCCACATAACATGTTACTCAATTCCAACATGACTGATCTAGCAAGACCCCAAAATTAATCTAATCACGCTTACAAATAAAAAATCAGGGGCCAACATTGAACATAACATTTCTTTAATAACATTAAATGCATATGCTTGTTCACTATCCCAATAGAAATCTATGCATTCGAGACAATTCTAGTAAGGGTACAACAATTTTACTAAATCCTTAACAATCTTTGAATGACACTAGCCTTTTAACCTTAATTATTAATATAAGTCACAACCATTCCTTAATTGTTTTTACATTTTTCTTATCTACCCTATAACTTTTGCACTATTAACATAACAAAGAAGCACAATCTTGTTTATATAAAAAGTAAACTTTTTTCATATTAGCATATAGTCATTCTTTTCTTAACATGTCTCAAGTTACAAATATGTTTTTCTAACTATATATTAGAAATTTCATCAAAATAGAATACTAAAAATCTGCCTGAGTGTTCATGTAACATATGATTCAACAATCTCATAAAAGTACTAGGTGCATTAATTTATTTTTATTCTTGAAGATATTATTTTCATTCATCACCTTATTTTATCATAATCTAGTGATATGTACTTTTTTAAATTAATTTTAGAAAATAGATAAGAACTATATAATTCATCAAACATATCATCTAACTTGAGAATTGGGTGCCTATACTTTAATGTTATGTTATTGATAGTTTTACAATTAATAAACATCCTCCAAGAACCATCCTTCTTAGGCACTAGAAGCATTGGAATTCATAAGGCTCATACTTTTCCTTACATGCCCCTTAACCATTAGATCCTTCAATTACCTTTAAAGTTCCTTTTTCTCTATAAGATTGCTCCTACAAGTAGGTTTGGTACAAATTATAGACTACTATAAAATCAATTTGATGTTCAATCCCTTTAATAGGATTAATTCATTAGGAACATCATCAATCAACACATCCTTATACCATTGCAATAAGGGAACATCTCTAGGAAGAGATACCTTAAGTTCATTAGAACTGAAGATGGGGCTTTGATATCTCTCCCTTTTAAATAATAATCACTTTTTTTAAGAGAATCTCTTTAAAAATTCTGTTTAGTTTGAGCTCTCACTTTCACTCTCGTTTTTTCTCACCATTATTTCTTTTTATAAATCTCACTCACACTATTTTTTCTTCATTCTCTCTTTTCATTTTTAGTTGATTCACACAGACCTATTTGAGTGTTATGGTGTAAGAGCAATAAGCTTGTTGTCCTTCACCAACAACCATTTTTTTTTACCTTGATCTTTCTACATTTGTTAAGCCATTAAAGTTTATATAGGATTGGATGCTTCATAGTAGATAAACTCAACTCCTCTAAGAGAAACGTAGACCAAATTAGTGAAAATTCCTACATTAATGATCAAATAAAAAATTTATTGTAGATGTGGCATTTAGTATAAAGTATGTGTTCCATTTGTAACCTATTTTTTTATCTAAACACTTACTCTCTAAGTAATAATTGCCTCACCATCAATATCATACTCAACACCATGATTGTTAAAATCATCAAGTGGTTGTATAACTTCCTCTCCATCTAAATCACTTTCACTTTCCACCTCTCCATCATCCCTTATATTATAACTCTCTTATTTAAACACTAAGATCTAATATGCGTTGATACTAAATAATGAAAATGTTTAATATCTATATTTTGAGAGGATTGAGAATCAAGTTCAACTTTTATGTTATTATAGACATCCTCTTTAACATTGGATGGTTCAGCCTTTGCTTTAGATAAACCCTTATAATCTTCTCTTCTAATTATACCTCTAAGAATTGATAGGATTATTTGTGAACTTTAATGCACTTTTATGCTTTAATTATCTCTTCACCTTATATCCTTACGCACCATCCTTTCTAACTCAACATAATGATGTAGCTCTACCATATTAGCTATATCCTTATTCAAACCATTCAATAACCTTATCATAGTTGCTTCTCTATCATCCTCAACATTGGTTTGGACCATGACTACTTCCATCTCCTAATGATAATCCCCTATACTTCCCGAACCTTGAGAAAGGCTTTTTAATGTTTTATATAAATATATATAATAATAATTAGACATGAATCCCTTCCTCGTAAGAGCCATCAATTTATTATATCTTTATAAGATTCCCATGATTCCTTCTCTTATTAGTCACTAGTTGATACTAACAAATAATGGAATAATCAGTGAACTTTACCATAATTAGCCTCATTTTCTTCTCTTTAAAGTAAATATGAAAATTAAAATTCAATTTCATCTTTTTCTCCCACCCTAAATAATCCTATAGATTTTTTTAAAACCTTTAAAGGGAGGTATTTTCATCTTGACAGTATAAAGATTCCTATCCACTCCATTGACCTCTAAGTTTTATATTAGGATACCATTCAAGCCTAACTCCTCTTCCTGTCCTAATTTTACCCCTTTAAACTTAAATTTTAGATCAACTTCATCAACACTTAAATCATCATTTTATTTATTGACTTCCAATAGGGGTTTTTGATTGCACCTAGTATGTATACCCTTATTAGGAACTCATGGTTGTTATCTTATTTGCAATTCAACAATTCGATGGGATTACTTCTCCAACATATCTTTCACCTTATTATACATCATGTTCGTCCTCTTAAATTGTTATTCCATAGCCTACACCATGCACTCATTGTCCTTTTCTTCCTCCAGTGTTAAAATACCTATAATTAAAAGTTGCAAGAAGAAGTTAGTAAAAAGCAATTCCTCACTTACCCCCTTTTGTGTATACTCTTAAAAGACATTTAAACCAATTATATTTCACTCTTTAATTGGATATTTTAATGTTATTCTCACACCCTCTTTCCTTTTATCACTTATTTGCTTCCATCTCAAGCTCTTTAAGAAATTAAACAAACTTAACCCAAAATTCTAACTATTTAACCTTATAATGTCCAAACCTAAAGAATTAAAAAGTAAAGGAAGAAAAGCCACATGTTAAGTAAAAAAAACAAGAGAATTGAATGAAATAAGGAAATAATGATACTATTCAATTAGACTACATTTTCAAGAGAGTGTGTAAGGATAAAATTGATGAGAGTGTGTAAGGATAAAATTGAATTAGTGAGAATGTAATATTGATGCGAATAGGTTTTCAAGAGTTATTTGAAGAACCTAGATGATTGTTTGATATAGATGACAAGCATTGTGATTGACTTTCGGAATGCGTGGATGAAATGATTTGGAGTTCATTGTGAGAGGAAACACGAGCTACTTGAAAGATGAGATGAATGATAAAGATATTGATTTGTGGATATAGTTGGTGGTACTCTTGATACAAGAATTAAGAAATGTGAAGAGATTGAAGTATATGTATGATGAGGAATGAGTATGAAATGAATTGAACGTGAAGCTTGGAGCCTTATCCCTTGAGTATAAGAGATGAAATATGCACATGAGATAATCGATACGATATGCTACTCACTATTTGGAGAATTAGTGAAGAAAGTGAATATGATTGAACGAATCAAGTGAGTCAACTAACTGAAATCATTTGGAAGAAATTAATCGAGTGAAGAAGTTACTTGAGAAAATAAATTACTTGATGATTAGTCAGTAGGAATTTCGAGGACGAAATTCTTTTAAGAGGGGGAGAAATGTTGGGCCCCGATGCCTTTTTAAGCATGTTTAAATTATTTTGAGGTTTTAGTTTGCTAATTTTAAATTGGTTG
>JANIHZ010000004.1:27083133-27107026 GCA_027478365.1 Erythroxylum rufum | reverse complement strand
CTCACATGGTTACTTCCTTACTATTCACATTAGCTTTTCTTTTGCATTTTCTAAGGCATTTAATGCCTTTAATCCAATACTCACTCATTTCAAAACATAATTAAGCATATCTTTGTCTAAACACATTAGGCCATTATTCATCAATCTAAGCAACAATTCAAGTTTGCTCTAAGTCAACATGAAAGCTGTTTTCAATGTATATCATTACAAGTCCTTAATCCTAAGCCAAGTTCACTTAGGCATTTTATCAAATACCTAATATGCATGACTTTCAAGTCACATTTTCAAGACTTTATCATAGTAATTCATGCTCCTATCTTGTTATATGGTAAACACTTCCAAAAAATGACACATTTCACCACTCCATTCAATCCAATTCCCTTCATTTAAGCCATATTCACCATAATTATACAACTCATCACATTCATCCATTCCTTCTTCCATCATTTCGTCCAAGCCTATCTATCCAACATACTTCTTCTTCATTTTTCATCATCAATTCACATTATACATGTACAATTAGCACCATAGAATTCGTTTAAATCATCGATTTTGAAAGATACCCAAAAATTCGGTTTTGACTTAAGGAGGCTTCTCCATGACTCATTTCATTCACCTAAACCATGTTTCATGCATATTTAAGCATGGAGAACAACATAGCTTAACACCAAACTCAAAATCCTAATGTAAAGAGAGATGAGACAAAATTTACCTAAACCTTCCTTCGATGATATCTTCAAATCCTTTCGGAATTTCTCAAATATAATGGTAGATTTGAGTTGCTCTTTGAGATAGATTTGATTTGCTTGACCCCAAATTAGCTTAGAACACTTTGATTTGGGTTAGAGAATCAAAAAGAGGGTGGAATTTTAGGGATGGCCTAAACTAGCTTCTTCTTCTCCTCTCTTCTCCTTTCTTCTACTCTCTTTTAATTAAAAGAAGATGTTCTAAGTCTTTAGCAAGGAGTGCACGACCTTACATGGAGAAGGGTCTAGAATATTGACTCTTATTTGACCAAAATATGGTGAAAATACCTTTTTGCCCTTAGGTTATGTGAAATTACCATTATACCCTCCAAACTTTTCCTAAATTTGCAATTAAGCCCAAAATTTCGGAAACACCAAAATTTTATTTTTATTTTGGTCCTCGAACTTTTGAGAATAATAATTAAGCCCCTTAACTTTATAAAATTACATATTGGTCCTGCAAGAATTGAAAATTTACGTTTAAGTCCTTTAACTTTTAACAATTTGCAAATAAGTCCTTATGTACATCAACTTTTCCAATTAAGCTTTCTAAGTGTCTAATAAAGTCTATAAATCATGTCTAATCACTTCTAAGGCATTAGAATACATTTAACTTAGCCTCCATCGTCATATCCATTCAATAGACTCAGTTTTACTTACTTAAAAGCTTATATGTCAGAAATCTCTAGCATATCGATGAACTCTAAGTTTATGGAAGGGCGTATAACATTATAAATCACTAGCATATATACCCAAAAGGATTTAAATACATTTTTGAACTCATATACAACCATATATATATATATATCAATATACAGTAGCATCTCCAAGTATAAAACAATACAAAAGGGCTCAGAGAATCTGGTGTTACAGTTCTCCTTAATTTGATTTAACTTTTTAATACAAGTATTGATGTGATATACATAAAACAAAGTACAAAACAATACAAAAGAAAATTGAAAAGACAAGTGCACCTATTGTTTCTTATAGTATAATTTAAGTGAGTCAATTGTCATTCTCATAAGGACTATAGCTATTAGAACTAATTGACTTTCAATTGCTCAATTTCAAAAAATGAGTGATAGATTTAAAAAGAAAAATTAACAAAAATAAAATAACAAATAAGATAATTAGTCTATATCATAAATAAGAACTTAACAACCAATATACATATAGGATATAGATGAAGAATCCCCCTAGAACATTTCTTGTGCTTGAATTTATCATAATTTAATGAATAGTCCTAGTTACTTAGATCGATAGGAATTTTAAAATTACAGTTTTACTCTCATAGTCAAGACACAGTCCCTATGCTTAAGTATTTTGACCGAAGGTTCTCTCAAATCAAAATCCCTAAAGAATATATTAATTCGCTTGATGAATTTCCATGATAGATTTCACTCTAGCTAAAAAGGATAATATAGCCCCCATCTCTGGCATTCAACCCTTATTATTCATTATGTGATCTAATTATCTATAAGATTTTTTTTACATTTGTTACTTCAATCATATATATGAATTCAAAGATGAATCTTCTATGTTCATCACTTTAATCCAATATAATAAATAATTGTCAAGAAAACTATAATCTTCTATTAAATCAAAGAAATCAAATCAAAATATAATTCTAAGGTTTATCCCACCTAAATATATATCCCAATTTAGTGTATGAAAAATTAAAGAAAAAGAATATTGAACAATAAAGGGAACAAGATAAAAGAATGACTTTTATAGATCGTGAATCTTGATGTTCTTGATTGATTCTTTGATGGACTTCTTGAACTTTTCCCTAAATTTGTTTCATTTTTTATGTGTCCTTGAAGCTCCTCTTATTCCCATTTTCTAATTTCCATATTGAAAGTGAAAAGATAAGGAGGAGAAAAGTAACTACATAAATAAAATATTTAGGTGTTTGCTTCAATCACAAAATTTCTAAAAAGTTGACCTTTTGGCCTTCTTATTCCAATTAAGTTTACAACATTTAATATATTTTTAAAAAAAGGTTGGTCTTGTGATAGACTTTGAACCATTTATTTAGAGCTTGATACAATCAATTAGGTTTAATTAAAGCTTAACTAGACCCAAGCAAAACTTAAATGTGATTAAATTTCAAACTACTCAATTTTTGATCAAGTTCGAGCTTCGATCCAGCCTCTCAAACTCGATCGAGCTTTGAGCTAGACTTGAATTTCAAAATAAAATTTTTTTCATTGATCTCGAACGCATTACTTGTTGCCATTCTTATGCATACTTGGGTTAGATCAAGTTGGACTTCAAAGGGTCCTTCAGTCGTAGCACGTGGAACTGCCAATTTTGAATATCAACCCTGTCTAAAATTATTTCTATAATTAATTAGTTCCTCTTTCGAAGGATTACAAAAGTTCGTAGCTGTTAATGTAATTTTCTACAAAAAAAGCAAATGAATGAACTATTCTTGCCAATAGTTGCTATTCTTGCAATAATGCTTATCAAAAGAAGAGATTGACATTTTTTAGTCAAAAATTGTTTTTCGCAATTCCAGTAGCTGACGAGAAATTTCTTGAACAAACTGCACTCCCTCCTTTCCAGCTTCAAGAGAGTTAAGAGTATGCTCCAGAAAGTTGTGATCAGTTTCGAGTGATTCTACCCTTTCATTGAGATCTGAAAGTTCACTTCGAAGACTCATCCAATCAACTTCATCGTATTGATTGAGGAGTTTCTTCTTATGCTGATTGATTTTGTGATCTTTGTCTCTCTTTTCATGGGCAGGAAGGGTTAAACTAGATGCAGGTTGATCATTTACCTGATCATCCATTTGACTTGGCTCCTCATTCAGAGAATCTCCCACATCGTGTTCTCCATCTCTTGTTTCACTGGAATCATCGCTCCCAGAACTGTCAGGTAAAGCCCTGTCTCGAGCAAATTGATGAAGTTTCCTCTCCAAACCCTCTAAACAGTGTGCAATGTACTTTCTCTCTTCTTCAAAACATGACATTGAAGTTCCGACAGAGCTTGGTTTTTCACTAAACATGGAGCTAGAAGTGATGTTGGCATTACCTTTTGTATTAACCTTCTGCCGCAATTCCATAATTTCTTCAAATGTTACCTCTAGTGCCGATTCACCGGGATACTTCAACCTGAAATATTCAAGTTCTGCTTCTAAATCTTGTATTTCTTTTTCCTTCTCAGCCACAAGGTCGTTGGCTTTCTCCAGTGCATCTACATCGTATTCTGCTTGCTCTTCCATCATTCTCAAGTATTGCAAAGCCTCCATATGGAGTGCTGCTTTCTCCTCTTGTAACCTGTTGATCATGGCCATCGCCTGATTGGCAGCAATTGCAGAAGCGTTCCTTTCTTCCTCTAACTCTAAAGACAAAGCACTAATGCATTCTTTATCATACTCAACTTGATGTTTTAATTGTTCAACAATGTTCTCACCCTCAACTTCAATCACATCAAGAGATTCAAACCCAGAAGACTCACCTATTTCGGTTGAGATTGATTTCTTAGTCACAACTCCATCGGAGTTGGATGCATCAATTATCTGTAACTCATTAACATTTCCCTGCTTGCCTGGTAATGGACAACTCAAATATAAGTCAGTCCCTTGAGTGGCACTAATTTCTCTCGGAAATGGTTTCAATTCTTCTTTAGTATCACCGGCATCCTTTTTATTGGTATTCTCTGCCACACAATCAAATACATCTCTCTCCTTATTTACAATGCTAGACTTCAACCCACCACTCAAATCTACAGAAGGTGCATTTGTTGGAAGCAATTCTTTAGAAACCTGGTTACTTTTAGTGCTTGCTCCACCTATTGTGATTATTGACTTCACATTTCCCTCATGCTTATTAATTGGAGTCTGTCTTATGATGCTAGATCCAGTGCTATCTGCAGCTAACAATTCATCGATGAAGAAGGTAAATTACATGCAGAAAATAACTTTTACAAAATTAGGTAAGCAGAGAGAGAGATAAAGAGCTTACACTTCTTATGCGATGCTTCAAATGGACCTCCAACAACAGTAAATGATGGGGGAACATCAAGTAAAGATATAAACTCTGAAAGTGCAGAAGAATCAGAATTCTGACCGACAGCAAATTTGACCTCACTCTTCTCTGTTGAAACTCCAACAGAAGCTTCCATCGTATTGAATGAAAGATGAAAATCATCAAGTGAAATTAGTTTGGGAATTGGGTGGGTTTTCACATTACCTTGCTGCTGGTTACTGTCCACTAGATCCTGCCTACTATAAGAACCACATTCTAAATGTTTGCCATCACGAGGGAATCGTGCATTAGAAGACATATTGGTTAGATTTTTCGTGGCCACAGAGCTGGCCCTTGATCTCGTAGGAAGTTCATAAACATCTTGAATCTTCAATCCCTCCGTAGGTTCCATTTCATCAGCAACACTATTATGGTCATCATCATCAGAAAATGGGAACTCGTTCTCAGAATCAGAAGTGATTTTGAGCTCAGTGTACGCTACATGAGAAGGATCATAACCACTTTTTGCTACACGGTTAGATATTACTGGACCAGCAAACCTCCCTCTCATCTTCTTCATATTTTCTCTGTGGTTCAAACTACGTGGCAAAGGAATATTGGGCTTAGTCATGCCACTTCTAGGTGATTTTAGTTGGAAGACTCTGTTGCCATGTTGTCTTGATATCCAAGACTTATTGCAACATGAGCAGAGTTTTGTAGCATTAGAACCAGAAACAAATCTGCCATTAAAAACTGAACTCTTGAAATTGCAAGCACTATGATCTGATCCAGTTTGAGCTGTCAATAACTTGTGCATATCTGTGTTTGCTCTGGGTTTGTTATTGAATGACAAGACACATTCTTCACACATACCACGGGCATCGGCAAGCTTTCCATGATTATGACACGAAATCAAGAATGAAATTTCTGATCTATGGTCTTTGCAAAATAGATTCCTATAAAACTCAGGTTTTTCCTTGCCCAATACATGGTCTAGCCTGGAACAAAAAATGCAAGGCAGTTGCAATTCACAATAACTTGCAAACTTTGTCAGTAGATATGAGATTACAGCATGAATGAGCAGAAAAGAGATCAAAATCCATTCACATGCCGCAGACTTCAGAGCAGACAAAAACCCCAACAAATTCCTCTGTGATTTGACAAATGAGATGCCCATTGCAGCCATTTGTACCAAAATCAGTCTAAAATTCCATAAGATGCTCAATTGAGTGAATAAACAAAGGGTTGGAATTGGGCTGGTCAAAAGAAAACATAAACCGATCATCTAATGGTGGAATTGAGGAGTCCATCCTGTATTCAATTCAGGAAAATCACCCAGATGCAGAAGAAAAAGGACAAAGGTAAACGTTTAATCAGATCAAAGATAGCTTAAGTATGAAAGCCAACAACAAGAATTTGAGCGAATTTACCCAAAAAAAAAAAAGGAACAAATAACTTCCATGGTTTATTACCAACCTAGACATTTTCATATATACTTTGCTTCCTTCATGTAGCACAAAAGCTATTAGACTTTACGAATATGGAAACATAGGGCTGACAGATGATGTGAAGACTACACTACAGTTAGTTTTAAAAAGTCATCAAGGAAAGTATCATGAACTCAGCATAACAACTGGCAGTTGAGCCAGATTCTTAGAAACCCGTTAAATGGAGGGCACCAAAGCCAAACGAACATTAACCATATTTTCCAATGCTATGACAAAATCAACGAACGTTGGTCAAGAATGATTGAATTCAGCATCCAACGGATAATCTAAATACAGAACATAACGCCAGAATCAACAAGTAATGACAAAACACAATATAAGGACCAAAATAAAAAACCATTTGTTGCGGATAGGCGAAACTCCTTTGTTTTTTAAGAATTGGTCCAACAACAACACCACATTATTCCTTTTTATTTCATAATAAACAGATATCGATATTGCGTTCAAGCAAGATCTGCACTTCCTACATGTTAAAAGAACACAAGCGCCAGCAAATTAAGAGTCATGAAAGAAATCAAGAAGAATGGTAAGTTACAATCTCCACCTGTGTTCCAATAATTGACATGTAGAACGTAGAATATCAATCACGCAAGATAAGAATGGAAGTTATAGAGAAGCAGTACCTGGTTGACGATGGTCTCAAGGGAGGAGAAGAGATTTGAAGGGCAATAAAGATCAGAGGTGAAGAATAAAGGGAGGGGAAGAAGTAAGGAAAACGAGAAAAATAAAATGAAATGGGAAACTCCATAACTGACTAAAAAAAGAGCGATCGTTGAGATTTCAGTTGACGAAAAGAAAGATTCTCATATATCTTATCTTATGTCCACTTATATTAAAATTAAAACAGTAACTGAAGAAAGATTCCCAACATCTTATGTCCACTTATATTAAAATTAAAACAGTAACTGCCTGTCTCTTGAATATTTTACTCAATTATGAATGACCTGGGCCATGTTGGGCTTCTGAATCATCCATGACCCAATCCAGGTCAGCTGTCACCTACTGGTTCCAAGTCGATACTTGGGCATGCGATGGCTAGCCTACATTCTTCTCTTCTAAGTTCCGGTTCTTAAAAACTTGGAGCTAAGGAGCTCTGTGTCATGAAGATTTTCTTGCGACCTCTGGCTGTAAGTCGATTTTGTATGCCTTTTTGTTAGTATACTATTGTTTTATGTTTTCCCATCCCATGTAGAGGCTTGGAGGTTTACGGGATTATGCGAGTTCGTTTGACAGATCAAAACTTCGTCTTGAAGGGGTTAAGGATATCATTGCTGTTGCTTCTGCTAAAGGCGGCGTCGGCAAGTCCACCACCGCTGGTAATTTCTTTATTTATTTTTTAAAGCTGTTTTCTGCTCTAGTGCATTCTATTCTATACATAATAGAGATTGGTAGATGGGATTAACCATATGTTACTCTATTCTCATTTAATTTTCTGTATTAATGTTTAATTAAGAATATTTCTAGTGGGGTAATTTGGGAAGGTTGTTGAAGAAATGGTTACTGGTGAGCTAGGAGAAGGTTAAGTATGTGTGCTTCTGTGCATTTTAGTGTCCCGGTTATGTGTTAAAAGTTTAGAAATTTAGGTCCACTTCAATGGTATCATTGGTCTCTCTTAAGTAAGAGCAAATGGAGAGAAGTTGAAGGATTTTTGCTTCATTTTCAAAGTACGAATTTAAGCAGATGCTCTCTGTCAGCTGTGGATTATACATGTTTTCTGGTATATGCAGTTAATTTGTCCATTGCATTTGCTAAGAAGTGCCAATTGAAAGTCGGTTTGCTTGATGCTGATGTTTACGGTCCGTCTATTCCTATGATGATGAATGTGAGCAGAAAGCCAGAAATAACTGCAGGTAATGCTTCAATTCTGTGTGGCACCATAACTTTAGGCTGCATATTGTTGATTAAGAGATGTGTTTTGTACACCTTTCACAAATTAATGGACATAAGTGTAAAGGCTGTTAAATTATGCATCACCTACTAACAAGCTAATGTATGCATGATGGAGGTCATGAAGCTGTTGACGTGTACATGAATTAGTTGAGAAGTTGTTAATAACTGTTAGTTAGTTATGTAATTTGTCAGCATAGTTGTAGCTTAGTTGGAGATAGTTATAGATAGTTGAATCTTCTTGTATATAAATAGTTTTTTTAAAAATTCTTTGCAATTCAATTGAATGAGAATTACTCTTTAATTTCTATTTGGTATCTTTCTCTCCAAAAAGGAGATATTCGTTAATGGAATTAGAGAACGATCTACTGTGGCTGTGATCGATTATAGTGAGTTGCGATTTCTTTAGTTAGAAGAGACATGGAGGAATTGCAATGAGGCCTGAATGTAGAAGGCTCTATGGATTCAAGAATTCAAAGCAATGGAATTAACAGAGATCCATTGCATCTTCAAGAATCAGACCATCCATGTATGACTTGTAACGACAACTCTGTTTGGAAGTAATTTTCTGTGCTAGAGTAGGGCGATGAAAATGACTCTTGGAGCAAAGTTGAAGCTAGGCTTTATCGATGGAAGTTGTGTAAAACTTGATAGAAACTCAATTGAATTTGAGTTATGGAGAAGAGTAGACTGTATGGTGTTGTCTTGGATATTAAATTCAATCTCAAAGGAGATTGTTGAGGCTTTTATGTACACTAATTCAGCTAGGGAGTTGTGGCTCGATTTGGAGTAGAGATTTGGGGAATGCAATGGCCCCTTATTATGTCAGTTCAGAGAGCGATAATTTCAATCTGCCTATCAATTTGTGGTGAAATATTTTACAAAAATTAAGAGGTATTTGATGAATTGATGCTTCTTATGCTATTCCACAATGTTCATGTGGGGCTTCAAAAGCAGTGGGAGAAATTACTTCTTTAATCAAATCATGCAGTTTTTAATAGGGTTGAACGATAGCTATGACCTTATAAAGAACCGAATCCTTGTCATGGATCCTTTACCAAGCATTAATAAGGTTAACTCAATGGTGCTGCAAGTAGAAAAACAAAGAGAGGTTCATATGGGAATCAATGATGGATAGACAACATTGCAATGATGATTGGATCAACAAATGTAGACAGGATGCAAGGAGGAACAAATGGGATGTAGATGAAATATAAGAAAGGAATAGTGGATAAAAGCAAATTGCACCATGACCAATGCAATAAAAGTGGTCATTTAAAGGAAACATGCTTTAAATTGCATGGGTATCCTGATTGTTGGAAAGATTTACAAGAGCAGAAGGGAAAATCAAGTGGAAAGAATAGGATTATTGCAACAAATGTGGTTAAATGTCAAGTATGACAAAGAAAGACAGTAAAGAGGCAGATTGGACTTCCTCAATTTCTAAATTGGTGAAACAAGAGGTGTCGAGTCATGGAAGGAAAGGTACCAATAGATCCTTTCACAACAAATATGCTTACATCCATGACTTTGCAGGTACTGTTCTAAACATTCTTTGCTTTGTCTTGATGAGTTGGATTCTAGCTCTTGGATATTTGATAGTAGTGCTCCTAACCTTGTTTGTGTTAACCTAAACCACAGAAATAAATCCATAACCCTTAATCAAGTATTTCCTATGTTTATGCCAGATGAGTCTACAATCTATGTTAAATGCATTGGTGGTATTATGATGACAAATTAAGTGATTTTAGCCAAGACATTACACATTCCCACCTTCAAATCTAACCTATTATCAATTAACAAATTAACAAACACAACACTAATTAACTTTGAATTTTATCCTTCCCATTTCACTGTACATGACTTGAAGACTAACAAGTACTAACAGTAGGAAAAGTAGTAGGAAGATTGTATGTCCTTGTCCAAAATTTACCCAAAGTCCTTTTTTGTTCTTATTGTTACTTCTTTTCAATCATTGAACTCTTGTTGTAATTCAAATTGTGCTCACTTCGTGTCTATGGTTTATGTTTGGCATAAAAGGCTTGGCCACCCATCTTCAAACGTGATTTGGTGAATTAATATTGGCAAACATGAATTTGATGAAGTTGAAAGTGCTTGTGACGTAAGTCTCGCTGCCAAACAACAAAGACTACCTTTCCCTTCTAGTACCATTCAACAAACAGAGCTTTTAATTTAGTCCATGGAGACATTTAGGGACCTTATAACCAGAAATCCATTATAGGTGCTTCTACATGCTAACCATTTTTGATGACTTTAGTCATGCAATATGGACTTAATTTTATGAATCACAAGAGGCAACTTGTCCAATTATTATCTTCTTTCACCAAAATGGTTCAAAATCAATTCTAACAACACATTCAAGTTATTGGACAGATAATGGGTATGAGTTTTTGAGTCACAACTGTCAAATATTGTTCAATTAGCTAGGTATTGTCCATTAAAAAACCTATGTCTATACTTACACCACAAAATGGAGTCGTTGAAAGGAAGCACAAACACCTCGTACAAGTTGATAGAGCTCTTGTCATTCAATCTTCACTTCTTAGACAATTTTGGGGTGAAGCTATTCTCACTACTACTCATCTCGTAAACTGATTACGCACACCCATCCTTGATTGGAAAACTCCATATGAGATGATTTATGATCATGCTCCTTTATACAAAACTTTGAAAACATTTGGATTCCTTTGTTTTGCCACAAATAGAAGACCTCTTAAAGACAAGTTCGATAAACTTACATACAAATGTCTTTTTTTTTTTTTTTTGGATATTGTCATGGACAGAAAGCCTTTAGACTCTTTAACCTTGACACCCAGACCATTCTTATATCGAAAGATGTTCTTTTTCATGAGAACATTTTTCCCTACAAAACAACACAGCCCTTAATGAAAGAAGTTTGTTATCCTTAATTTCCAATAAAACAGACTTACAAGATATTAAGCCCATTGATTATGCTCGACCTTTCCCACCTATACACCATAGATATTAACAAATCAATAACAACCTTTTCAAACATTTCTATAGGATATTGGCCATAATGATCATAACTTTGATGTTCCTAACCCTAATGCTCAATGTCTATTTCCTGTTACAAATCCTCTTGGTTTTAATGTTGAATCGAGGAGAAGTTATAAAATCAGGTTTAAACCTAGTTGGTTAAATGATTTTGTTTCCTGCACTATATCTTCTATCTATATGTCTACTGCCAGTACATATAACCGCACACCATTACTACCTGCATCCTTTCATTTTGCATTTGAGTATCATTTCAAATACTCAAGAGCTAGAATCATTCCATCAAGCAAAGCACATAAAGGAATGGGTGCAGGCCATGCAGCAGAGTTGAATGCCCTTGAGGCCAATCAAACCTGGGAGTCGACATAGTTACCAAATGGTAAACGAGCCATTGGTTCTCGATGTGTCTGTCAATTAAAACTTAAACCTGATGGAAGTGTTAGTTGCTTTAAAGCCAGGCCGATGGCTAAAGGATACAATCAAAGCAAAGGGATGTGTTACATAGACAACTTTTTGCTCGTGGCTAGGGAGTAAATAGTGAGGTTGTTGCTAGCTTTAGTTTCTCCGAAAGCCTAGCCATTACGTCAATTAAACATAAACAACACATTTTTGTACGGCTTTATATATGAGGAAGTCTACATGATTCATCCTGAAGGTTATTCTAAAGCTAAACCAGGTGAAGCTTGCAAATTAAAATGCTCTTTGTATGAGCTTAAGCAGGCATCACGATAATGGAACAACGAATTCACTCATCATTTGCGGAATTATGGCTTCATATAGTGCCACCGTGATCATTGTCTCGCCATTAAGACATCTGGTGATAGTTTTCTTGCTCTAATTGTACATGTGAATGACGTTTTAGTGACATGAACCCACAAAAGGAGGTTATTGATGTTAAAAGGTTTTTACATCAGATATTCACCATTAAAGATTTATGGTCAGCATGGTTTAGAATTTGCTCGTTCTGCAAGTGGTACAGTTATTAACCAACAAAAATACATTTTATATGTCAAAGATGGTGGCTAACACTTCTCTTCCGACAGTGATCAAGTTCTGTGAAGATGCAGATCCCTTATTTATTGATCTAGAGACGTGGGCGATTAATTAGAAGATTGTTGTACTTAGGCTTTTCACACCCTGATATCACAAATGGTTTACAGCAATTGAGTTAGTTCTTATAGCATCCCTGCCAGCAACATTGGGGTGCAACTATTCATTTGGTTGAGTATTTTAAAGGTTGTCTTTCGATTTTTTTTTCCAGTTGATAATCAACTTATTTTAAGGGCTTATTGTGATTCTGATGGGGTTAGTTGTATTGATACCAAGCGTCCTTGATTGGGTATTGTATATTATTCGGGACATCTTTGATATCATGGAAAACTAAGAAACAATCAACCATTTCTTGTTCTTCAGCAGAGGCTGAGTATAGAAGCATGGCTTTTATGTTTGTGAGTTGAAATGGATTAGTTATCTTCTTCAAGATCTTAACATCAGTATGCCTATTACCATCACTTTGCGGTGTGATAATGAAGCTGCATTGCATATATCAGCCAACCCTGTTTTTCATTAAAGAACTGAACATCTCGAAATTGATTGCCTCCTTGTTTGAGATGAATAAAAATGAGGATTCATTTCTGCTTAGCTTATTTGGCCCAAACTGCAGCTGGCTGGTATGTTTACAAAATCCTTACAAGCCCTTGCTTTTACTTCACTCTTGTCCAAGTTGTGTTTGGTTGACTTCCGTCAAAGCCCAACTTGAGAGGAGGGGGTGCATGAAGCTGCTGATGTGTGCATGACTTAGTTGAGAAGTTGTTAATAGTTGTTAGTTAGTTATGTAATCTGTTAGCATGGTTGTAACTTAGCTGAAGATAGTCACAATTAGTTGGTTCCTCTTGTGTCTAAATAGCTTTTGTTGGGGTCCCAGTCAGAGAGATGAACAAGCGAAAAGAAAGAGATATGCAAATATTCTTCTTTTGGTGAGAACGAACCAATGATTTAATTGATTAAAAACTGCTATCCACATCAATTAAAGAAAGCTTGTATATATACAAGCTGTGCAATCAGAATCCTATATAAATAGAACTAGAAACTGAAATCCTAATTTAATGGAACTATTAAACACGGTCTGCAATTGAAATCTTAATTTAATGAAACTTCTAAAGACTCCTAACTAACACAAATGGCATTAGCCGACTTTATTGGACCCACAATCAACGAAAACTTCCTATCTTCTACAACTTGTTTGCTTCACACATAGCATTGGTATTTTGGGTTTCTTCTACTTATACGTGTTGACTTGCAGAGTTCATCATTACCTTCCCCTCTAAGAGGAACCTTGTCCCCAAGGTTCGTGTTGAGAAATCTGTGTTGCAGCTCCTTCGAATTTTCTCACGTGACATCTTCTTTTGGCATTCTCTTCCATTTTACTAGACTTTCTTCCACAAAATGCTTACCCCTCTTAACCCACCTTGTGTTTAGTATAGCTTCAAGTTCACAAATGACATCTCCATTATCATCCATTGGTGGCAATTCATTGCTGGTGACGTCAAGCTCACCTATTTGTTTCTTTAGCATTGACACATGAAAAACAGGATGAATTCTCGAACTTGCTGGCAACTCGAGTTTGTACGCTACTTTGCCAATCCTTTCAATAATCTTATAGGGTCTGTAATAGCGGTTTGCAAGCTTTTGAAAAGCTCTGTTTGCTACTGATCGTTGACGATATGGCTG
Organism: Erythroxylum rufum; assembly: GCA_027478365.1. NCBI lineage: Eukaryota > Viridiplantae > Streptophyta > Magnoliopsida > Malpighiales > Erythroxylaceae > Erythroxylum > Erythroxylum rufum. The sequence continues at coordinate 27,093,148 of JANIHZ010000004.1, read as the reverse complement.
CAACTTCAGGAAAACAAGATCACCCACTTGGAACTGTAAATCTCGTCTTCTTGCATCGGCCATTTGCTTCATGCGGTTATTGGCAGTGGATAAGGTAGTTTTGAGCTGCTGCAACACAACATCCGTCGAGACTAGAGCTCGATCCACCTCATTAATTATCGGCGTACCTTCCTCGTAGTGTGGAATGCTTGGTGGCCGCCTTCCATATAAGGCTTGAAAAGGTGTCATTCCAATTGATCTGTGATAAGTTGTATTATACCATAATTTGGCCCAAGGGAGGAAGGAATTCCATTTGCGAAGCTGCTGTGAAGCGAAGCACCACAAATACTGTTCGAGGCAACAGTTGACAACTTCTGATTGACCATTAGATTGAGGGTGGTATGCCGAGCTCATGCATAACATAGTTCCTAATAATTTGAAGAACTCATGCCAAAAGTTACTAATGAATATAGGGTCGTGATCACTTACTATGGATTTCAACATGCCATGGAGTTTCACAACATCATCTACGAACTTCTCCGCAATAGTTTTAGCCGAAAAAGGATGTGACATTGCCATAAAGTGAGCTGACTTTGACAAATGGTCCACCACCACAAAGATTGCATTCTTACCATTAGAAAGGGGTAATCCCTCTATGAAGTCTATTGTGATGTCGTTCCAAACTTGACATGGAATTGGAAGAGGCTGGAGGAGGCCGGCTGGAACTAGCGACTTAGCCTCATTCTTTTAACATACAGTGCAAGCTGAAACATATTGTTGGACAGATTTATGCATTGAGGGCCAATAAAACTATTGTGCCAACCTTTTGTAGGTTCGAAGAATCCTCGAATCACCACCATATGGCGAATCATGAAACTCCCGCAATAAGTGGCCATGTATGATTTAGGAGGAACAACAACTCGATTTTTGAAACATACCAGGCCATTACGCCATTTGTATAGGGTTGCCGGACTGTCACTTGCAAGGCACGCAATCCCTGTCATGTATGGATAATTGGTGGCTTCTTTCTTGATTTCCTCCCAAAGTTTGGCTTTTGGAGTGAAAAGTGCATTAAGGCTTGGGCTGCTTGCTACTCGAGATAATGCATTTGTGGCTGAATTTTCCCTTTTCAGCTTAGTAATTTCATAGACATAACCCATCAGCTTTGCAACCCATTTTTGTTGCTCTGGTGTAGTGATATGCTGCTCCAATAGATGCTTCAGACTCTTCTGATCAGTTTGTATGAAGAATTTATGACCCAACAGGTACGATCGCCATGTTGAATTGCATGGACCATGGCCAGCATTTACTTTGCATAGACAGACTAAGATTGCTTAGTGACTCCAATTGCTTGGCTCATGAAAGCCATAGGTCTTCCTTGTTGTGTCAGAACTGCCCTAATTCCACTTTCCGATGCGTCGGTCTCAATGGTAAAGGGTTCTTTGAAGCTAGGCAATGCAAGGGTAGGGGTTGACGTCTTAGCCTGTTTTAATTCTTCAAATGCAGTATTGCCCTCGTCTGTCCACAGATATTGGCCCTTTTTCAACAAATTGGTAAGTGGTTGTGCTATGGCTCTATAATTTCGGACGACCTTCCGATAGTAGACATTGAGTCCTAGAAATCCACAGAGATCAATTACATTATTGGGTCTTGGCCACCTAATGATGGCTTCAATCTTCTTATGATCTACTTTAACACCCTAGGAAGTAATTATATGAACCAAATATTCAAGTTCTTGCTGACCAAACTCACATTTGTTGAACTTGACAAGAACTTGACAAGGACTGTCCTGACATGCTCCAGATGTTGTGACCAAAGTCGGCTATAAATTAGGATGTCATCAAAAAATATCGACACAAACTTTCTTAAATATGGCCTAAATATGGAATTCATGAGTGATTAAAAGGTTGGAAGGAGCATTGCATAACCCGAATGGCATGACTAAATACTCATAGTGGCCATTGTGTGTCCGAAAAGCTATTTTGTGTATGTCAGGTTGATAAATTCGTACCTGATGGTAGCTAGTGCAAAGGTCAAGTTTTGTGAAGTAAACGGCCTCATGGAGGCTTCTCTATCTCATTCTTTTGAAAGTGTATATATCTATAAGGCCGAACGTTAACAGATTCTATCCATTCCTTCAAGACTATCCGATGCTTTACATTCCGTCTCAGTGGAAGCTGTTGGGGTTCAGCAAACACATCTTGAAAGTGTGTTAATAACAATTCCATATCAGTTGGAATTTTTATGTTACCTTCACTAAAGGGTTTTTGCGAACATATGGCATATACCGTATTCCCTCCCCATATTTCCTTTGCAATGGTGTTGTGATTGACAGCTTGGATTGGTTTATGAGGCACTCCTTGTAGCCGTTGGCTTCGATTGTCTTGCACAAAGTCCATAGTTAACCTCTTCCAATCGCAGACCACTGTTCCTAGTTGTTGGGCCACTATATGCCCAAAACAATGTCCAAACCACTCAAAGGCAATTCGTAGAGATTTAGAGAGAATGGAATACCTTGTAGTAGTATGGGTACATTTTCAAATCAGCCCTTTCATCGTAAAGGAGCCTCATTTGCCACTCGAACCTTGAATGGCTCAGTGGGTGTCACTGGTGGCCTCAATGCTTTTGCCGCCTTGTTGCTAATGAAATTATGGGTAGAGTTGTTGTCTATGAGGGGCATTAAATCTTGATTTTCGACCCGAGTTGTCACTCTCATCGTCTGACCTGCGGTCCAACCAGTCAAAGCGTGAAGGGAAATTCTAGTTCGTCGTTATCTTCCTGCGCTGCCAACGTTTCGCCATCATGGTCCTCCAAATCACCCTTGAGAAGTAGTAGTTGCAATTTCTTACATCGATCGCCCGGAGTGACGTGTTCGTCGCAATTAGAGCATAGTCCTTGGACTCGTCACTTTTGCATGTCTTCCCACAAAATTCTCTTCACCAGCGTGTTTGGTTTTGCTCGACTTGGGGAATATTCGATTGGGGGTCTCACCAATGATCTCATCGTCCCCTTTTGTCTCAACAGTTGTTCATCCTTCATTCGGGCTAGGCTAATAGCCTCATTCAAAGATTTGGGCCAAAACATCCTAATGCCATCAGTGATCTCTTGTTTGAACCCACCAATAAAAGTGCCAATTAAGGCCTTCTGAGTCCAGCCTTGATCCTTGTTCCCTAATTTTTCAAATTCTTGCTGATATTCGCTTAAGGATCCAGTTTGTCGAATTTTTCATAATGCTTCGTCAAAATTCTCATATTCCGTTGGGCCAAATCGACCCCATAATTTGGACCGAAAAGCACTCCATGACACCTGCTGCCCTTCATCATTGTATGTCTTGCGGAGCCATTGCCACCATTGATTCGCCACGCCTTCAAGGTGGAAGGAGGCAAGACGAACCTTTTGTGAACTTGGCGTATCTTGATATTCGAAAAATTGCTTCACGCGACTAAACCATTCAATGGGGTCACATCCGGCGAATCTCAGGAATTCAAGCCTTGCGAGTTTGGAAGAGAACATGTGGCGTCCCTCCTCTGTAACCCCTTTGGTCCCCTCTTGGATGTTTGTGGGTCGACCATGGGAAATACTAGTAGACCCTTCTTTTTGGGAAAGGACATCGGACAACTGAGCAATTGCTTTTTCAATTGAACGAAGCTTATCGACAAGGCCTTGCTCCATTCGGCTCGCTCCATCTTGCATACTGGATAGACTTGCTTCAAGATTCTCGATTCGTTCTTTGTTCGTCGACATGGCTGTGGTACCAATGTTGGGGTCCCAATTAGAGAGATGTTAAGAACAAGCGAAAAGAGAGAGAGATGCAAATATTCTGCTTTTGGTGAGAACAAACCAATGATTTAATTGATTAAAAACTGCTGTCCTCATCAATTAACGAAAGCTTGTATGTATACAAGCTGTGCAATCAGAATCCTATCTAAATAGAACTAGAAACTGAAATCCTAATTTAATGGAACTACTAAACACGTTCTGCAATTGAAATCCAAATTTAATGGAACTTCTAAAGACTCCTAACTAACACAGTTGGCATTAGCTGACTTTACTAGACCCACAATCAGCAAAAACTTCCTATCTACTACAACTTGTTTGCTTCACACGCAGCATTGGTATTTTGGGTTTCTTCTGCTTATACGTGTTGACCTGCGGAGTTAGGCAGCTTTTGTGTATTCTTTTCAATTCAGTTGAATGAATTACTCTTCAATTTCTGTTTGGTATCTTCATCTCCAAAACGGAGAGATTCGTTCAAAGACAACAGGTTTGAGATAGTAATAAACCGTTGTTTGGGCTCCATGTTATTCTTTTATGACATGATGTTGTTTCATGCTTATTTATAATTTTAATTCACATATCCTGCTTTCTGGAACTTGCAAAATCAATTCTTTAAAAAAAAAATTTAAAAGATAGAAGTAAACATTTCATTTTCATGAATGAAACCTCAACTTTACCATCATCCATCTGCGTCCTTATTTCTTTCCCTCTAAATGCATGGCAGATGGAGAAATTGGAGGATGAGTTCCTTTAAACATTCATTTGTATTTTCCCAATTCCTGAAGCTTTTGTGAATATGTAGACTTGTTCTGGTTCACATAATCATACTCAACCAATGTGAAGAATTTCATCTTCCTAATTTTATTTAGTCTGCACAACATTTGGACACAACTTACCCTCTTTCTACCTCATTCTTTCAGATAAAAAGATGATTCCAGTTGAAAGCTATGGAATTAAGTGTATGTCAATGGGATTTCTTGTGGAGAAGGACGCCCCCATTGTGTGGAGAGGTCCCATGGTATGTTATTCCATTAATTGCTATTATGGAAGCTTCAGGAAGGACTAATATGGGACCAGGCTCTGAGCCTTCCCCGTGCTTATGAATGGCAAGCTCTACCAACAACATTATTTTGCATCCTCCAGAAGGCTGAAACTAATGATAACTATGTCGCCCACCCCCTCCTCTCATATTTTCTCATTGAGAAAAGAAAAAGAAAGACTTCTGATCGAGAATTACAAAATGACATGTTTCTTGCTCCTGCCTAGATTGATATTTCAATCTCTAGCTAAAATTATAGTTTAATTTTGTACCAGACGAATAATGATATGTTCTTCTCTCTCATAAATGATGCTTATTTTTCTTTAGTGACCTTTTCTGCTCTACAAATAGCTATTAAGGACAAAATTGTGAAGCAATCTGCTATAGTATAACCTTTCTAATGCTTTATTCAGGAACTTAGTTGAATTAATCTTGCAGGTGATGAGCGCACTTGAAAAAATGACTAGGGGAGTCGATTGGGGAAATCTTGACATTCTTGTGGTTGATATGCCACCTGGCACTGGTGATACTCAATTAACTATAACCCAGAGGCTGCAGTTATCAGGTGAACAAAACAGTAATCTCCCCATGTTATTTTGATTGACTAACCAAAAAGCTGTTAACTGTACTTCTGTGTTTATAAAATAATTTTGCTGTTTCAATATAGTTAGGTTGTCAGCCTTTAGTTAAACTGGCCTAAGCTTGTATTCCCATTCTTGGATTGTATTACTATAATTTTATTCTGCTGTTGTTTTATGCTTTCCTGGACACAGGCATCTGGCTAAGTATGTGTTTTGATTTGGGCGGAACCAAGTTTCTATCCAACATGGACTTTGAAATGATTTTGAGAAACACTGAAGATCTGTACGCATTTATACTTTACATTTTGGACACTGATTTCTGCTGAAACTTTCTACGAAGAGGAAAATTTGGTTGTCAGAGTGAATCAAAATAGATATTGTTCATTACACACAGCCTAGTAGCAGCACCCCCTCCCCTGTTTGCAACGCTTGGCTTTTGAGTCCCATATACTTTCAAAAAGGAAAGAAAGAAGAAATGCTGCTGATCATATATGGCATGCTTAGAAGTTCTAGGTCCCATCTTTTGTATCATAAGAAAGAAAAAGAGTGATGGCCATTCATGAAATTTCCTTATTTTCTAAGTACTTTCATACGAAGAACACTTTATTATTTCGCATTCTGTCTGTAATCGTTATTGATTTGCTCACAGGTGCAGTGATAGTTTCAACTCCACAAGATATTGCACTGATGGATGCTCGTCGAGGAGTTCAAATGTTCTCTAAAGTTGAAGTTCCTGTACGATTCATTCAATAATTTTCAAACAACATTCTATTGTCCATAAAGGTTTAGCTGCTATTAGGCAAAGTACTAGGTGCCTAGTAGTTGCAGTCATTTAACTTTGGCCAATTGCCACAATGATATGCGGCTTCCTTGATCAGTGAAAGCTGACAGCAATAGTGTTTCTATTGTCTGGCGTTGCATCTCTAACTTCCAATGGACAGTTAAAGCTTGTTGAATTCTCGAGCTGTTCACTTCAAAGAAACAGTACTTTGGGATGGGTAGTTCTATTAACATGCAGTCTTTGCTTTTTGCAGATATTTGGATTTGTAGAGAACATGAGTTACTTTAAATGTCCACATTGTGGTGAGCCTTCTTTCATTTTTGGGAGAGCAGGCGCTCAAAATACGGCAGCATCAATGGGTTACAAAGTAATTGGTGAGGTATGCCCAATGTTTGAATGGCTCTAAGTGCACAGAACAATGTGAAAGGAAGTGGCTGTCTTCTCTTTTCAAATTTCTTTTGGCAAAAAGCATGTCCAATCTGCTTCCTTGTCTAGCCCTTTGATATTTTGGAATATTTTGTTTGGTGAAACTTGTCAAGTTACTATTATTTTGATTCAGATACCACTGGAAGTGGAGATCAGGAAAGGTAGTGATGAAGGTGTCCCCATAATGATATCAGCTCCAGATTCAATAGTGGCCAAAGCCTACGATGATGCGGCACAAAACATCGTAAAAAGAATTGAGGAATTGGCAAAAGAACGGACGGTTCATCCTGAGATAAATCTGTGAGAATGGAACACTTAACTTCATGGTGGTGACAGCTGCGCTGCCAGTATGCAACCTAGAACAATTATAGTGGCCAAATCATTTGGAAACGAGCATGTTGAAGAAACAGGTTTTAACTTTTAACGATGGTAGGTGAACAAATTGTTGTGGGCATTAGGCATTAGGAGAGCACAACTGGCATGACAATTTTCCCCATTTCTTACTCTACATTACGTTTGATTCTTGTGTTGGGCTTACACTTTATAGCTGCATAAATAACCTCTGTGCTGTCAGCTTCTTTTCTTGATTTATAAAACCAAACCAGAAATAACCATTCGTAAGAAATGACAACACACCATTTCTACTTCTATACAAATAAGGTTATTATTATTTTAATTGTATAATAACATTATAGTTTCTGACAGGAAATAAATATTCTTTTGAAGCATTGTAAAGAAAAAGAGGAAGAGGTTAAGAAGGATTGTGATTAAGCAAATAAGTTGCTTAAGAAGGATTGGAGAGGAGATTTGATTATAATTTATAATTATAATGAATAGGACTTACGAGCAGCTTTTTAATTACCTTATCTGTTATTCTAATTACTGTATTCATAGCAACTCCACTTACTTATGCTGATGTGATTCCATGAACCTAAAGTAAAACACTATTAGCTGGCTCTTCTACAAATTCAATCAACTTTTTCAGCTTTTTCCCTTTTCCTCAAAAACTCTAGTTTAAAACTTAGTATTGCTTTCAGTACCAATGACACCTAAGAGGATGACCACAAGATTAAGAAAACAAAGAAATCTTAACACGAGAAGGAAGAAGTTGAGAAAAAGATCACTAGTGCTTCCATAAGTACAATCCATCGCAAGTATTACCTCCACAACAAAAACTACTGAAGAACATGTAATCATGACAATAACTAAAAGTAGCTAAGTAAGGCTAGAGAGCATATATGAAGACACCAAATAGGGTATCCACCATATTAATGAAAATTTTGTATAAGAACAAGAAAAATAGTACAATTTAACAATAAGAGAATTGAAGGTCATTACATTATATTATCTGGCCATTCTTATCTATGTTCTCGCAAGAATGTAAGGAGAATTATAGGAGGAACATTTTGAAAAAGAAAGGTTCATGAAAGAAAAAAGAAAAGAGCTTGGTTGTGATTATGGACTTGGTTTTGATAACAATGTGTAAGTGTTGATTTTTAGTTAATACACGAATGTCGGTTGGAATTAAACATGGATATATTTAGTTTGCAGATATATTTCCTTTACAGATAGTATGTTAACATGGACTTGGTTTTGATAACAATGTATACATACGTTGCAGATAGTATTTATTTACAAACATGGATAACAGGGTTCGTGAAGCGGTGTTAAAGTGTTTGACTTTTCTTGATGTTTGGAATAGGCAGTTGGAATTAATGACAGTGGTAATATTGGTAGTGTTGGCAGTATACAGAAGAAAACGGAGAAGGAGTGACAATGCATTAGGGAGATGGGCATTGACAGTGCCAACAAGGCAAGCTAATATAAATAGGATTTTGAATGAGGGCGATAGGAATAGTTAGTGGGATTTAAGGATGGACTTACATGCAATCAATGTATTATGTGAAATACTTCAAGCCCATGGTGGGTTGACAAATACTGACCATGTGCCTATTGAAGAAAAAGTGTTAATCTTCCTTAGAATATTAGCACAAAATGAATCTAATAGAGTATTACAAGTAAGGTTGATGAGATCGGGAGAAACAATAAGTAGGGCCTTTCATAGTGTGTTGAAGGTCGTACTAAGGCTGCATCATTTGTTATATGTGAAGCCCATACCAATTCTAGATGATTCCATAGACCCTAGATGGAAATGGTTTAAGGTTAGTAAACTTTGTTAGCTAGCACAAATTGTGTAATGTCAGTATTGTAAATAACTTAACCCTAACTTTGTTTTCCTGGATTTGTTTTCAAAGGGTTGGCTTGGTGCTCTAGATGGGACCTACATAGATATTACGGTTTCCCAAGCAAAGAAACCCAGATACAAAGGTAGGAGAGGGAAAATATGCACAAATGTGTCAGGGGTGTGTGATAAGAACTTAAACTTTGTTTATGTTCTTGCGGGATGGGAGCGTTCAGCATCAGATTCAAGGGTTCTGCATGATGCTGTAACGAGGTAGAATGGGCTTCAAGTTCCAAGGGGTATGTAACCTTTGAATTTATACACAACTTCCAACATTTGCACACATGTTTTATGCTAATTTGCACAATACTAATGGTGTCATTTTGTGTATAGGAAATTACTACTTAGTCGATGCTGGCTATACCAACGCTCCTAGCTTTCGTGCACCTTTTAGAGGCACAAGATACCATATTCAAGAGTGGGCAAGAGATGGAAGGGCACCTAGAAACCGAGAAGAGCTCTATAATAAGAGACACTCATCAACTAGAAATGTAATTGAACGTGCGTTTGGCCTACTGAAAAAAAGATGGAAAATCCTAAGAACTCCATCTTTTTATTCAGCAACTACTCATGTGCACATAATTCTTTCTTGCACCCTTCTGCACAACTTTATTAGGTTACATATGACAGAAGATCCAGCAAAGCTTACTCCTCTTAAAGCCAAGGATATGCCAATTGGGGAAGATGCTTCCTTACCTGAAACTATTGATCGTGTTGAGACAAGTAATGAATGGAGTCAATGGAGAGAGGAATTAGCGAAAAACATGTTTGATGAATGGAGAAGCAACAACTAAAATGTGAACAGTATTTTAGAGAGTGAGTTTTTAGATTAGTGAATTGCGGGATTCACTTCGGTAGGCTTTTATTGTAATTGAATTGAGGGATTGTTTGCATTCTGGTATTGTTGTTGACTATGAATGAAACTGAATTTGAGCAGACAAATAAATTTATGTTACGGATGTGTTGTTGATACTTAATAACATATTACTGCAAATTGAATATTGTCTTCTTTAGTTTGCAAATTGCTATCAATTCATGTTGCTTAAAAACATATGTTGTGTTGGACCCCGAACTTTTAGTGGAAATTAAAAATATTAAAATAAAATTTAAATAAGTGTTTTTGTATATGAATTGTGTTATAGATGTTATTGTGCCTTAAGGAAATTGATGAGAAAAGAAATTGATTAGTT
>JANIHZ010000004.1:27009506-27024559 GCA_027478365.1 Erythroxylum rufum | reverse complement strand
GACATGTATGAGACTCACATTCATTTTATTATGTTGTTGTGACTGTGTGCTTTTATAGTATCCCGAATTATCGGGCTCAGTCAGTCAGTCTGTGACTCATTGATCACACCGAGCCATAGGCTCGAACCACATATTAAAGCTCATATTAGTAACAATATCAATAGCCACATCAGTCACAACTCCATTACATTACATGCATTGGAATGAAGTGCATGCCACAATTCAGTCATCAATACAATAACTTTTATTTGCATTTAATATAACAATATATCAGTATTAGTATCAAAGTCACAGTAGTAATGGTCATCAGACTAGGTCCGACATTCAAACTTTCAGTTGAGAATCAGAAAATCATCTAGACAAATGAATTTACAATTAAGTAGCACTTCCAATATCATTGTCATTCATCCAAATGCCTTGGACAAATATTGTCCAGAATCCAGTACACAATCAACACAATTCAATACAATAAGATCGCAATACATTGCAATAATGTACAAAACAAAATGGTGAGACCGTCTTAGGCTACTCATAGTATGCTCCAAACGGCTATTGCCTAGATGTCCCAGCAACGTCTAGATGTTGTCGTTCAGTATGCTCCTCTATACATACAATACTTACACTTATCACAAGATTGCACAATTTTGTATTCATTAATGCACATTCATGTAAACTAACTATGTACAATGCATATTCAATGACAAATTTCAGGTATCTTATTGTAATTCTTATCATTAAACTGATCACATATCAAAGCCCTCATTAATATTATTTGGTACTTATAAAATGGACCATAAGAAAACAATGTAAAATCCATTACATAACTTAATTGGCCACTTCAGATTTTCTACCATATAGTTTCGGGTCAACTTTGCATAATTAATCGGATAGGGTAAATGACAAAATTAAGCAACACTTCCTTCAGGAAAGTTGTTCTAAATTTCTTAAGTTTCTAACGCCTCTAAAATCATTCAATTTGATTTAGTATTCAATGGGTTATGCTCAAAATACCCACAGACTGTTCACATTTGAACTTTTAGCTAGTACATGATCATACCCTTTAATTGTACAACTCATAGCTCTCAGATCATATATCCAAAAATTACAAAATTTATATCAATATAAAGATAAAAGAATAAGCTACAACTTTGTTGAAGACAACTCAGCCTAATTCGGCCCACATCAATCCAGTTTATTCAATAACCACAGGACATAATTTCTGTCCTGACAGTGCTTCAGCCTAAGCTACAACTCACTTACATGCTAATTTTGAAAATCATAGAGACAAAATTAAAATTTTACCTCTTCACAAAAATTGTAGAAATATGTCTCTAGTTTAATATGAATCAAAAAAGAACTTATTCAGAAATCTACAGCTCAATTTATAATTAGAAAACCGAAGCTTGGTCATGAAAATTTTCCAGGTCATAACATTCCAGCAAACTTCCACACTTTCATCCTATCAATCACTTTCAAATTAATTCAGATAGCCCTAAATTTTTATGAGAAGAAAGAAAAATGTCTTAGGAAGCCATTGGTCTAAGTTTCAAGTTATTTGGAGTTCAGATGAAAGAGTTATAGGCAAAAGATTGAGAGCTGTTCAATTAAAATTCTCTAGCTCATACCCATATATACAGCCACCACCTTTTCTCCCTCTAAAACACCAACCTTCATCTTCTTCACCGAACTTCACTTCTCCTCTTCTTTCTCTCTCTTTTTTTTTAATTCTATCTTATTCAATTCACATATATGACACTCTATCCAACTCTTTTACTTCCATTTTAGCTCATCATAACTCAAACAATTCAAAAAATAACCAGATTAAGCATAACATCAAAAACAGAATTATATATCGTTGTTCATCATTTTCTGCATGTATCTTCATCAGCTGCACTTTTGCAAAATGAGTTTCAACTCAAAACAGAACCTACTTCAATATTTTTCTCTATCAGATTTATCTCCGCATTTCTACTCTCCGTTCCATTCAATTTACTCTAGTTCATATGTACATGTCAACATGAACGTCATATAACAATCCATTGCCTTCTTCTTTCTTTCTCTAATGCAAGTTTTGTTTCCATGAACATTAAAAATTCTTAACAGAACATATATCCTAATTTTCACATCTTTCTGAAGTTAAAACTTCACAAACTTTCATCTAAACACAAACAATTTAAAAGAAATCCAAAGCTTAAACATAAACACCCAAAGCCAAAACTACACATACACACACACTCTCTCTACTGTTTTTTTTTTGTTTCCAACTTTCTGCACTTCTATAATCTTTTCTTCCCTCACTAGAACATATTTTTCTATAATCTTAATCCTTCCTAAAACACAATACCACACTACTCTTATGTCCTATTTAACTCTAGCCTCATTTAAACCCATTACTAACATCACCTAAACATTCACGCCTATACAACAAAAATAGAGCATAAAGTTTACTGCAACATTATATAATGTTTTTGCACATCTTTTAATCTTCTCATTTCTATATTATTCAACTCATACACAAAGTACTTATACCACTTTCTTCTCAGTTCAACACAACCAAAAATAAGTCAAAAATCTAGGATTCCCATCCCGTTCCGAAACCAATATATGCATCCCTGTATCCATTTTTCTGCAATTTTCTAACTCTCAAACATATGCATTTCTGTTCACTAACATCTACACTTTTTCTCCATTTAATCATAACCCCTTTAGCGAAGTTCAAACATCCCCACAATACCATTAAATTATTACCAAAAATCACTTACTTGATGTAACAAAACTTTTGGCAGTGTGGGTGAATCACAGAGTGAGCAACTAATGTTTCAGTGTTGATAAACAAGAAGAAAGATGTTTTTGTTTAACAATGCTTTCGGTGAAGAGATAACAATAAAGGAATGAGGGTTCAACGCTGAACCCATACACCACGTGGCTATATTGCATGTTCTATAAGTGTCATTCACTGGTCTATTATGTTTATTTTTTTATTTTATTTTTAAAATCCAAAAAATATTCAAATTCTTAAAAATTCTCAAAAATTCACTAAAAATTTGAAATAATCAGATTATTCTCCAAATAAATTTTTAGCCCCAACAATACACAATTTATATTTTAATTGTATTTTAAACAATTAATTATACTAAAAAATATCAATGCATGCATGTGCAAATATTTTTTTTGTTTCAAAATAAATATTCACATTTGTGTGAATATACAATGATGCATGAGCATGAATTATGCTTTCTAATTTCTCATTAATCTCTAATAAACACTATTTTAATCTTAATTTAAGTGATGGGATGTTACAACATATGTACACCTCATTATTCCATAATTATTGCAATACTCCCCTTTAAGTTGGAGCATGTAGATCACGAATGCACAACTTGTGAAGAAGATATTGCAACTGTTGTTTCCCAAGAGCCTTGGTAAGAAAATCAACGAGTTGCTTCGTAGTCCACATATAAAAAGTGACAATATTGTCAGCTTGTATCTAATCATGCACATAATGACAATCGATTTCAAAATGTTTAGTACGATCATTGAACACCAGATTTGCAGCTATAAGAAAAGTCACCTTACTATTATAAAATAAACGCATGGGCCGTGAGTGAGGTACACTAAGAGAAGTAAGAAGCAATTTAAGCCATGTGAGCTCACAACTAGTAGTGGCCATAGAGTGGCACTCAGCTTCAACGAAAGAACGAGATACATTAGGTTGCTTCTTTGTCTTCCATGAGAATGGAGAGATACCTAACATAATGAAGTAAACAATAATAGAGCATCGTGTCAACTAACAAATTGCCCAATCAGAATCACAATAGGCATTGAGATGTAGATCACTATCATGACATAGCATAACCGCTTGACCAGGATGCCCTTTAAGGTATCGTAAGACACGAAGAGCAACATTCCAATGAGTATCCTTAGGACATTGCATAAATTGAGCAAGAATATGTACCACACAGCAAAGTTTTGGATGAGTGATTGTCAAATAGATTAAGCAACCAACTAATCGTTGATAACGATTAGGTTCAGCAAATTTAGGCCGAGGAGCAAGTGCAAGCTGATGGTTTTACTCAATAGGGAAGTCATACGGTTTGCCACCAAGTAAACCAACTATGAAAATAATATCTAACATATATTTACATTGAGAAATAAAGAGACCTTTAAGACTATGTGAAATCTTAAGACTAGGAAAATACTTTAAGGCTTATAAGTCTTTCATATGAAAATAGGCACTCAAATATGCTTTAAAATTATCAATTACATTAGAATTATTGCTTGCAATAATAAGGTTGTCAACATAAACTAGAACATGAAGCTCAATACCATTGTGTTAAAAAGACTAAAAAGAAAAGACGGAATAATCTGCATATGATTGGGTGAAGCCAAAAGATTTAAGAGCAGTGGTAAGTTTAGCAAACCTATTTCGCAGTGCTTAACGAAGGCCATAAAGGGACTTTCAAAGACGATATACTTTCCCATGAGAAGAACTAGAGAAACCAAGAGGAAGCGTCATATATACTTCCTCATCTAGATCATCATGAAGAAAAACATTATGAATATCCATTTGGTGCAGTTCCCAGTCACGAATGACAGTTATAGCTAAGAAAACACAAACAGAAACCATTTTTGCAATAAGAGCAAACGTTTCATTATAGTCAATACCTGCCATTTGATTGTTGTCAAGAACAACGAGGCAGGCCTTATGACCCTCAATGGTGCCATCATAGTTGTACTTGTTCTTATACACTCACTTAATCCCAATGGCCTTCTTACTAGGCAATAAATTCTCAATTACCTAAGTCTCATTATTCTTAAGAGCTTCTATCTCTTTACAAATGGCTTCACACCAATTAGCATCACTAACAGCATCTGAAAATATTGTAGGCTCATGCCCTAAAGTGATGGCTACCAAGAAACGAGCATAGGGAGTAGAAAAGTTATTGCAAGTCACGTAATTAATAAGAGGATACTGTGTGCCTGAGAACGATGAAGACACAGGTGGTGTCAAAGAGGAGATAGGGTCTAAGCATCGGGTTGTATGAAAAATATAATCTCGTAAATGAATAAAAGGTTGCCTATCCTGAGAACCACAATGAGAAGCTTCATCTGAAGGCTGCTGAGTTTTAGTAGTAAGGGATATAGAAGGGGTAACATCACTCACTCTCTCGTCAATATTAGGCGAAACAACTAGGGCTATAGGGGGATGCGCTCCCCCTTACTTTAGTATCCAATGGGGGAATAGGCAAAGTAGGAGGCGAGTCAATGGTAGTTAAGAGAGCCTATGCCATAAAGTTAGCATCAAAAATCGCTAGGTGTGGCGATAAAGAAGCAAGGGCAGGTGATCATTTTTGGGGTTGAGGATCAGTAAATGGAAGTTTATTTTCATAAAATGCCACATTTTGAGAAACAAAGAAATCTCCAATTTTAAGATCATACAAAATCTATCCCTTTTTGTCATAAAGGTACCCAACAAATATGCATTTCTGACTATGAGAATTGAACTTATTTCGGTCTCAAGGAATTTTAGATGTAAAGCAAAGACACCCAAAAATACGAAAATGATTATATGAGGGTAGACACCAAAAAATAAGTTTATAAGGAGTTTTTCCTTCGTGAAGGGTATCGAGGTTCGATTTATGAGATAGCCTGTAGTAAATTTGCTTGAAAACGAAGGGCCAGAGCAACATTAAGTATATGAAGATACTTATAATCAACCTTACCATGTTGTTAAGGGCTACCAACACATAAGGACTCAAATAAAATCTCTTGTTCCTTAAAATAATTCTCCAAACAAGTAAATTCAATTCCATTATCAGAACAAATTTGTTTAACCTTCTTATTGAATTGCGTTTGAGCCATAACACAAATTTTTTTTAATGATTTTGCCAACTTCAGTTTTATCAACCATCAAGTAAACCCAAACACGCTGTGAATGATCATCCAAAATTGTCAAAAAAAATAGCCACCATATAAAGATGGAATACTATAAGGTCCTTAAATATCATAATGAATCAACTCAAAAATTGTGATAGCATGACTAAAACTCATGGGCAAAGAATCACGAGTCTGTTTTGCTTTAAAACAAATATCACATGGTTCATCTTTATTCTTACGACAATCAAAACTACTAACACCAGGAAGAGAAGAAATTAGCTGATGAGAAGGGTGCCCAAGATGAAGATGCCACATTTGATAAGTATCTATAGTAATCGCATAACAATGACCAGCATTTGACACAATTAACCGAAGCCAATAAACTCCATTCCTCTCTTCACCAGCACCAATCACCATCCTTAAAACTGCGATCTTGTATCCTATAAATTTTTTTAGTTAATGTGACCATGCAATCAGGAGCTTTAATTAATTAAGCAAACGAGATCAAGTTATAATTCAAATGCAAAACATATAACACATTCTAAACTCAGAGAGTATCACTGAATACCACCGTCCCTTCCTGAACAACATTAGTAGTTGTACCATTAGGTAATGTAATAGGAGAGGGAACTATGTCGTGAAGATCAACGAGAAAAATTTTATCACCAGTCATATGATACAAAGCACCAGTATTTAATATCCAAGAAGAAGAAAGCTTACAAGTAAGTTTTTTAGTCGAGGGGCCTTATTATTATTTTTTTTAGTAAGTGACTTAAAGATATTGAACATTGTATTCCATTGATCATCATTAAGGGTAGAACCAAATGTACTCCAATCCTGAGAAAAAATATGAAAGGCTACCCCATTATGAGCTAACAAGGACTGTGATGCACTCTAAGTAAAATTGGCAATCCCAGCACTTGCCCCTCGGCCACACCCACTAGATGCGGTACTTCCACGACATTTACCATGCCCAGATGAGTCGTTGTTCCCACGTGGCCTAGTCCACCAATCTTGATAGCCAATGAGTTCAAAGCATGAAGTTACCTCGTGACCTGGTCAGTTGCAGTTCGAGCAAAATCCTTTGTCATTTCGGCTATTGGATGCTTGCAAGGGAGATGAGGCTACTTGAACAGCAAAACTAACAGTCTCGCTCCAACCTTCCTTCCCTCTAGTCATATTTTTGTGTCTCTCTTCTTGAACCGTAAGAGCATAAGCACGATTCAAAGGTGGAAGTGGATCTTAGGCAATCATGTTGGAACGAATATTTCCATATAAATCATCATCCAAGCCTATAAAAAATTGATGAACTCAACTTTCTTCACGTTCTTTACCAAGTTCAGTAGCCCAGTTGCATGTACACTCACCACAAGTGAAATCTTTGATCGGAATGTACGTAGAGAGTTCGTCCCATATTTTCTTGATTTTCCCATAATATGCAGCAATGCTCTGACCGTTTTTGTTCACAACGAGTCAGATCAAAAGTCTATTGTTGTATACGGGGGCCATTGCCAATCAAAAAACATTGGCATAAATTATCCCAGATGTCCTTTACTATGTCAAAATAAGTAACATAAAGTGGGCTCAATAGAATTAAATACCTACGCTACAAGCATGGAGTTGACACTTCACCAATCTTCAATCTCTAGAGCTTTATCGTTAGGTTTAGTAATGACTCTGTCCAAGAAGCCTAATTTTCAGTTTGCTCGGAAAGCATTACGCACACTTTTTTTCCATTTATGATAATTATAACCTTCAAAATCACCTGGCAGATATTCATTCTAGGATGGTCAGGGGGATGACGGTAATATGGAGAAGAAGGTTCAAGTGACATGGGCTTCTTCCCTTTGTTGCCTCCATCACCCATGATGTCTGTATTACACCAGGCTCAATAATTAGCTAAGGTTTTCTTTTCCCTACTCTGATACTATAAAGAATTTTGTGGGAATGATTTTCTATGTTTCTCATTGAAGGAATCAGAAATATATGCAAAATACAACACTTAACTTCCTAATTTAGATGACCTAAATAGTTACATAAGATAACAGAGAATCATCTAAGAATATTATAGATATAAATGACATATTTACACCTAATTATTCCATAATTATCGCAATACATAGTCATAAAGCCAGGATGGCTTTCTAGTGCTAAGTATATAAGGACCCATAAAAGAATAATTCAAGGCCAACTCTAAATTCATTTATGTATTCCGTTCTCGTTTCTCTATATCTGTCTCTCTCTACATGTTGTGTACTAACCGTTGTGGGGAATTTCGCCTGGTTCGATGTCATTCATGTGAAGCTTGTACGTCTATAGCTGTTGTTTAACTGAATGATTTCGGACCAGGCTTCATTCCCCCCAACTAAGTACTTTTGATTGGCAATTACATGATGTAACATCCAAACTTTTGATCTCGTGAACCCAAGACTGCAAGTAATGTATGGTTTATATCAGGGATGGTTCAATCTTGTTCTACACTGGTGTTGTTCCAGAACTAAGGAAAATCTACAATCAGTTTCTTTACTAGGGATAGTTCAATCTTGTTCTACAATGGTGTTGTTCCAGAGCTAAGCAAATTTTACAAAGGTCAGTTTCTTTACTATCTTCTGCTTCATAAAAGTTGGTTTCATGTACATATCTGAAGTTCCCTAGGTGAAGCAACTAGAATATTGAGAGAAAGATTAAGAGTCGGTAACGCCATCGATGAAGGATTGATACTTCAGCAACTGGCGGATGGGCTGCAATTTAAAGTATAATCTAAATTCATGTCTCTTTCAACGAGCTTGGTTTAATTGTGTTGGTTTGACGAATATAGTCATGTTAATGTGGATATGCGTGACTGCAAAACTCGGCTTTCACGGTTTTTTGGGGTTTAGTTCATACAGCTTTTGCTTGAAGAGAGCGACAACAAACATGTGTGCAAGTATTGTCCTAAGACTGGTTCATCTAGTTTTGCGTGCATGGCATAGGGAAGTGTCAGCCTTGAGTTTTACCTGTTATTTTTTCTTGTCAGGGTCATTATAACGTCGACGTTGTCCATGCCGAACCCTTCTTACCAGGTGGGTCAGAAATTAATTCTAGTGGGTCTGCGCTGAACCAGAAAAGACATAACACAACTCAGATCTACATGTGAAGCTCATGATTTCAGGTGGGTCAGACCTGATGGAGGTTTTGAGAGCAATTGTAGTTGCATTGCTGCTTGGAATTGAAAGCATATAAAATTCGTCACCCAACATCTATATATGTCTGCCAAATATATGCATCTCTTCTCGTGTCAACAAGTTTAAAGTGACATAACAACAACATTAATATCTGTTAATGTAATTACTGAGTTAAGTGTTTCATTTTTGTGATTACCATGTGGAAAGTGGAGGCCAAAATCTGGATTCAAGGAGTACCATTTAGTCGGGACGAAGGCAGAAGATAAGAGAGAGAGAGAGGATAGAATGGACGTTATCTGTGCGGAAAATGTCAATATAACTAATGAGTAATATATATAGTTGGTTTGGGTGGGTTCCGAAGCCCACAGGGGAGTAGCCCCTGCTAATAGATCTGTCCAAATTTTTGAGTCGTGGCTCATTAGGTATTGTCCGCTTTGGTCTGCGAGAGTGGAGTTGCGACTCGAACCCCTGACCAAAGGGTTTTGTTGATCTCATAGACCACGCCTCTCACCACTTGAGCTATTATGATTGGGTCGGCTATGCCGGGCCCAGGCCCATCTCTACATGTCTACGGCCCGTCAGGTGTTAGACTCCCATGCAAGCACAAAGATCTACGTAAAAACCTAAACCTAGCATCCATGCCATATATAAGGTACTATTCTACCGTGTTACAGGTATGAGATCGAAACCCTAGCTGTTCTTCCATACTCTCATCTACCAAAACCTCTCACAATTACTGACTTGAGCGTCGGAGGAGCCTCCCGGGAATCAACTCCCGGCCCGCCGTTATCTGTTTTGCAGGTATGTCATAGCCAGAATCGCACGGACTATGGATCAAAATAGCGACGTTCAACCTCAGCAGAATCCGGCTGAACCAAAATGTTATAACTTTTTATACATCTTAAGACGTACTTAGTTTTAATCAAATATGGGCAATCAAAATTTGTAATAATTAGACTTTAGAATTTATGTACTAAAAAATGTTAAAGTTTTAAACAATTTACGTTCTTGATAAATTTGGTTGACCTTGCACCAATTCTTTTGAATATTAAAGAATCCTTCAGTTTTGTTGTGGCTTGAATTAATTAAGGCTCTGGTACATAAATGGAGAAGAGCACCAATGAAAGGTGGTCTAGAAATACTCCCATCTAACAGGTACCTGAAAAATGAAATACAAGTACTTGTCTCCATCAAACCGTAGCGTCACTTCTTTAAGGAAGGCTTTCAACATTCAACGGCTCCACCACCCACGAAAGCTAAACTGTATGTCTCGCTAAAGACCTTGAACGGTTTCTCCCATGTATATGGGTGCATGTACTTGGTCTAACAGGTTACTATCAGAAGGCTACAGATCGATGACACCTTCTTCTCTATAATTATATATATATATATACTAGTCTGGTTTCCTTTACTTTTGGTTAACATTACAAGAAGCCATGTCATGACTTGGGCGTGGGAGTTGGTTTTCTAGGATTAATTGCTATTCCAATACCTTAATTACTCTCCTGTCTCACTGGCTTGTGTACTCCTGTTCTGAACTGCAAATCAGAAAGCCCGCAGCTGGGACTGTTGAATTTAATACCAATCACAGACTTCTTATTGTCTAATTTTGGCGGTGTATAAAAAAGGTTGATAGTCGGTTGCTTCAATTATTGTTAATATGAATTAACTAACTGCTCAAGCAAAGTCATTTCGACTGACATTAGCCAAAAGACCAAAGTTCAACCATATAGTAATCGTAGGATTATGAGTAAAAAAGGATACGTCACAACCATGGATTTAAGCTAATACTTATGGTTTTTTGTTAAACATTTAAAATCTACATTATTTTCAACAAAAAAAAAAGAATTAACATTCTCAATTATTAAAAACGAAATAGCATATTGCAGTTAAAGTCATTATTTCAATTGATAATTCTAATATTGGATAAATACATGTATATATATCGAGACAACAGTCTTCTACGTACCTTTTCAAATTTTGTATATTATATTACAAATTATATAATAAACTTGTAAAATATTAGATTATAATCGAATCATCGAAAAAGTGCATATCCTTTACTTTGTATGAGGGGTGTGTCATCTAAACTTGGTAAGTTCGTTAACATTCAACATAAGGCAATGTTGAAGGTATTATTCTAGTTCGTAAATATCTGGCAGTTGGCCTTGGCCAGGCGCCTTCTCTTTTAAGTTTATATATTATTTTGGCTTTCACACAAAATATATCTAAAGGGAGATTTAAATTTCAAAGATCTTTCATACAAATGATGATCTAAAAGAAACTCGGAAAGCAAAGCCCCAATTCAAGGGTCAAGGAGTTCGTTTCCGAGTGGCGGGGAAATACACAAGCACTGGATACTGGATAGGGATACAAGGACTATAGACTGAACAACGATAGTAATAGTAGAGGGACGAGCGAGTGACATCAGGCAGCTGAATGGTACAAGCACTGGGATGTGGGGTCCACCCGCCGCCGTACGTCATTTTTAACTCACGTGTCTTAATTGTTAAATGTATCCAAACCAAAAAACTAGTTGTGATATTTTCTAATAAAATTTTAATATGAAGTTGAACGATATGTCTCCCAAGTTTTTTACATTATAAATAAATTTTGATCCTATTATTAAATTCCCCCTGCCACATGTACACTTCCTAGTCACTAATGCCTGTCGCTTTGGGACATCCCTCCTTGTTCGATCAAAGCTGTTACCTTTCGCCCTCCCCCACTTGCAATTTGCAATCCACTCAATTGTTTAATTATTACTTTACTCTTCTTCATGTTCTGACTAATTTGTTCATTATCCAATTCTTCCCCCCACGTCTTTTGATGGGTATATATAAAGGGTTCGGTCGCTGATCAAAGCTTGCAAGACCTGGCGAGGCAAAGCATAGCACATAGTTTGCCTCTCCGACAGTACCAAACTGCCAAAATCAAACCCCATGGAACCATCCTTCCATTTTCAGAATCACCTTAAAACAGAGGTCTCGCAGGAATCTTCTTTCTGTTCTTTAGATTCTTTTACATGGGACGATCTCTTCTCCTACCACAGTGTCCTCCCATTTGACACCAATGACTCCGAGGAAATGGTCCTTGTCAACGTTCTGGCGGAGGGAGCCAACAAAGAATCTTCAGGCTCCAACTCCATGTCCGAATCTAAAGAAAGAGGCGAAGAAGTCACTTCAAACTCCAACCAAAACCATCAATCCTCTAAGAAAGAGAAGTCTTATCGTGGGGTTCGAAAGAGACCCTGGGGAAAGTACGCTGCAGAGATCAGAGACTCAACGAGAAATGGCGTAAGGGTTTGGCTGGGGACGTTCGATAGCGCGGAGGCGGCTGCTTTAGTTTACGATCAAGCGGCGTTTTCGATGCGGGGTTCGACGGCTGTGCTAAATTTTCCGATGGACATGGTTAGAGATTCATTACAGGAGATCAAATACAAATCTGAAGAGGGCTGCTCGCCGGTTGCGGCGTTGAAGAGAAGGCATTCCGTGAGAAGGAAAACGGCGAGCAGAAAAGGTAAAGGGAAAGAGGTAAAGGGTAGCAGTGGTAGACCGCAAAATGTGGTGGAGCTGGAGGATTTAGGAGCAGAGTATTTAGAGGAACTGTTGAACTCGTGTGAAGGCGTTAATCCTTGGTGATCTTAATGCTTTCTTCTTTTAGTTAGTATGTTCATTTTTCCTTCTTTTTCCACTCTCGCTGTGCATTATCATGTACCAATAAACGGTGGTGGTTGCCGATCAACGGATCAAGTTGGTGTTCGGACCTCACAATGGTGGGTAGGGTCAAGTTGCTTTGTTAATTCTCACCTTTTCTTCGTTTAAAGTTGAAAACGATGGTATCTATATTGAACGATCTCTACATTGTTTTCTTCCTCAATAATTGCAATCTAGTAACTGGACTGCATATAGTAAGATACAAGGAGGGAAAAAAATAAAATAAAAGAAGCAAATCCAATACTTATCCTGACCTGTTTGAAAGATTGAGAGTGACGACTCAGGATCTTTGGCAAGTGGCCTCAAGAACCTATCCTTAGAGAGCAGAGAGATATCACTAAATAAAACTATCTTGCACATAGTCTGCCAAGCCATTTGGATATCATGGATATATGAGGTCGCCTATCTGGAGACTAGAATCTCATATAAAGCATAGCATAGCATCAAGAATAACTCTTCTCAGTTGGGGAAACCCTTGCAACGGTTAAGAAATGTGGCAGTAAGGTTTATACGTACAAAAATTTTGGATGGGGAATAACTCTTCTTGAATGGCATGCATGCCTAATTTTTATTCCATATATCGGAATCTATATAATTCTAGGACGAGTTGGTCCTCCAAGCATTATGAATTCAAGAATAGAGCTCCCTCGTGGGTTTACTCGGAAATTTTAATAAAATTATTTGTTCAAAAAAGACTTGTTTATTTTCTTAAATTGATATTAGCAGAAGTCCAACACGTAGTATCACTAACCCATCTATAGGATATGGTAGAGTTGGAAAATGAAAAAGCTAGCGCCGGTGCTCCCCATACGTTATACATTGCTCAGATACGGTAACATGGTTTCGGTGGATCCATTAATCTAGTTCTTTTTTCTTCTCCATAACAGTTAGCTCTGAGAAGCAATTAATTAATAACATGTAATCAATGGAATTTGCAAGATGAAAATGTGCATTTTAAGCTCAAATTGAGGTGTTTGGGGGACATAATTATGACCCAAACAGTGCTGCTTTAAAAATCCCCATTTGACGTTGCATTTGCACTTCATGAAGAGCGTTTATAATCGTTGGAGCATAGTTCTAGGCATGTGGACCAACGGAGGTAACTTGTATACTTATGTGTGGAAGAAATTCAGGAGTATCTGATAAAGACAGAGTTAAGAATTTGATTTCTTCCACGCAGAGGTTGAGAGGCATGAAAGCAACATTGTTCAATCATAAGTCTACCAGTTTCACTTCAATCTGCTTTTACCGGTGATGAGACCATTATTTCTTCTGGAATGTTTTATTAGCTAAATTCATCTTTCCTTTTCAACCTGAACACGTGAACATGATCATCAACAATTATCTCATGTCAAATTTCTTTAGGTGATTATTACATCTCCATGTGGAATGTTTTTTTTTTTTAAAAAAAGAAAAATCTGTTCATATTCGTGTTATAACATTCAGGATGACATTCCAAAAATCTATCCATTTTCGTGCTATGACAATTACAGTGTCGTCATCAGTGATTTGATATGATAATGACGTCAAAACGTCAGCTTCATTTTTTTTCTAATTAACTAATATTAATCTCAAGATCAACGACAAAGTATCACTACCATTTATATGACAGCTGTAAATATTTCACTCCGTTCTTAAAATAATTTTTTAATTAATTAAAAATAAAATTACATATTATTGAACTTCCTTAAATCTGCATATAAGCAGATTCATATTAAATGTTGTTATTGTTTTAATTGATATATATTGATAAAGTACTTTCTAATTCACCTAAACTCAATAATTTATTGCATATATGAATATTTAATTACTAACTCAAATATCAACGAACTTAAGTCAAGAAAATGGTTGATACAGTTGAATTTGTTTGTATTTAGTAATTGGAATAAAAGTCAACAACTAATTTCCTTGTTCAAATATCAAACATCTATTGTCTCTTTTTTCTCGCATTCCCCTAAGTTTGAAATTATATCACCTAGAATACCGAAAGAAGCTTAACTTATGAAATGAAATCCAAGCTTTGCTGCCAAAGAAGAAAATCCCAAGAAAGGAAAGAGCTTTGAAGGGGTGAGGAAGAGACCATAGTGCAAGTACGCAGCAGAAATAAGAGATTAAACGAATCGTGCGTACGAGCTCGGCTAGGTATATTTGGCACCGCCAGCTGTCCTTTGCTGTGCTAAATTTTTCGGCGGAGAAAAGAAGCGAGTTACTAGCAGAGATGAAGTATAGTTTCAAGGCCAAATGCTCGTCGGTGGAGGTAATAAAGAAGAAGCAGTTTATGGATAGTGAAAAATCC
>JANIHZ010000004.1:26746654-26765895 GCA_027478365.1 Erythroxylum rufum | reverse complement strand
CTATTTAATCCCCTTTTTGAACCTAGCATAAGAAAGATGAAAACTTACCTCCAACAAGTTAAATTCCTCTTCTTTTTTCTTCTTTCTTCTTCCTTTCAAGTTTCCCACGATCTTCCGTTCTTTCCTCCCCTTTTCACGTTTTTTCCTTCTTGTTAATGGCTTTCACGACAACTCCTTCCTCCTTCTTTTAATTTAAAACACCAAATAGCCTATTCTTCCTATTATGCCCTTCACTTACAAGGACTTTCCCAATTTTCCCTTGTTTTGTCTTTTATGTCTCTACTCTTTTAACCCACTTAACACCACCTAATATAATTCTAACACTTCATTCTAATTTCTAATTTCCATTCAATACCCCATTCTACCTTGCTAATTTAAAGACTCAACTAAAAAAATAATAAAACAATTAAATCAAAATAAAGAATAAATAAATAAATAAAAATTCGGGTCCCAACACATTGTCTGACTTACCTGATGCTATATCTTTTATTAGGATGATAAGGACTTGGAGCCTATGGAGGATTAACTGAATATTACATACACATAGAGACGTCATCTTAATAAGAAAAAAATATGGAGACCAATAGAGAAGGTTTTTAAAATAGGTAATCATTAGGGATGGATGGATATGAGTAATGAGCATAATGAATTGAATGAAGCATTTCAACTAAAATTCCTATTGTAGCAGATAAGGATACAAGGAATGTTAGTAATGAAGTACAAAAAAGGGTACAACAATTAGATAATACACACATGCTCAGAAAAGAGAGGGCAGACAATGTGGAGAAGAAAATTATTGAAACACTTGGAAAACAAATTCAGTAATAAATACATAACGATTAGGAATTTGAGACAGTTGCTAGAAGAAGATCTAACAGGAAAAGAAACTCTCCTTAAGGGAGATGGGCTCACAAATATCCTCACATGGAATGTAAGAGGGGCTAATGTCCCTAAAATAAGCAATTGATGATCAGGGATATAATTTTACAAAATAAAGCAATTGTTGTTGGAATCTTAGAAACTAGAATGAGAAAGGAATATTGTAAATTGCTTAATTATCTTCCTAAAAATTTGAAAATGATTTCTATTCAGACTTGTCATCCCAATGGAAGGATCATTTTTTATATGATTCTAATTTCTTTTAACATTACATATCAGATGGTGCACTTACAAGTCTTTATAAGACATGTCAACCTACATTTGTGCATTTCATTTATTTATGTATATAATAAGGCATATTAGAGAAACCTCTTCTGGAATCCAAATAAGGATTAAGTTTCTTCAATCAACTTACCTTGGATATTTTCTAGGTGATTTCAACTCCATTTTAAAAGTAGAGGAAGCAGAGGGATCAAGATTAGTATGCAGTCCTTTCACGGAATTTAGTAAATATCTAGATGAGGCTCAACTCATTGACATTACCTTTGGTGGATGTTTCTATACCTGGAATAACAAGCAAACTAATCCTCACTTAATCAAGAAGAAGTTAGATAGAAGTGTTGCCAATCTGAGGTGGATGTCTAATTTCCCTAATTACTTTTCCAATTACTTAAGCAAATGTTGATCTAATCATACCCCTATTTTAACCGCAATAATAACAACAAGCTCCAACTGCCTATTTAGGCTTAACAATTTCCTTCTAAATATAGTTGGAGTTGAAGATGATAGTCAAAATGTACTAAGATCCAATATTAGAGGAACCAAACAGTGCGTTTATATAAGGAAGTAGCAACTTATTAAACAATAAATAAAATTTTTATATAAAGTTGATGTTGGTAATACACATCACTTTGTCAACACAACTAAGATGGAGTTAGAGAATATTAAAAAGGCTGTATACATCAATCCTGACTCTCAGATTTTACAATTGACAGAAAGAGAAGCCTTATACAGCCACATTGAAGCATAATTATTATCTAATGAAATAAAGAGTCAAAGCTGATTGGTTGAAAAATGGAGATAGAAACACCTTAATTTTTTTTACAAAGTAATTGTTTTGAGAAAAGATAAAAACAAAATTATTTGTCTCAAGTATAATAAAATACTTCTTAATTCTCAAAATCAACTAGTGCAGGGGACTTATGAATATTTTGGTGATATGATGAGTAGACCTTCAGAAGCCTAGTCCTCCAAACACTTCCTTAAATATATTTTGAAAGACTTCATTTCACCTCAAGATGCAGATCTATTAATTTATAGGAGATCAGAAAAACAGTTGCTTCATTTTAACCTCACAAGGAACTTGGAACAAATGGGTTCAACATCAATTTCTTTAGAAAAACATGGTTACTCACTGGTAATCTGATTTTAGAAGCTGTTTTGGAGATTTTCAATAAGGATACGCTTCTAAAACAAATCAACAAGACTTTTATAACCCTTATCCCCAAGAATGGTGAGCTAAATCAATTCTCTAATTTTAAACCTATTACTTGTTGCAATTCCATTTATAAAACTATCTCTAAGTTCATTGCTCAAAAAGACTCAAAAGTATACTTCATAAGCATATCAAGGAGCTTACATACCTGGTAGAGTAATTGGAGATAACATTGTTATTCTCCAAGAGCTCATCAGTTTTTACTCCAAGAAGAAAAGCAATCCCAACTACTGTATCATAATTGATATGAGAAAGGCATATGATAGTGTTGATTGGAACTTCATTATCAACATCTTACAAGTTATGGAATTTCCCAAAGCTTTCATTCAGTGGATTAAGCAATGCATGACGACATTTTCACATAATAATTTAATGAATGGCCAGCCTACCAATTTCTTCAAAAATTGCAAGGGCATTTGATAAGGAGATCCATTATCTCCATACATATTTTCTATTGCCAAGGAGGCACTTCATAAGATAATTTTGAGGGTTTTTGAAAGAACAAATGGTTTCAAATATCACTCAAAGTGCATAAAACTTAAGTTAACCAATCTTTGTTTTATAGATGATCTAATTTTATTATCCTAATTTGATGCAATATTTACTTCTTCCTTGATGAAAGCCCTAAAAATCTTCTAAAGATCTTCAAGCTTGTAGGTAAACTGTTCTAAAACTAACATTTATCTCTTAAGAAGTGCTGCTGGTAGTTAACAATTGATTTCAACTGCCACTAGTGTAAAACTCCGAACCTTTCCTTTCAATGAAAATAATTTTTTATTTTCGGTAAATAGTATTTGTGGATGAATAATGAATAGTGACTTTTAGGGGACCCAACCCTAAAATATTGAAAAATTTACGGAATAAGTATTAGAGTTTAATAATACTGAAACGGATCAACAATAATCTAATTGGATGGATTTTGGGAGTTTGAAAGTTTATGACTAAAATGCCCTTTTTGGAAAATTATGAGATTAATGATTTTAAACCCACTCGAATTTTTTAGAGCATCCAATCAGTAAGTATTGACTTTAATTAGAGTATTTCATGATCAGTTTGAGAATAAGACTATTGCGAAATATTTTAATAATTTAATTCAGTTAGTTGATGAATTAAATTCATTAAAGGAGAATTTGTTCTTTATACATGGTGTGAGTGGATTAATGACTCATTAGAGATGACCCATTATAGAGTGACATGTGTATCATTAATGGGCAGTATAAAAAGCAAAAAGTAAGACAAATTGCATCATTCTTTTAACTTAAACGTGAGAGACCAAAAATAAAAGAGAAAATAAGAGAAACAAAAGTGAAGTTTCAGCCACGGAGAAGAAGAAGAGTGCAACTATTTCTTATGGGTTTTAAGTTGGATTTGAAGAGATGTTGATCAAGCCTAAGTATTCATCAATTACCCAAAATATTGGAAGGAAAAAGTGGTCAGTTTTCCTAGCTTAACTTTCTAATTTTTATTAGGTCTTAGTGGGATAGATGTGTTTAAGATCGATGGTGATTTTGACTTGCCATGGAGTAGATAATAAGCTTAAAAGCATTTAAGAGTTGAAAACAACAAAGTAACCCAAGAAATCAAGATTGGAAGAATAAGCCATGGCTAGGTTTTCTTTAGTGTGATATGATCCCAAATGCTATTTTGATGTTTTATGATGTTCATAAAATGGTTTGCTAAAGAAGTAAAGAAAATGGAAGGATAATGGATGTGTATCATATTCGGCCAAGCTAGAAAATTGTTGGAGAAAAATTGCAATTTTTAGTTTGATATGTTTGGATGACGCTTGGCAAGGATCATAGGTGAATTGTGTGAAAAAAATTAGAAAGAAAATGAAATGATAGTATCTATGTGTGTGGTAATGACAAATCAACCTTAAGAGGAAATGTAGTTATTTGATTTGAGTTGTCGAAGTTTGATTATGTTTATGGTGAATTAATTGGGTATGATAGTGTTTTGAAGAAACTGATAAGTTAGAGTGGGTAAAATATGATATTTAAGTAATTTTCAAAGTTAGATTTTGAAACATAGAACAATAGGTTAACTTATGGAAGTAAGCAGAAATATGATTAGCATACATATTATACGATTAACTACTAATCTCGCATTCCGTTAAACGTAATACATAGTTTCAATGCCTTTTTCTGAATTTGGAAATAAATGTCTAATCAAAATGCGGTTTGTGGAGGTAAGTAAAGGAGAGGCACATAATGTGTTAATGTGTTTGGCTATAAGTATGCAAAGCAGTGAGTGTATTTTAATTGTTTTATTCATTTGCAAAAGAATTGATGACATTTGATTTTAAATTGTATGATTATGAATTTTATATGAATGATACATTACAAGTGAATATTTCTAGTACAAGTTTATGTTTTAGCAATATATGAATTGAATTTTGAAGTTGAATTTCATGCGATTTGAAGTTACATTGAAATTGTGTTATTGGTTGATAAAAAGGAAATGACTTTTAGCCTATGGTACACCATTAGGCTTTATACATGTTATTATACTGGTGTATAACAGTTAACCTAGTCAAGATAAGCAATATAGAACCACCTCCATAACTACCGGTATATAGTGGATAACCTAATGTGGGTAAGCTATATAGAACTAGCTCTGTGACTAGTGGTTAACTAGTTACAGGTAAGCGATATAGAACTAGCTCTGTAACTATTGATATATAGTAGTTAACCTAGTGCGAGTAAGCGATGTAGAACCAGCTCCGTAACTAGTAGTTGACCAGTTGTGAGTAAGCGATACAGAACTAGCTCCGTGATTTTATGCATAAGGGTACCATTTGGTAAAGAAGTTAGTGGTGAGCTATGTCGTGTAAGAAAGTTCATGACATTAACAATGACACCGCCACAATTTACTTTAAAAGTAACTTGAGAAATTTGATTTCAAAAAGCATATATGTTTTATATTGGTATTGTATCATAACAAATGAAATGAAATTATTTTAGTGAGGTTTAAATTGTTAAATATGGTTTGTATACACTTACTGAGCTCGTTTAGCTCACACTCTACTTTTCGTTTTCAAAACAAAACCTCCTAGGTGTATGTTTAGGGGCTTCACTAGCAGGGACTCTACCTCGTGAGTGGTCAGCTTCGTTGTGTGCTACTGTGTAGGCATTTTTGCCTTATAAATATTTTTGGGAACTATTGTATATCTTTAAATATTTTTTGAAAATTACATTTGTGTAAAGAATGCATGTATATGAATTTTTCAAATTAAATGCATAAACATGTTTTAGCCTTTTAAAATCATTTTATGTAACTGTTTGAGGTTGCTTATGAGTGGATTTGAAGTCCAAAATGTGAAGTTGAGAAATTGGTGTAATTATAGAACTGTTTTGAACTTTCACAGGGATTTTGAAAATTTTGGAAATGTCAAAATACAACCATTATGCTGTTGAAATTTTTGATAAAATGGTTTTAAAAATTCCACTGCTTATATTTATGAATCTTAAGTTAAAGCTTTTTGATAAAAGGGCAATAAGATATCAACTACAGGGCTACTAAGGGGTGCTAGACAAGCCTTTTAGTTGTTTCAGGATAGGGGCCTATTAGTGTTAGTATTAGAACCCACTTTTTAAAATAGGTTGCCTCCTTTTTGGTTTATTGTTTTTACATTGTTTTAAAAGTGAGATAATCGGTAAAATGTTGTAATTTATATGCATATGGTTTCATAAACTGAAAGTTTTATACATTTTCATTTTGTTGAATACACAACAAGTTGCATAGACGAGGTCGTGGATTCCCCAAAGAAGCCATTCCAACTACTCTTGCACCTGAGGCACCTCCTGTATAGGATGATGACCATTTGCCAGACTCAGCAAGTGCCTCAATGAACCAGCCATATTTTGAATCGTAAGGGCTGGCGAAACTGGCCAGAGTGAACGTTAATATGGAATAGATGGTTCAGAAACTCACTATGGTGATGTGTCAGCCATGTAAAAATGTGGAAACTTTTGGGTGATCGATTGACCGTGTCGGTAAATTGGTGCGAAGACTTTTGATTAGAGTGGAGACCCCAAGAGTGCACTCACATAATTAGATCAGGTTAGGAAGATATATAGAGTTGTGGGATGCATATATGAGTAAAGAGTTGTATTTTTCACCTTCCTCCTTGAGGACAAGGCGAAGGATTTGTGGGAGGCCAATGAGAGACAAAATCCAGATAGGGTGTCATGGGCAGAATTTCAGAGAGATTTCACAGAAAGATTATAACCATAGAGTTATAAGGATGCTAGGGTAGAGGAATTTTTTTCGTTTAGAGAAGGTTCAAAATCAGTGAAGGATTATGAGGGGAGATTTTCAGAACTTGTCAGAAGTGTTCCATTTATTATTGATAGCGAAGAGCAAAAGTGCAAGAGGTTCGCTGTAGGTTTGAGTCCTAGACTGTGGATCCATCTGTCCTTGGCTTTATAAGCACACCACGGGGAATTAGTTGAAGTTGCAATCAAAGTAGAGCGAAATGCGACAACAATCACTAAGAGCTCAAGATCAGAACAAAGCGTAGTACATCAGCTAATTCATCCCAAGGTCTAGCAAAGAATAATACATCAAGATGGTCAGGTGGAAAAAGGTTTAATAGAAGAGGATCATCCAGCCAGGGATCCTTTAGGCCACCCGCTATGCCCAAAGACTCCCGTGAGATTAGGACCCTGGTGCCAAAATGTACTACTTGTGGAAAAAGACATATGGGTGAGTGTCAGATGAATATGATGGGTTATTTTCCATTATAGTCAGGAGGGCCACTTTATCAGTGATTGTCAACCATTTGTCACTGTAGAGAGGCCAATGATAGAAACTTTAGCATCTTCACAAGCTAGAGGGGGTTACAGACAGGGGGACTGGGGTTCCCATAGAAGAGGTTCAAGTTTTACTACATCCAGCAGAGGTTCAAGGGGTAGGGGAGCAACCCCTATAGGATAGGCTAGTAGACCCCACGCATAGGCTCGATTTTTTGCGATAACTCAGAAGAAGGCCAATGCCACACTAGTTGTAGTCATTGGTATGATTTCTATTTTTAATCAAGATGCATATGTTTTAGTAGATCGCGGTGCTACACATTTTTTTGTGTCTATAAATTTTTCTGCAAAATTGAATGTTGAGCCTTTGTTGGGATGGTAGTTTCCATCCCAACTGGAAACTCACTATTTAGTGAAAGAGTGTTTGTAAATAGTAACATACTGATTGAGGGTAAAGAGTTTTCAGCAAGCCTAATCATATTGGATATTTAAGAATTTGACATTATTCTTTGAATATGTTGGTCATCCACACATTGAACGGTGGTGGATTATTTTAAAAAGGAGGTTAGGTTAAGTCGATTAGTGAAACCAAAGGTAACATTTCGTGAGATACAGAAAGTTCTTCCTATTAGTATAGTGATTGCTATGGTATTTAGTAGAATGTTCCGTAAAAGATGCCAGGGATATCTAGCTTACATGATTGAATAGGGTAATGATGAGGTTCAATTAGGAGATGTTCCAGTGGTTAGAGAGTTTTCCGACGTGTTTCTAAAGGAACTTTTAGGATTACCCCTAGATAGGGTAATAGAGTTTTAGATAGATTTAACTCTAAAAACCCAACTGATTTCAATTACTCCATACAAGGATCCAAGGTGTATTTCATTTTCTTTATTTTCTTTATTCTTAGCTAGTTTATTTCATTTTCAATGCTTTATATTCATATGTCTTAATATATTCATTCCATTAGTTTAGAACTTTCTTAGTGTTAATCACATTTTTACATGTGCCAGAATATTTAGAATGAATGTTTGATGGATTTTATAGTTGAAACTCATGAATTTTGTAATGAAGCTTTGTGATATATCAATGGATGTTTATTCCTACAACTTTCTAGTTTTAATCTTGGTTGTTTGAGTTTATTTATACGTTTTTGTAAATCTAAATTTATTGGGCGTTTGAATGTTTAATGATTATGTTATAGGTTTTGTTTATTTAATATCAATTGTGCTTGATATGAACATGTGTGGCTACAATACTTGGGGGTTTGGAGATATTATAAGGGTGAAGGGATGGAAATTGTGAGAATGGTGTTGAACTTGTCTTGAATTGATACTTGTACGTAGGTCTAGGTTGGTTTGGGATTTAGGATAAATTTCATAAATTAGGAATTGCTTGTAGGTTTGATCACCCTTTAGGTAATTTTCTAATTTGAAGGCTAGGGTTGAGTGTGTGATATGTAATAGTCCATAGTGATTCTCGGAAGTAGCAATAGGTTAGTTGAATTTATCAGGATAATCAACTAATCTAGGATCCCATATCTTTAGGTTACACATTCTGAGCTTATGAGTAGGTGGGCTAAGTTAGTTGTTTCTTAGTACCTAATGCATCTTCACTATTGAATTTAGAGAGCCTATTCTAGGTTATAGTGGAGATCGGGGGCATTTCTAGAGCTTATTAGTTTTGCCTATTTTAGAAAAATTAAAGGTTCGAGAGCTTAATCAAGTCCATAGGCTAACACCATGATGAGAGTGCCTTTTATTTAGATTCAAAGATCAATGAACATCCAGGAATCCCAAAGATATCTCCAGCCTACTTCCTTACCATTGTTATTAGACTTTTCTAAATTTGCTTTATGTTTGTCTTTTTGGTTACGTTCATTGCATATTAGTTGTCTCGTCTTCATCAATTCTGGGTTTTTTGTTTTCTTTTGTTACAACATTTGAAATATCACTTGCATCTAAGTTTTCTGTGGTTAGACCATAGCTCACCATTTACTGCATAGTTTGGTAGTTAGGAATTTATTATTTGGTAGTTAGCAACAGGCTATCAAAAGTGCATAAACTTTGATTTCAAGATTAAAGATTAGAGGTCACTTTTTCCTTATTTTGTCTCTCTCCTAGCTTGTTATATGAATTAAACCTCACCTAAGATGTCCTAATGTTTCAATCACCCTCTCTCAAGGTGTAATCAAACGCCCCTAGCCAAATTAAATGGAATTGACTATGCAATCTCCCAATCTACAAAATCAGTCCACCAATTTAGCTAGCTATGAAGCTATCCTATGGGTAATCAACTAATTAGTGAAGATCTCTGTCTCACTAATTAATTAACTTGATAAATACAGGTTTATAGGGTGCCAACTCTCATTGTACAGCCCTACATAATTTGCCCAACTCAATTTCTTAATATATTGTAAGGTTTAAGCACAACATTTATCAAAAGTATTCATTCATTCAAAACAACAAAGTAGGAGTTCAACAAGTAGTTTAAAAATAATCTCTATAATAAATTCAGCCACTCATAATAGGAACAAGTTCAACCATATCCATATTCTCCATAATACAAAACATACTAAAAAAACAAAAATAAAACTAATACAATGGTAGCTTTCTTCCTTTTTTGCATTTGTAAATCTGGAGAATGGAAACTTGATGGAAGCTCTTGATAATTTGTCCTGATTCCCACCTTTTGCACGTCGATGCTTGTGACTTTTCGCGAACAATCCCCAAAACTTGTGAATGGTGGCTACTGAATATGTGTATGTGTATTAGTCACCTAGGATTTTTTTGGGGTCCAAAAAGACCGAAAAGTCCCTTAAAAACTTGAGTTTGGAAGTGATCCCGCGTTTGTCCTGACATTGGCCACAATCGTGGCATTAGGTAAGCTCTCTGTCATGATTGTGGCATGCAGGCCATGATCGTGGGCTAATCATAGTGCTTCTATCATGATTGTGGAATGCAGACCACGATCGTGGTCCAATATTGGTGCTTCTGTCACGATCGTGGCTTGCCTGCCACGATCTTAGGCTTGTGTTTTGGTTCGGGTCTCCTATAAAACGCCTTCATTTTTTAATATTAGCCCTGAAACACTAGCAAACTCATCAAGGTACCTCAAATACACAGCATTGAAGCTCACAAGCATGCTCTAACCCATAAAACACTTAAAACACGAATATTTAATAAACTAAGACCATTCTAACCTAAGCATACACTAAATAATCAAATTAACAACTAAACATACACCAACTACGCACTAAAACACAATTCAATCTACAACTATCAACATCCCCACACTTAAACATTTGCTTGTCCTCAAGCAAAAATCAAATATGACTAATAAAATTTCCTCAAACTTTGGCCAAGTCAAGTGTCAAGTTACTACACACATCATGACTAATTTTCATTGGTGCACATAAGCAAACTCAACTTATGAAACCATCACTCAAAGATAGGTATAAACTCAAAATGGACCTTCCTTACGAATTTCACTCATTTCTCTTAAGTGTTTGATGGTTAATGTTTCGCTCAAACTTCCTATAGAAAACCACACTATCATAGGCTTGCTAATACACCAATTCTCCTCAACAATGATTATATGATAAGATAGATCAAAAGGACTTTGTTTCAGGTTTTAATATAGCTAGGTTTAAGTTGGGTCAAAAAGGTTTTAGGGGTTTATCACAAGCATTTAAAAAGTACTAAGTGTACAAAGGGATGACAAAGATAAACTTCTAAGATATGAAAATGGATATGACTACTACTCCGCACTTAGAAATGCTGCTATATGTTATCGTTTTTCTTTTCTTTCTTTTCTTTTTTATTATTTGATTTTGTTCTTTTTCTTTTCTTTTTTATCATTGAAAAGAAACTATGAATAGAAAACAACAACTATATGCAATGTTCTCTAAGAGTAGAAGTACTAAAATCTACTTAAATCATCTCAAAAAGGAAAAAAATTGTAGCAAAAAAAAATCCCAAACTACAATATCACTTAACACTCTATTAACTTATGATTGGGCAAGCTATTGCGGTTTGTGGGTTTTAAAATGGGGTGATTTTAAGAAACAAAAGGTTAAAGGTTCAACAAGGCTAGCAAGGGATAATAAAAGGATAGGTCATTTAAGCCAAAGGTTAAAACAAAAAGTGCCTTAATCATTTCTATCTAGCATGCATCTAGTACATTTAAATCGATTCAAAGCAAGTTGTAAAGGTAATTACCTACGGAAGCGTCACACAAACAAGGAAATGAAATGATCATAAAATGGAGTCATAAAGGCCCAATTCCTCACATAGGCTTAAATGAAAATCCATTATGCTTCTATACACTACCTCATCGCTCAATTGTCAAGCACTGAGTAAGCTTATGCAACCAACTACTTTCATCACTCCACATAGTTCACTCTCCACTGAAGTAGCCTAATTTAAGTTCATGCATGCATTTAATCTCATTCCAACTAGCATGATAGAATTTAATGGCAACACATGGATCACAAAGATTCAAATGTAAGGGAAATGACTAACCTAATATAATAACCTAATATGCATCCTAAATGACATGCAAAAACGTAAAAACAAATGCAAAGACTACCTCCCCACACTTGAACAACACATTGTCCTCAATGTGAAAATGAGAACACCCAAAACCAACAAACGACACAATGAAAAAAAATATTAAACATAAGAAGAATAATAGAAGAGAGTAAAGGCCAGATAGGCTCATGGTGGTGGGGGCAATGGAGGTGCCACGTTTTTACTCTCATCCTTTAGTCCTCCAACAAGCTATGATGAACAAAAACCTATAAGTAACCTCAAAACACATCATTGAGCACCTTAACAATAAGAGATCGAAGGAAGAAATAAGTTAAAAGCCAATCAAAACTAAACTAAACACTATTAAATCAAAACAAAGCCACACTAACACAAAGACAAGCAAATGAAAGACAAACATACTAAGTTAAGGTCATTAGCTTGAACATTCAATATGCAATCATAAAAGAGTGAGTGAAAAGAAAGAAAGTGTCGGAGTTATGTAAATATAGTGCCCTGGAAAGCAAGTGTATTTACATGTACCTTAATCTTCTTCAGTTATAGTTATGTAATGAAAATATTATTATTAATAAAATAAAAGAGTTTGGTTTTAATGAGCATTATATATCTAGTCATAAGGTATCGAGATTCTTTTGTAAGTAATATACATATACATAGAGATGTATGGGAAATATGTACATTATAAGAATATAAAATAATGGATTCACAGTTGAATAATCAAGTTGGTCGCTTGATTATGATTTAGGCTGTAGTATTGTAATTTATCTCTGTGCAAGTAAAAGAGTTTACTTTAAGGGAATGACGAGTTTCATATTATGATAGTAGTTGACTATTGATAATGGAACTATTAAATGAATATAGAATCAAGTATGTTTTTAAAAATAAAGTGGGTCATTACTTTAATCTTAAAACATACAACTTAAACATTCGTTTATTATGGACCACAATCTTGATGATTGGTGAACTCATATGTATTTCATTTTAATTCTCGATATGATTGGAATGGATTTTACAGAGTATCAATCCAGTGTTTACATGTTGAAATTATTAATTGAAACATATATGAGGGAACATTCACTCAAATAAATAGTTTATAGTGATATCATCACTTCTAGATGTTTTATGGAGATTGGTGATTAAACTGATGCCAGTAGTTTGATGGACTAGCTACCCGTCAAGTCTTAACACCAAGATGAGATCTTGTATGTTAATCACCATATTGAGTAAAACAGGAAATCTAGAAGGAAAAACCAACATAAAGGCAAAATGGTAATTTTATCTTTTATTGTGCAGATGGCTATAATATGGTTCATATTAAAGTTTGCAATTGGACATCTTATTTGAAACATGTGTTCTCATAATATTTAGTAACTAATTGTCTTTAGTGGAATGACATTTAGTTAATAAGCTGGAATTAATTCTAATAAGATTAAATTAATGCTGGGCTTATTGAGGATTGAATTATATAAGTCCAATTAGATTCCCCATTTGGCTTCTAGGAAGGTTATCAAGCAAAGTAAGAAATACAAATAGAGGTTTTAAAGCCCATGATTGAATGTTGGGCTTACTTCAATTAATTGTTAATTAGAAGCCCATATGAACATTTAGAAATGGGCTAGACTTTGGTCTAATTTGATTAATTAGATTAATTAAAATAAATCAAAGTTATTAAAGATAAAAGGAGATGGATTTTTAGTTTTAATGGGAAAAATGTGCAGCTGCACATTTAGCATCGGTTTGCTACATTTAAGATGGTTTTTAATAAGCTTTATCATCACTAAATGGAGTAATAATCTTATCATTAAATGGTTTAATGGTGGTCTTTTAATGATAACATGTAACCTATTAGCATTCATTGGATTAAAGAAGAAAGAGTTTGATGGACCGACTTCCTTCTTTTCAACACAAAACCGAAAATGAGACGTACGATTTAGGTTTTTGGTCTTTTCATGTAGCCATCTTAAAACAAATGGGAAGAGTCTCATTTATTGGCGTCTTTATGATTGATTAAGGAAGGATGTGATGTATTGGATGCACTTCACTTCTTTCTTTGAGGTTTAACTGAAATTGAGAGGAAGAACACAAGGGGTTATTGAATTTTTATCTCTCTCTCTCCTATCTTACATGGGCTAGCCAAAAATTGCATGAGAAGTGTCTCATCATTGGCTTCTTTCTTCTAAGGAAAAATATCTTAAAGTTTTCTTCTCCTTCCCCACCAAAGGATCTTGTTAACCAAGTTGTCCAAGAAGAACAAGTGGTAGATCAAATTAGTTGAGGATACAATATCGAGAAGAGGATACAATAATGTGAAGAGTATACATCACCTAGGAGAGGATACATTGCCGAGGATAGGATAGCATAAGGAGGAGTTAAAGTTGTAGCGAAGGAGTCGGTAATAATTTTCATCTTGTGTTTATGCAAATGTTTTTCCTTATACCGTATCATGTATGGCTATGCATGTTGATTTGGTTATATTGTTTCCGTTCCAATTTTGATTTCTAAAATGTTTTGAAATCTATTGTTTTATCCAAATCATGCATGCTTTGTTTTTCCAATCCAACAAATGGATGACTTAGGGGTGGTGGATGGTGTAGCATCAGGTACAGAAGGTGATGCCTCATTTGCAATTGTAGTAGCTGGAGGGGGAGGAGGTGATTCGCTTGCAGCTACAGAGTGTGATGGTTCACCTTGACAGTAAGTACCTCCGAATCGTTGTCTGAATCTGGGTCGCATTATATCATGTTGTCTCTTTGGTGGCATATTTCAACCTGAAATTCATTTATATTGAATTTTTTAGAAATATAAGAATTTGAATTCAATATTTTACAGAATATATTGAAAAGGAAATAAGGTGATTTGTTGAATATAATATTCAAGTACAAACCTTGAATTAGAAGGTTAACAATTCTTACAGTCATAGAACAAGAACAATAACAGTCCACACTTAATAGTACGCATCTTGACCCCTAACTAGTAGAGAGGTTGTTTGACAAATTCTTACAGATACAACAATAAACCAACTTTAAAGCTGAGTCGAGTTTATTGCATCAATAAATGACAATGATATAATTATTTTGTTGGATTCCAAGTGATATGAGAGTCGGTAAAGGTAAATAATTCCTCGATGTCTAGATTCCCAAGAAGGGTCCTTACATGTTTGAACGCACCAATTAAAACAATGATAGCTCTTCCCTCAAGTGTAGGGTTTTTAACACCTTCTTGCAACAACGTTTCCGCTATAGCTAAACTTGTAGAGGATACAGTGAATGAGTCGCCAGATTTAGTATGGAAGACAAACTCTCCAAATGAACTGCCAGTATGAAACGATTTACCTAAAACACAATCAGTATAGAACCTAGATATTGTCATATTAGTAAACCGTTAAACGAACCAAAATTGGAGTGA
The DNA here is from genome assembly GCA_027478365.1 of Erythroxylum rufum. NCBI lineage: Eukaryota > Viridiplantae > Streptophyta > Magnoliopsida > Malpighiales > Erythroxylaceae > Erythroxylum > Erythroxylum rufum. The sequence goes on along the minus strand of JANIHZ010000004.1, from coordinate 26,750,815 downwards.
TATGCATACGTGAATGTCCAGACGAAGCCTGTGAATTTTCCAAAATAACCGATTTCCCTAATCCTTTGCGGACCGTTTTCCCGCCTCCATAGGCATACATGTCATCTTTGAGATTCAAGGAAGCTTAAAACAACATGTAGTATATATCATCAAATGTGAATATATATAATAGCTTCATAAAAGGAAACGAGATGTACATAACAAGGAAAGTGACGTTGCTCAGATGATACTAAACACCTTGAAGCAAAAGATCGGCCATGGAAGGCAAACGATCATTAGTGTATGAAGTGGAGATTTTTTTTGCATTGTTTATTCCTTCAGTAGGCACAATTTTACAATATTCTTCCCAACGGAATGAATTAGTACCATCGGGAACTAGTCACCATGTCAACATTCCTTGATTAATAATGTTAAGAGGTATATTATGCAAATGTCGATTTAAAATAAAATGATGATATGTTCAACTACAACCCCAATGATAAATGAAAGTAGTCTAGTTTAGCACTTATACATCTTCAATGTGCCTAATGAGATGAATTAATCTATCCACTCTAAACATCACTTAGTAATATTTGATTGAATTTTCTAGAAATATAAGAATTTGAATTATATATTTTACACAATATACTGAAAAGGAAATAATTGATTTGTTGAATATCATATTCAATTACAAACACAAATTAATCGTTATCATCACTTAATTGTAAATTACAATCATCTTCTTTTTATGAAGAATAAGAATCAAACTTAGGCTCCTCTTCAGATCTCTGGCCCTCGTCATCCTCTCCAGATGAAATTTCAACATATTCATTAGATGGATCATTCAAAGGTTCATTATTGTCATATATGACAGTTGCATTTATTTCATAAACATTTTCCTAAAATGCTTCACTGTTAATTCTCTATTCTCTTTTTCCATATGATTCAAAAACACCTCTAGGTATAACTTTGCAAACGGCCAACTAATCTAACTTATCTCGTCGTTAGCTGGGAAAAGGGATATAATACACCTGAATCGCTTGCATTGCCAACATGAAAGGTTCAAATTGTCTCAATCTTCTTCGGTTGTTGATTTCAACTAGATTATATCGGCTATGAAATTTTTGTGCCAACATTTGGAATCAGATCAAACCAGTCACACTTAAATATCACACTTTGCTTTATTAGCAATGCAGGGTACTCAATTTCAAGTATCTCAATAATTTTACCATAGTAATCCATCAATTCTCCCTATATGCAAACTCTACTATTTATTGTTGTCATGTTATGACCATGATATTCTGTGTTGGACGCCCCTCCCCCATGGGTAACAGGCCCGACGTCCTAAGTGACATCTGAACGTGTATCCCACAAGGGTGACATGCCCCCCACCAGGACAAACATTAAAATTATACATAGTTCATATTTCTGAACTGAATTTGGGAAAGCCCAGACTTGAATTTCAATTCTACTTGTTCAGAACGTATAAGGCTCTATGTCTCTAGTTTATTTAGAGACAAGAATTATCGCATTTGGAAAATCCCATAACAAAGTTATGGCTACTGCCTTATAGGGTTATTTCAATGAACCCTTATGAGCCAAAAATTTATTATGGAGGGATAAAAAAACGCATTAGGAATCTATCGCTCCAAGTATCACTTCATTTGGAGGTCGGATGATGAAGTTATTGCCAAAGGAATCAAGTATGTCTAAATCATGAATCATATTGCCTTTGTCTTAGGGAAATTAGCATAAATGTCCATAGAGATAGCATATTAGGAAAATCTTAGGATGCTTTGATAGAAGACTTCGAGATCTACAACTTTCATGAAGATATCGAAGAAAGATTCTATCGTGAAGGGTCAATTATGGAGCAGACGATAGTAAGAAGGCAGAAGAAGCAAAAGGAGATGAATCAAAAAGGCAAACGAAATAAGAAGCAGATGAATGCGGAAAGCAAACAAATGCAGAAGGCAAACGAATGCAGAAAGCAGACGAATGCAGAAGGTAGACAAATGTAGAAAGTAGACGATGTGGAAAGCAGATGAATGCGGAAAAAGACGAATGTGGGAGCAGACAAATGCAAAAAGTAGACGAAGCAGAAGGCAGACGAATGCGGAAAGCAGACGAATGCGGAAGCAGATGAATGTGGAAAGCAGATGAAGAGGAAGGTAGACGAATGCGGAAAGCAGATGAAGGTGGGAGCAGACAATAGTATGGTCAACTTAAGACTAAGCAAAGTCAACTTAAGACGATGCAACTCTTAAGATGAAAGGAGTCAACTTAAGACGAAGCAAAGTAAACTTAAGACGATGCAACTCTTAAGATAAAAGGAGTCAACTTAAGGCGAAGCAAAGTCCAGTCAAGACGATGCAACTCTTAAGATGAAACATTCCTACAGATAATATGATGTCATCACAGACAAAGTGATGTCATATCAGACGATACGCCCTTATAGACAATGGGTCCATACAGACGATACATTCCTACAAATGATATGACATCATCACAAACGAAGTGATGTCATATCAGACGATACACCCTTACAGACGATACATTCCTACAGATGATATGACGTCATCATAGACAAAGTGATGTCATATCAAACGATATGCCCTTATAGACAATGCGTCCATATAGACGATACATTCCTACAGACGATATGACATCATCACAGACGAAGTGACGTCATATCAGATGATACGCCCTTACAGATGATGCGTCCATATAGACGATACATCTGGGTTAAAAGTTTCCTACTATATACCATTGGAAAGCTAAGAAAGACCTACAACTTTCCAGAAGGCACGTTTGCCTATTTCTACCTAGATTAATCCAGATCTTTCCCTAGAGTCCGAACACTAACTTTTGCCTTATGCAAAATAAACAATGAAATGTATAAACTTGAAAGAAAATCATGAGCCAAATGCAAATCTTATTCGATTGACATCAAAATGTAAGAGTTCTTACAAAGCTTTAGAGGGCATTTCAAGCCGCAATTACATTAAGGTCTCAAAATCCCCAAAATACAAAAATTACATAAATCATGAGTTGCTCAAAATGCAACTAAAGCTTTGCTTTACAGAATTTACTTCAAATACAAAATATGTCAAAAGTGGAGTGACGCCTTGGCTATTGACTACTCGATCTCTTGTTGATCACCTGCTTATGGGGAGGACAAAAGGAGTGAGCTTAAAGCTCATGGGTAATAATTTTATAATTGGTAACATGCAAAATCATTTATAGACCATTTTCAGTGCAGAAAATCATATGTATGCAAATTATGAATGCATCACTCTTATCAACTTGTTATGAACACATTAACATATCAAATGGTTTGGTAAGTCTAAAGACATGACGCACTACACATTTTCATATAATGGTCCTGTGCAACTGTAAACTTGAGGGAGTCCATGAAGGAGCTCCGTGCCACTAGCGGGCAGGCGAGAGAAGCCTATAATTGGTCAATGTGCACGTGACAATTCTTGAGGGACTACCACAAGCCCACATAACACATATTTCATGAACTTATAAGCTTGTTGCCCAAAATGTCACTTCTTTGAAAACTTGCTTTTCATGTACTTGCTATATCTTGAAAAACCCTTTCTGAAAATATGATTTCATAAACATGTATCTTTTCAAAGAATCATTTTCAAAAGCTTTTCATCAATCATGAATACAATTTATGCAACACTCATATAGCACCATCTTACAACATTTAAAAAGCAATAAATGCACATGACTATGGTAGTTGAAAAAAAAAATCATTTCTTGGAAGAATCTTTAATGGCTCATTACTTAATTATAAAAGTGAAACCCAACTTGAAATTCCTTGCTTAAAATCTTGGCTTAAGGATGTCTTTCCTCTTGCTCCTCTTGTCTTTCTTGATTCCCTTATCAATATTGATACAATTTCCAAATCAATAGGAATTCCAAAAGAGAACCCAAAAGAAACATGTGTATAAAATTGTTCCTAGAACACGTAAACCCATACATTTTCAAATCTCTTTGAACCAAAACCCTTCCAAAAACTAAGGCATTTAAAATGCTCTTACCTTAAATCTTCACCACATGAAGAAATGTTTGGTTCAAAAGAAAGCTCTTGTCTTTCTCTATCTTTTTCCTTTCTTGTTCAACCCTAAAATCTCACTAGAAAGCTTAGGAATAGAAACCTTAGCTCAA
>JANIHZ010000004.1:26624079-26635027 GCA_027478365.1 Erythroxylum rufum | reverse complement strand
ACAACTTATACTGCTTAAGTATTGCATGAGAATCTTCTAATAATTCTGAATAAGCATCTTGTAATTCACTAAAATTCAAGGTTACCTCCTCGTCACTTTCTCTTTCGGCTACCAGGCAAATGTTAGCTTGTATTGATGCCTCTGAATCAGTATCTGATTTAGACGAATCCAAATCTTCCCAAGTTGCCATCATACTCTTCTTGTTTTCTTTATTTTTCTTTGGCTTTCTATTCAGCAATGGACATTTGGACTTGTAGTGTCCCGATTTATTGCATTCATAGTAGATGACAGATGTCTTCTCGTTCTTGCCTTCATCTTTTCCATTCTTCTTGAAAAAAAACTCTTTGTTTCCTTTTGATTTCTTTGTCCATATGCATCTAATCTTCCTTGAGATAAACGATAATTCATCATCTTCTTCGCTCGAATCTTGTTTAGATTCACTAGAGTCTTCATTCTTAACTTCCTCGATCTTCAGTTCTTTTGACGATAAACTTTTCTTCCTCTGACTCTTATGGTTATTTTGTCCAGCCTTCAATGTTATAGATTTATCCCATCTAGGTTTGTCTTCTGCATTGAGTTCGACTGTATGTATCTTCAAAGATCCAAGCAATTCATCAAGCTTTAACACGCTCAAGTCCTTGACTTCTTGTACAGTGGTGACTTTTGGTCTCCATCTTTTCGGTAAGCTTCTGAGAATCTTTTGAACGTGATCTTAATTATCATAGGCTCTCTTGAGAGCTTTAAGTCCATTGACGATAGTTTGAAATCGTCCAAACATCTGATCGATAGACTCCTCTTCTTTCATCTTGAACAGCTCGTACTGGTGTATAAGAATGCTTATCTTGGATTCCTTTACTGGATTGGTGCCTTTGTGTGCGATGGATAGAGTATCCCACATCTCCTTTACAGTGTCGCATCCGTGAACTTTATCGTAGTCACTTCTGCTTAGGGCACAACTTAAAAAGAACTTGGCCTTTAAATTTAGTTGGAATCTTGCTTTTTGATCAGTTGACCATCTCTCACGTAGAATGGCATTCCATTCATCATCTACCAGTGTATATGGTCCATTCTCTATAATCTCCCAAAGATCAATATGAGTAGATTCAATGAAGAGCCGCATCTTGTCTTTCCAGTAATGGTAGTCTTCACCATTGAATGCAGGAGGTCTAGTGACGGAGGCGCCTTCAGCTATATAAACGTGTGATTATGCCATGGATCTTTATCATACTTTGTAACGATGGTTCTTGGACACCGTGCTCTGATACCAATTGAAGTAAATCACGTGTTTGTATAGACTTTAAGTTCAATATACAAAATGCACAAGAATGGGGGGTTGAATTGTGTATCCTTTTTCATGAGTATAATCCCCTTTAATTTCTTTGAAAACTTGCTTTTTCAAAACTATTAAGTAAGAATATCACGATGTATTGTAATTAACTTCTAAGTACTTGTATGAACAATAGAGATTAAAAGTCGAGAGTTTAGCGAGTAGAAGTCGACACAGTAGTTTTATCCTGGTTCACCCCAAACCGTGGGCTATGTCCAGTCCTCATAATCCTTTATGAGATTTCACTATACTTCTCAAAAATATAAGTATTCTTTTCACCGAGCCTCTTCAGGTCTCTTACAGCAAGTATTATTTTTCTCATTTAGCCTCTTCAGGCTCTCAGCTTTTCTTCTCTCTTACAGAGAGATATTGCGAGCTTTATTACAGAAAATAATAGCTCTAGAGTTTAGAACAATGAATATAGTTTTTCTCAAAGTCACTAACTTTTTTAAAATCTCTAACTCTTTCATTCTTCGACTCTGACTTATATTTATAGCCTTCATTTTTAACTGCTTCTTGATAACCACTTCTTTCTTTTTGTTTCTTAATCTTTAAAGAAACAGTTATTTAGTTGAGTTATGTAACTAACTCAAACTGATTAACCATCCGACGTAGTATCGGGTCTTCGTCTTAGTATCGCTTCCGTCTTAGTTTCTTTCGTCTTAGTTTTGCTTCTGCTTCGTCTTAGTTTCTTTCATCTCACTTTCTCTTCTACTTTGTCTCACTTTGTTTCGTCTTACTTTTGCTTCCACTTCGTCTTAGTTTGCTTCTGCTTCATCTTATTTTTTCTTTCGTCTCACTTTCTCTTCTGTTTCATCTTACTTTCATTCGTCTTAGTTTTTTTCTTTCATCTCACTTTCTCTTCTGCTTCATCTTAGTTTTTCTTTCGTCTCACTTTCTCTTCTGCTTTGTCTTACTTTCACTTCCGTTTCGTCTCACTTTCTGCTTCTGCTTCATCTTACTTTCTAATATTATTATTATTTGATTTTCGTCAAAATTATTAATCGTGAAGTCATTTTGACTTAACATGGACCGGATGGATTGTGAACCGAATGAGAGGTTTGATTATGTCTTACTATAAGGTCCAGCTTACCTGTGGTGGAAGACCGTTCCTGGTAGTTCTGTCCGACCATGTAGATTGACTTAGGAAGACTTTTTAAAGAGAACTATATGCCCAAGATCTACTTGGATAGAAAGATGAAGGAGTTTCGTGATTTGAAACAGGGGAATCTCACAGTAACTGAGTATGAAGTGCAGTTTAATAAATTGATGGGGTATGCTACAACCTTGGATTCTGACTAAGGAGGATAAATGTAGACAGTATGAAGATGGGATGAATATGGAAATCAGAACGAGGCTGACAATTACCAATTTGAGCAGTGTCATTGAGTTAAAAGCTGCTTTGATCATACTTGAGCAACTACTGAAAGATGGACAAGCAGAGTATAGGCAGGAGTGAGAGATCAATTTTTTTTTATAAATCCTTATTAAGTTTAGTGGATTTATTTGTCAGTTTTCCCTATGGTTTTTTCAGTACACTAAAGGGTTTTTTCTTGTTGTTAATATTTGTTTGATCTTTCAGAGAGTTGTGTATTTATCTCCTAATAAGTGATATCAGATCCATCATAATGAAAGGTGAAAACAACTCTGTAGTCAAGTTAATGTCATCAAATTACTCAATATGAAGGCCCATAATGAAGGATCTTCTATATTGCAAGGATCTCTTCGATCTAATCGATATGGACAAAGGTGTGAAAGATGATGTTCAAAACTTAAAAAGATGACAAACAAAGAATGGGAAAAATGAAGCAGAAAACTTTGGGCACGACTAGGAAATGGATTGATATCAACCTATTCTACCATGTGCCTCAAGAATCGAATCCTTTTAAGCTATGAAAGAAGCTAGAATGTCTGCATGAAAGGAAGATTGCTTATAACAAGGTCTCTCTGATTAAGAAGCTTGTGAATTTGAAGTTGAAAGATGGAAAATCAATGTCGAAGTATCTAAATGATTTCTAAGACATAATCAATAAGCTTACTACAATGAAGATCATTCTTGATGATGAGCTTTAAGCTTTGTTTCTGTTAAGTTCCTTGGCGGGCAGCTGGGAAATGTTAGTAGTGACGATTAGCAACTCAACTCCTGAAGGAGTGCTCTTTTTGGATGTAATCAAAGAGAGCATGTTTAATGAAGAAATCAGAAGAAAGGAGATTGGAGTTGACAACGTGCAGGCTTTCATCACAAAAAGCAGGGAAGGAACAAGAGTAGGGGTCTGGCAAGTCTAAGAATAGTTCAAAGTCCATAGGTGACAACGACGTGAAGATACGCCACTATTGCAATAAGCCAGGAAACATTAAAAGGTTCTACTATAAATGGAAGAGATATCAGAAAAAGCAAGATCATCAAAATGATGGCGATGATAAGAGTACAGTTGTAACTGCTTCAAGCATGGATGATAAGGTGTCCCTAGTTTGTGAAACTAGTGAATGCTTCCATGTTAGCAATATTGGTTCTAAATGGTTGATCTACATGGGAGCATTTTATCATTATGTTCCAAAGAATGAGTACTTCTCAAGCTTCAAGAGCGAAGATTTTAAAAGCATAACGCCAAGATAGTCAATATGGGTAATATCTGAGTTCAAATAAATATCAAGTGCTTACTGACTTTGAAAGATGTGCAACACATCCCCGATCTAAGGTTGAATTTATTATTAGTGAATGTATTAGATCAAGAAGGTTTTCAACACACTTTCAGGATAAGACGTGGAAACTTTCCAAAGGCACGATGAAGGTTGCCCTAAGAGAGTTATGGTACTCGTTGTACAAGACAGACATACTTAAAGGTGTATGGTGGTGCAGAAGTATACACAGCCAAAGAGGAATCTTCACCAAATCTGTGGCATTAATGATTGGGAAATATAAGTGAGAAGGGATTAAAGTTGCTGGTTGAAAAATCCCTTATCCCAGTTAAAAACTGACAACCATTTAACCCTTCCAATCATTGTTTGATTGAAAAACAACATAGAGTCTCTTTCAAGAGAAGATCTACAAGGAAGTCAAAGTTATTAAAGTTAGTGCATTCCGATCTCTATGGTCCTATTAAGGAGGAGTCATTAGGAGGTAATAGATATTTTGTGACATTTATTGATAATGCTTTAAGGAAGACTTGGGTGTAAATGTTGAACTCTAAGAGTCAAGTGTTTAAAACTTTCAAGAAGTTTTATATTATGGTAGAAGAAGCTGAAGTGCCTACAAATAGACAATGAAGGAGAGTATACTTCTAAGGTGTTTGAAGAATATACTATACGTCATATGACATTAGACATAAGAAAACCAAACTAAGGACTCCACAACACAATGGGTTTGTTGAGAGGATGAACAAAACCATTGTGGAGAAGGTTTGATGCATGTTTAGGATGTCTATATTACCAAAGATATTTTGGGGAGAAGCTATTAGAATAATGATCTACTTGATAAATCGAGCTCCCTTAGTTTTGTTGGATTTTGAAATTCTTGAGAAAGTGTGGACTGGAAAGAATCCCGTATATCATCATCTTAGATTTTTTGGCTGCAAAGTATTTAGACATGTTCCCAATGATCATATAAAGAAGGTTAACTCAAAGTCGATACCTCGCATCTTTATTGGATATAGTGGTGATCAATTTCGCTTTAGACTTTATGACCTAAAAAAGCAAAAGGTGGTCAGGAGTTGGAATGTGGAGTTCTAGGAGCACAAGATAATTGTTGATCTTCTGAGTAGAGATAAATCATCATACTGCAACACATCAGTTGGCATAGTTGGCTCATTACCAATTCCTTCAACTATTGAGTAGTGTATAGGTGAAGAAGAATAAGTGTGTGATCAAGCATATATTGGTGGTAATCAGATACAATTTGATATTTATGAACTACATAAACCACATCCAAACAATACCAAAGATGAATCCATTAAAGATAATAAGTAGGGGAGCAGTTGGATCTAACAACTAATGAAACGTAGCTTTGAAGGTTGACAATGGAGACAAGACCTTCTATAAGGTATCTAAGTTCTAATTACCTATTATTTATAGCTAATGGGGAGCTTAAGAATGTGCAAGAGTTTACATCTTATGAAGACAAAGATATTTGGCTCATATATGAAGGAAGAGATGGATTATTTGAAGAAGAAGAATATATACAGGCTTGTAAAGCTTCCAAAAGGCAAAAAAGAATTGAAGAACAAGTGGGTGTTCATGATAAAGAAAGTTGGTAACAAGTTAGCAAAGCACAAGGTGAGGCTGGTAGTAAAAGGATTCAGTTAAAAGAAGGGTATTGACTTTGATGAAATCTTTTCATCGATAGTAAAAATGACCTCAATCCAAACAATTTTGAGTCTAACTGCCTATTTAGATCTTGAACTTGAACAGTTGGATGTCAAAACAACCTTCTTATATGGAGACTTGGAAAAGGAGATTTATATGGAGTAGTCGGAAGGTTTCAAAGCTAAAGGTATGGAAAATCTGGTTTGTAAGTTGAAGAAAAGTCTATATGGTTGAAAACAAGCTCCAAGGCAATGGTATCAAAAGTTCGATTCTTTTATGACAGATCATGGTTTTAAGTGAACTTATGTCGATGCATGCGTGTATTTTAATAAGTTCTCAAGTGAGAATTTCATAAGTCTTCTTTTTTATATTGATGATATACTGATTGTGGGTCAAAACATTGGTAGAATCTAGTGACGGAGCCAAGAATTTAAGATAGGAGGGCCCAAATATTTAAAATTTTAAATCTTAGGGGGCCCAGTGTACCACTGAGCTCCAAATAACTCTATCCTTATATAAATATATTAATTAATTAAAATCAAAATATTTAATCTTTATAAATTTTGAAGGGCCTAGTGCACCATTGGGCCCCAGCTAGCTCCGTCTATGGTAGAATCCAAAAGTTGATAAAGGACTTATTCAAATCTTTTGATATAAAAGATTTGGGACCTGTATAGCAGATTTTCGGTATAGAGATAATTTAGGACAAGAAGAATAGGAGCTTGTAGTTGTCTCAAGAGAGATACTGAACGAGTGTTAGAAAGGTTTAATATGCAAAATGTCAAGCTAGTTAGAAAGCCATTGGCATCATACTTTAAGCTATGTAAGCATGCATGTCCCTCAACAGAAAAGGAGAAATATGGAAAGTTTCATTGGGAAGTAGTAAAATGGACTCTGAAATACTTGAGAGGCACATCGAAGTAGAGTTTGTGCTTTGGTAATGGTGAACTAACTTTAGAAGGTTTTACAGATACAGATATGAATAAAGATCTTGATGGAAGAAAATTCACTTCAAGTTTTTTGTTCAAGTTTATAGGGGGAGCCATCTTATAGCAATTCAAGCTACAAAAGTGTGTGACTTTATTTACGATTGAAGCAGAATATATAGCTACAATGAAAGCTTGTAAGGATATGCTTTGGTCGAAAAGGTTCCTTCAAGAGATGAATATGAAGCAAGAAGAATATGTAGTATTTTGTGATAGTCAAAGTGCTATTGAGTTGAGAAAAAAATATTGTATATCATTCTCGTATAAAGCAAATAGACATTAGATATCATTGGTTGAGGTCTGTGATAGAAGAGCAATAATTAATTTTGAAGAAAGTTCATGCAGATTTGAATAGTGCTAATATGTTGATTAACATGGTTCCCATAAATAAGCATGAGCTTTTTTGTAAGCTTCCCGGGATGTATCTAAAGTAGATGATGGAGAATTACATGTCTTCCTTATATTTGGGTTGGAGGGGGAGATTGTTCAGTGTCTAGCCCTATTTTCAGACTTTCAGTGATCATAGACAGCTTTATGGTTCTTGTTTTGACTTACACGACTGTATAGATCAACCATGTAAATCTTTGTAAAGGTGTGAAGATCCGCAACTGTGTGTGGAGACCTTGTAACTCTCTATAACCGTGCATATTTGCATATGAGGTGGTGCTAGAAAGATACACGATTACTTACATGTTGTAAGTGTACGTGTAAGTTACAAGAAAACCATATTTCGTGCTATAAAAAAGAAAAAGACATAGGTTTTCATAAATAAAGTAGACATAACGTTCAAAAAGTAAGGAAAAACAGAGAGAGGGCAAAGTATTCTCATCCTTATTTAATTGTTTTTGTGATTGGTTTGAGTGATTGTTAATTATGATATCAAATTTAGTTTCAATCTTGAAACTTTGTGAGATAACTTGTTATTGTGGAGATGAGGGATCAACTTTTTCTTGTGAATCCTTATTGACTTGATTTTTCCTTCTACACTGGAGGGTTTTAGTTTATTAGTCTCATATTTTTCTGCTGTTATAACTTGAAGCGTTCTTTCTTGTTGTTAAATTTGGTTGATCTTTTAGAGAATTGTGTATTTGATGAAATTAACTTAAACATATATCTGTTTTCACCTTTTATTATGATGGCTTTAATACCACTTGTTAGGAGACAAATACACAATACTTTAAAAGATTAACCAAATCTTAATGATAAGAAAGAATTCTTAAAGTTACAGTAGTAGAAAAATATGAGAATAAGAAACTAAAGGATATAATCTAACCATAGATAGTAAAATAACACAGAAACTACATAAGTTCTTATAGTATAAATCTTAAGGTGGCCACCAGATCTAGAGATAATAACAGTTTTAATATTCTGAATTGATAGATGGCCCAAATAGAAACTCATAATCCAATAATTATAAAATCATTAGGGCTATAAAAGTTGTATATGAGTAATGTTTCAATTCTTTGCTCCCACAAATCTTACAAAAGTGAAAGTGCTCCGCTAATAATTCCATGACATCGAGATCCTCCATCTCACAGTCCTTGTCATCATACTATTCTCTCTCCTTTACCTTTAAACATAAATCCTCATTTTATGTTGAGACTTTTAGATTCAGCAACTTAAACAGTTTGATGGCAGTAGCCAAAGAATTGAAAGATTAGGAACAAGCAAAGAGTGAAACACCGCTAACGATGATTTGTTGGATGGTGTCAGATCTATTATTCTTTCTAAAAATCCTAAAAGGGTTAACACTCTTTAAGAAAATAATAAAAACCTTGAAAAATCTATTGCTTTATTTGTTGAGATGAGGGAGAAAATGGTTATCACATTCCAAATAACTTCTCTTTTTGTTTTTTAAAACTCTCAAAGTAGCTACCAATTTGAGGTGTTTAAGGGATGGAATTCAGTTGTATTGTAAAACTTTGACTATTAGGTTGAATATACATGTATTATAAGATGTGGGGTTTTCCTAAAACTTTGCGCAAATACAGGTTGACCTTGTTGAAGGATACTATAATGTCAGAGATAATGTGAAATATAGGCTACCACTGGCCTTTACGATTACCATATATCATGGGGCACCCTTTTCTACAATAAAGAGCTGCATGCCACTGGCGAACTTGCAAACACCTAAACTGTCATTAAATGGACCACTGGTTATCTACTAAAAAACAGTTGTAAGCATCATCATTTGTATGTACAGGTAAGCCATGATGATACAAAGTTATCTGTTGATCTACAATTAGTTTCTTTTTTAAAAGGGTCCTAACATTTAGCTCAAGATATAATCTTTAATGGATGTGAAGATGGGAGACCTAGTGGCAGACAATAAATGTTGGGTTAGACTGAAAGACATGCAGACATTAAGACTTGTGATGATAATTGATGGGAAACAACCTAGAACTGAGATTGCAGCTAAAACATCAGCTATAATGGCTTCTTCTTCTATTATTTTTGGACACTGTAATCATACCTATGCCCGTAGCCTGCTCAACAAAGTCAAATTGATACATGTCTCCTTTCCTTTGGTTCATTTGTGTATCTTTTTACAGCACACACAAATAGGCACATTTGTGTATCTTTATCCTACTCCAGGTTCATTGCCTCTTTCTTTCACTAGCGCTACCACATGACGGCTCATAAAAAGTCATTAATGATAAATATCTAGAAACATTTTGTTTCAGTGGTGTACTTCACTTAAGATGGGGGAGCCAACACTCAATACATGACTGGTATAACCCTTTTGTTCAGTGTCTACTGTGACATCCTTAGCAAATGCAATCAGAAGGTGTGTTGTGGACACAAACAATTTGATGGAACCTGTCTCATGGATTTTGGCAGGCAACAGGTATATATGAGTTTATAGACCTAATGATTTCAACTACATCTCCAAAATTCGTACTTTTAAATTTGTCTATGTTAAGTTGGCTTACTTATTAGGGAACAACCTTGACAAAGATCAATGATGGTAGGCTTTGGAAACAATCCACCAAACTGTTATATTCCGGGCACCCCATCAGGATGGTGGTAGTGATGTGGTTGGTCACGTCCAAGAGTAAACTATTTCGGAGGCTCCTTTAACCTTCCTCTTGCTAAACTTGAGACAGTGGAATAATCTTTATGTTGGTTAAAAGAAGTGGGACCCACTTTTTCAAACTCAAAAGTGAGTCCCACTCTCATGAAATTTTTTTGAAAAAAATTTCCACGTAAAAAAAGTGTCACATGGAATTTAATTGATAGAGACCTAACTCCGTCAGATTTTCCGTCTAGGTAGGACTTAATTTGAACGTCTTGTGAACGTTAGGATTCAATTTGAATGCTCTAAAAATTTGGAGTTTAAGTTAGATTTTGGTGTAAATGTTAACGTTTAAATGCTCTTTAGGCCTTTATATTATGATGTAAACATTAGGTTCAAACTACACTTTTGGCTAATAAATATTTAATTGTTGATTTGGTTAGCTATGAAGTAAATAATGGCGACAAAGGATAGGATTGGGATATCTTGATGTAGCTAATACTTGTCTCCTGCGCCAAAAGTATGTAGAGACCTCTAAACATATATTTATTGAATGTAACTTCTCAACAATCATATTGAGGAAAGTCAAGGCGCTACACCAACTCAAAAAAAAATGTTTAAACTATATTGAGTACGTTGGTTAGTTGTAGGAGGTCAAACAATATCAAGAGGTGAGCATGCAATGCATATAATAAGCTTATTTGTGCATTTATAAGATATGGAAAAGAGCAACATAAGATGCTTCAAATATTTGATGAACTTTAAGGAGAAGGTGCTGAATAAAATTGTTTGTAAACTAGAGAACCGTTGATGTGCAATAAAAGAGTAAGGGATTGTCAAATATAACTAACCGTTTCATGAAGAATAAGAAAAGGGTTGAGTGGAAATTACTAAGAGTGTTCAATGTTATAAATTATGTAGTAGGGATTTGAGGTTCATCAAATGTCTTGCTAGATAGTTGGGCTCTTATCATTTCTTATCAGGTGAAGACTTAGGGCCTGTTTGGTTGGATATTAATTAAATGGAATGGAATGGAACAGAATGGAACGGTTTATAATGGAATGGAATGTAATATAGTGAAAAGTTGTTTGGGAGGGATGGATATAATGTAGTGAAATGTTGTTTGGAAGATGGATGAAATGGAATGGAATGTATAATAAATGACTATTATACTCCTGATATTAAAATGGTTGTCACGGGAGGTTTAACGCTATGATTTTAAAACAGAAATCATGTCCAATTAAAAAGTCACGGTTCAAGTCATAACTGTGACAAATAATTATTTTATATATTTTATATTTAAAATAATAAAATTTT
>JANIHZ010000004.1:26604961-26621009 GCA_027478365.1 Erythroxylum rufum | reverse complement strand
CACCTTTGGTCTAACAAACTCTACTTTATATATCTCCCTTTCTCAGGGAAGATGGGAAAATACAAGACAGCAGATATAGCTTTTGTAACAACTTTTTCAGAAATGTAATAATTCTCCATTATGAAAATAATAACTTGAGAGAATGGAGAAAAGAAGAGGGAAAATATCAGAATTGAGGATAAATTCATAAGGTTAAGTACCTGCCAAGTTAACTATCATTAAAATAATCAATTTGGAAGTTTATCCGTGTACCAACAGCCCAACCACCAGATGGTTTATTATGAAATTGTAGGTCATAATATAATCATGACAAAAAATCTATGAGAAGTCTGATACTAAGAAAATAATATGATAGATTATTGATACAAAGCTCCTAAAACCCTTAAATGTCAAACCTATCATGTTCAGGTTGCAACCTTTATATTTTTCACATGATGTGATTTTAACAATATAGATTATCCTGTTTTTGCATAAGGATCACAATAAATCTTTATTCTCACAAGAAAAAGATAGCATGATAATGATCACATATACTATTATATACCAAATCTCATATTAAATATGCATTGAAACTTTACTAAATATCATCTATATGAAAGAGAACAATATGAGAATTGTATACACATCAATACTCTTGTCAAAAAAAAGAAAAAGAACTCTTTCATTCCTCTATTTCTTACACCCCTTGCTAACTTGAGTGTCAGATTTGCAATGCCAGAGGAAGCTCTAGCAGTATGACCATTTTTCTTGCAAATCAGCATTCTTACAGGTAGCATCACAATCTGATTATTCATATTTCTTTCTTCTTCATTTGTTCCCTTTGGTCATAGCTAGTCACAGGGAAGGGGATGGGTAGGTGAATGATTCGATAATACTTTGTAGCTTTAAATCCAATATTGTAACTTGAAGAAATTAAAAGTTTGTAACCAAAGAAGAAATGAAAGATAAAGATGATGAAAATATTCAAATGAACCTAGAATCCTATGCCATCCGTGGAATAATGACAGCCATTGAATGGAACAAAATTGGAATAACAAAACCAAAAAAGAAAAACTTATCTACACTCATAAATGCGGAAAGAGAAGTAAAAAAGATTTTTTGAGAATAAGTCAAAGGTGCTTCTCACCAAGCACCTTTGACATAGAAGTTAAACCCCCACAATTTCAATAAAAGCAAATCGAAATGAAAGGAAAGAAGCAAATATTGAGAGAAAGTGAACTGGTTGAAACAAAAGAAGGCTTTGGTTCAACGACGGAAAAATCGAAAGAGATTCAAACTTTGAGCTGGTTGAAACAAGAAACAGAAAGAGATTCAAAATTAATCTCAAGGTGAGAGATACCCAGAAACAGATACGGAGAAAGAATAAATCGGAGCAACAGAAGAAAACCCACATAGGAAAAATCGAAACTTTGAGCATACCAAGACCAGTTGTTGAAACGAGAAGAAAATCTCAGTTTCTCCACTGAAATTCCAACCTTTTTCTTTTTTTTTAGTCGCTTTACTCTCTCAAAAGCAACAAATCTAACCAACAGTCTCCTGTCGGCATAAGAAATACCGTCTCCTCCCCTATATATACACCCAAAACACCCCAGTTCGTCAAAATCTTTACCAGACGCTAAAAAAGTATCGGTACGCTCTCCACAATGGCTGTGGACGCACTTAATCTCCGGAAGGACTCTCTCACGTTATCCCTCGCCGGGCCTCCGTCCTCAACGGAGGCTCAAACCGGGGCCCGGTTTAGAGGAGTGCGGAGGAGACCGTGGGGACGCTTCGCCGCAGAGATCCGTGATCCTTGGAAAAAGACACGGCGGTGGCTCGGCACCTTCGACACAGCGGAGGAGGCCGCTCTTGCCTACGACGAGGCTGCACGCTTCTTCCGTGGGCCCAAAGCAAAGACCAACTTTTTGCACATCCCCTTACTTCCTTCTCTTTCTCTGGCGCCGCCATCTGCGGCACTGGCTGGAGGAGGTTTGAGCTTGTGGAATTCATCGGTGTCTCAGGTGGCTGTAGTGGGTTCGCCAGACGGGTCATCGGAGTACAAAAGGTGCAGGCTTGAAGGGAATGTGGATATGGGTCCAAGTGTAAAGGAAGAGAAGGAAGTGACGGAGGAGGAGAAAAAGGCGCTCCCGTTTGATCTGAACCTCCCGGCGTCACTCTTTTGAGCGGTGGGCGGAAGTTATGAAGTGGGCGTGTTTAGTTTACATTTTTGCCCCTGTGGCCAAAATCCAGTTAGGATTATATTTCTACGCATGTACAGTTATGATGGGTAGAGAGAGAGAGAGGAAGTGTTTTTATAGTAATGGGATCTGTAGCAGTCAATGTAGGGGTTTTTTGTTTATAGTTTAACCTCAAGACTCATTTAGCTTCTTCTTTTACTCGTCTTGCATGGATTTCAATCATTTAGTTTCACCATTAGTAGATTTTAGCCATAGTTACTCAGACTGCAAATTAAATGCTTTCGATATCCAATTTCTGATATGGGTTAAGAAATTTGTCAGGAATCCAAGTCATCTTAGGCGAAATGAGTGGAGTTTATATGATATGAGTTTACTTTCTTACGATCAAAGCTGACAAAGGCTCATGATTACTAGGACAGGAGCGGGGAGCGGGGGCGGTGGTCCTCAGTACCTCATGACTCGGGTTATAGAGTAGGGGGCTAAAAGTTGCCGTTTTTGTTCGATTTAAGACGACAGGCGGTGGTGCAGCGCCCACCAACCGACCAGTAAAAAACTAAAAAGACTCTTGCACTAAGCTACCCTATCCTCGCTTTTTCTTTATTGACTGTACAATTCCTACTAACACTTCGACCCGGAAGGCGGAAGGGAAGCAGCCACTTATGGCTTTCCCTTTCCTCTCTTTTCCACAGCTTTATTGACTCCATAGTGCACACCATGACCTTGTCTGTACAAAGGTTTTCTCCACTTTCTCACGCTACCCAATTTGGCTTTGGTTACCCTTATTTTCACGCGCGTAATTATCTTCCTAGACTATGGAATACCAACAAATGTGTGTTGAAATTTTGACGGTCCAAAGTGTCTCTTGTCTATTTAATTCTGCCATTCCGTGCTTCATTCTTTTCTTTGTTTAGTTTAACTGTATTCCGCAGAAACAAGATAGCTGTATTGGCATGAGTCCCTTTCTTCAGTTGATTAAGAGCTTTTTCAAACATAGGCTAGGAGAGAAGTCATGGCCCAAATTTTATTAGGCTTAATAAAAAATCCAAACACAAACCAATAGGAAAAGAATAGAATAGATAGTCAAAACTAGAAAGCTACAGTTGAAGAAATTTCAGTTGGAATTTGAAGATGCTGTTCCATGTTTAGGTAACATTAACGTTCTGCACGCCAAGAGAGATTGAGAAATCAGACTTACGAATTGACTCGATTCTCTTAATCAGAAATTGTGATGGTAATCACTTATTCTCCATTAATCTATACCCAGAACTAGCAAGAATCCAAGCAAAGATGAAGATTGAAAACAAGGCATGTGTTTATGTCTCTGAAACGTTGAAGAAGAAGAAGACGAGAAGGAGTTCTCGATGTTACTCTTCAGACAATAAATGGTTCAGCACACATACTCACACTCACGTGACTCATATCTAGTCAGAAGTCAATAAACACAAGATGCAGTCGTTTCAATAACATGTCCAAAGGAGTTAACTCAAAACACTCGTACAGTAGCTTAATTCTTTAATACATTACTTTGTCTTTACAGCTAATACATGAAAACGCACAGCATCAGGGGAGTCACTTAAAATCACGTGACAGGCACATGTGAGTGGGGAGACTCAGCCAAGAAGCATCCGAAGACACCTTCTTCTTCATCAGCTATAAAACAACAAGGAAAGGAGCTTCAGAAATTAATTCATATTCAACACACATACACAAAAATTCAGTCTTCAATTGTTCTTTGTATTTTCAGTGTTTGAGAGTGAAAATAGTGAGAAAGAAAATCAGAGAGTGCTAGAGTACCTTTGTGGGTGCTGGTGAGTTAGTGGTAACTCTTGTTGCAGGTGTTCAGGATAACACCCAATCTCTGTAATTTCTGTTCTTTGTTTCCTCTTCATACTAGTGAAAATTCTCACCACTGTCAAGTGGGAACCTTGGACGTAGATAGTTTCAAACTATCGAACCAAGTAAAATCAAGTCTTCTTACTTTCTGCAATTTCCATTTCTGCAAGATTAACAAATCTTTGTCAAGTTTCTGTTTAAAGAATAACAGATCAGTAGCATTAAATCCCAACAGAAATGTAGGTGGCGAATTCAGCTTAGGCCATCAATTAGCCGCCCAGGTCCAGATCCTTGATTTCTAATTTCCCAACAGATATATGCAGCTGGTCAATGGTCCCAAGTTGCTTACATTCCAAAGTTGAAAAGCATGGTGCAACTAAGAATAGCTTAATAATTACGGAAAAAAAAAGTATGGTGTAACTTCATTCAACATGGTCGAGGATTATAACTAGACCGAATTTTTTCTGTATTGGGTAATAATGAGAGAAGTATCAATTATGGAACTTGACCAACATGAATTAATTCCCGATCTTTGACTGTTGTAGTACATTGGTTTGTTAAGAATTATAAGAACTCAGGCCAGAGGGAATGTGGAATTTGGTCCCAGGACGATACGTATGGCAAAGGAGCAAAATCATATAGTTATAATATTAAAAGCATGATAAGCCATGCTGGCCCCTTATCAATCACATGCCTTGGTTCTGGGTAGTTGCAATGAATAATGACCTCCCCACGCAGGAGCAAAGTAGTAAGAATAACGCAGTGATTAGCCACGGGATCAGATCTCTCAACTCTATTTCTTGTTCGATTGATATGACTCGGGAAGATAGAGAGAGCAAATCCTGAAAATGCTTGTCTATGGAGTTCAACTAAGTTGTTGAAATTAGTAGCTACATGCATCTATTTTGTATTATTCTGGCACGTATAGCATACGGTAGGACAGATAGAGGTCTCTGTGAAATGTGACGAGAGCCATACATATAACACAGTAATAATTGCGGGATAGACGGCAAATTCATTTCCAACGCAATGGGCCGTTGGAATGCAATCATGCACGCCAGATCAAGACAAGCAAAGGACATTGCATCCGTGCCTAGAGACCCCGCAGCTCTCAACTAATCAACTACTAACTTCGCCAAACCAATCGATCGCTACACAACTTTTTAAGTCATTTCAACATCTCTGTAAGGAGCAGAACAAAAGGAGCATTTAATTGCACCAAGATATCAGAGTTTTGACACCCCAATTTGCTATGGGATATTACCACGGCATTGCAAAAGTCAACTCCCTAGGCATATAAAACCTTGCCAAGTTACTGATTATCATGCGTTTGCACTTGCAGATTGTGTTGGTATCTTCGGGTGGTTGTGTTCACCTTCGTAAGTAACAATAAGCATCGATGGGTCCTCCAAGCTCCTCTCCACGTGCTTCCTTGCAGGACAACCTCTAATGCTGCTGCACTTGTAATATCCCCTGCACAAATTGGGATTAAATTCCTTTAAGGTTGTGATCAGCAAATAACCCAAACCCCAAAACTAAAAGCAGGAATTACTTTTACACTGGTAAAGACCCATATAGATAAGGGCAAGTACTTTTACTTGAGGTCAACCATCATAATGAACCATACAAAACATACAACACTCCATCCTAAATAGATCATATAAATAAACAGGTATCCACAGCCTTGGTGATGGAAACATTTCGATATGTAAGGGTAGTGTTAGTACTACTCCATGAATGATGCTACTGGTAAAAGCCAAATGACACTCCAATTTAATCATTTTCTGCACCTCAAAAACACCCGGGCTTAGTCTTAATATAAGGAAGGCAAATTAGTCCAAGGGTGTTTTGATACTAACAAACTTTTAACTAAACCTACCTCGGATGAGGAGAACCCTTAATCGGCTTCTGTCCATATTTCCTCCAAGAATAATCATCAGGCGGAATATCGGCTAGTTTGTTGCTGATGGCAGGTACCTTGATTGACCTCTTCACCCGGTGTTTCCTACAAATAGAGCAGAACAGAATTCAAACCAAAAATTTAAAGAGAAGGGCTCAATATGGCAGTGAACAATTTGAACATGGACAAATCAAATCTAACCTCTTCTTTGAGCAATGGCATCTGCCACTCCTTCCACATTTCACACTCCCGTCTTCTCCTCTAACAGAGCACCTTCTTTTATGTTGTTGAGAACTTTGATCCGAGAATCGTGGACCTCCAGTGAGATGGAATGCACTTCCATCCATATTAGCCACGCTACCATCTATACTCAAGGACGATATAAAAGATCTGGTGGATGACATCGTCGGGGTGCAGCTAGAGCTATCAAAATTCAGGGTAATCCCGCTATTGCTATTGGTCCTTCTCAACATCATCTCAGCTTGCTGCTGTTCTAGCTGTAACCTTTGTTGAAGCTGTTGTCGCTGATGAAGGAAGTGGTAAGGTTTAGGTTGTGTTTGCTGGGCTAACTGGAGATGATTCTTTCCATTTGAGCTCAACTCCAAAGATGGGGCTCCCAAACACAGGGAAGTCTTAGAGTTTGAACCACTTTCTTGAATGGGGTGGTTCTTTAGATGACCAGTAGACTGAAGGAACTGAATAATATCCTTGGATGATCCGTCTGTCGTACGGTGTGGGTTATCCAAGAGAATACTCTGGGATACAGGCCGAGACAAATTATTGAGTTTCCTAACTCTTGCATGACCTAAACCGGTATTTAGAAGAGAACAAACTCTCTTGAACCTAAACACAGCCTCTCTAGTCTCCACCAGAATATTTGTATCATGGACGTGCTCTCGGGGCTGTGATAACAAACTTATAACTCTGTGGCAGCTGTCCACAGCTGCCTTGTTAGCTTCCTCAACTTCCTCCATCCTAAAGACCGCACCTTTCCCGCAAAAATCTTCAGTCACCCACACCAAAACAGACCATAGAAACTCCAAATATCTTAAGAACCCTGTTCAACCATACATCTTCATAACAAACCAGGAACACCGATATGCTCTTTTACAACTAAAGCAAAAACCAACATAGAAGTTTCTAATCAAACTCAGAGACGCTAAACTCATCAAAGACTCAATTTTCCAAAGCAAAACATGTCCAGGAGGGTCAGATTCCACAGAGTGCCACTGAAATTTGATAAGAGAAGGAAGCAAAAAGCTCCACATGAGGACCCAAAAGACTGAACCTACATGTCGACATAAAAAGAGCAAAAGTGAGTAGAAAAAGGATCTAAGGAACAGACCTTGGTAGACTTTGTGGAAGTTTGAACACTTAGAAGCTTGCTCCATGGCACTGAGATTCAAAGGTGTGAAAGGGGAAGACCTCGTTTTAACTTTGCTTTTGAATTCTCATTCAAGTATTCAACTCATAAGGACACAAAGCTCTCATCTTTTTTTCTTTTCTTTGATACAAAGACGAGAAAGAGAGAGCTGTAAGAGAATTTGAAATCACCAGTTCTTACAGGGAGGGGACGGAGAGATGAAACTGAAACTGCCGTCTCTGTCACAGAGCTCAGGTTGTGGGTCCCGCCCGAAGACTTGGTTATTCCTTTTCCTTGCTTCCCAATTCCACCCTATTTTTGTTTTTTTAGATTCAGTATATTAAATGATTCTGAGGCCATTACTTTCGCATACAAACTTGCTTTAGTAATAAACTCAAAGAGTATACGAGCGTGGCTGTGTGATCAAAGCTTTACAAAATGAAGAAAAGGGACTCTTATTCTAACAAATAAAACCTAACACCTGCAAGTTATACAAATTGTCTTTTCTTTTGTGAAGTTATACAAGTAGAAGTTCCTACTTTTTCAGCCTTGAGGTTTTAGGTATTTACTAATTCAGTAGTCCCTACAAATCCTGTGCTTTCTTGTTTGTCTCTCTTTAAGTAGAGCTGGTCTGCTTATATAAGTCTCCTGCCTGCTCTTCGCCAATAATAACATCAGCCTGTGACTTTGTATATATTTGAAAAAAGGGTTATGGACATTGAATCGAGTGTCTTTTGCCGGTTCAAAGTTTAGAGTTTGATTATAAGGTGAAGTGTCTCATTTGTTGCATGTTTTTGTTACATATGTATGCGTGTAACTCAATTATTCTTTTTCTATTCTGGTATTTGGATTACAAAACTAACAGAAGAAAATGGATGCCCAACAAAGCCAAAATTGGAGCCAAGAAATAACCTGCGATTTTAAATGTAATACATTACCCTGTAAATGTTTCTTCATGTAAAAGGGTTAAATTTTCATGGAATCTTTACTTTAAATGGAATATATGACTCACTGTTATAAATGTTAGGAGCATCTTCATAAAACTATCTTCTTTAGGTTGTTAGGAGATAAAAAGAAAGCTCTTTAAAGATGATGGAGAACTAGAATTTATTAATGATAGGAGTAGATTATATTATATTTTTATAGATATTTAAGTGTGTTTTCAAGTATTTCTTAGATAATTATCATGTATATAGGCTTAGAAGTATGTTATTGTTAGTGCTTGTATGCGTTCTAAGTGTTTGATTAATTTAGAGCAAAAATTTGATCTTAATCTTATATTGCAAGAGGTGGTTGATGTGTATGTGGAAGCTGATAACGATTGTCACAATCGTGACAGGTGTGAAAAACAACAAAACCAATAAATTATAGCTTTTCCAACTCGTGAGTTTTTTTTTTAAATTTGTTGATGTTCAAGGCTATTTTTTGAACCAAATTAAGTGGGAAAATCTTAGGAAGAACCCTAGAAGCCTCAAGATCTATATAAGAACATGAAAAAAACAAAAAAAAAATACAGTAGCCACTACATCAAAGAAGATCAAGAGAAGACATCAAGAAGAACTTCAAAGAAATTTCATATTTCCAGCTCAGGATATAAACTAGTTTTTCTTTCTTTTCCCTTTATTTCTTTCATCGTCTTGAATGTTTATTTGGATTTCTAAGATGTTTAACATGATTATGGGTTTCTAGAACCCTATTAGGGATTGCTCTTGAATTATTTTGTGAAATTTATTCTTGTTGAATTCAATACATTGACGAACGTTTGTGATAGTTGTAGTGCTTATACTTGGTAATAAATCAAAAGAGTGAATCAAGTTACATGGTATGCAAAGAGAGTTGGTAGCTTAATAAACCCATAATTATCAGATTAATTGGCAATTGAAGAAAGATCTTAATTATGAAATTAATTATTTATAGGATTGCTTTATATCTAATTGAACAAGTTAGGAGGAGTTTTGTGAATTGAGGGATTACAAATCTATGAATATCGAATTCAATTAGAGTTACTTGATTAGATCTTGAGAAAGAGTAATCAAAACCTTAGAAAATCTGGGATCAAATGTAAATTGAATCAACAAGATAAAGATATAATAGTTCTTAAGTCTTCAACTTTGATAAACCTAAATATCATTAGTAGCTCAACTATTTTATTGCTTACTTGTTTTGTTTTATTATTTGTTTAAATTTCAGTTGTTTATTTGAATTCAAATCAATTATAGTACCTTAGAAATAGTTCTTATTCAAGTTGTTTAGGCGTCTATAGTCCTTGTGGGAACGATAACTTGCTTAACAAGTTGTTTATGCGTCTATAGTCCTTGAGAGTTTATTATATATAAAACTTGCTTAACAAGTTTTTAGCCCCATTGTCAGGGACTTTTAGCATCTTGTATGATTTGAATTCTTTTTATTTAAGAATTTAATATTTTCTTGTGTGAGTAATTAAATCACGGAGAGCAGTAGAGGACCCCTATGGACTTCATGAGGCTAGGGTTCAATGCCAATTATTAAGGAATTACATGACCACCAGTGTAAATGGCACACAATCTGTTAGAAGAGATGACGAATAATAACTGTCTTTGGACATTGAAAAGAAGTAGACAATAGTTAACTATCTCGGATCCAAAAGGAATGATTGTTGTAGATTCAATGACAACATTGCAGGCTGAAATAAATAAACTCACCAAGCAATTAAACAGCCTAATAGCCACATCTTCTCTCCATTCAAAGCAATTGAGCATAGATGCGAGCTATATAGATAAGAGAGCCATATCACAAGTGAATGCTTCCTAGTGGAAAACAACAATGTATAGTAATTCCACTTCAATGGAGCACAATGTGGTCAGGGAGGTAATAATACTTACTTGAACATATAAACTCTTAGGTGGCAAAACCACCCAAATTTCTTTTGGTCTAATAATGCAAGGATTTAATTGAGAAATCAAGATCCATCAAGATTTCAACAAAACGAGTCCAGTGAAAATGATTCAAAATTGGACAAGATAATGGACAAGCTCACGAGTATGGAAGAGACCTAAAAGAGGATGGAAGGGCAATTCGATCAAGTAGGGAAGGCTCATGCCTCTTCTATTTACAATCTAGAGGTTCAAGTAGGTCAGCTTACCAATGTATTATCTATAAGAAGTGTGGGAAACCTTCCGAGCAATATAGAAGTAAAACCTAGAGAGTAATTTAAGGCTATCAGATTTAGGAGTGGGGAAGAGCTAAAAGAACCAGAAGAAAAACAAGCTGAAACCCATCTTGTAGAATATCAAGAGAAGCAGAAGAAAAATGAAGAAAAGAATAAGAACCCTCCCTAGGTTCCTCCTTCGCCTTACCCACTGAAAATATCATTCCCACAAAGACTTTAGAAGAATAGATTGGATACACAATTTGCAACGTTCATGAAAAAGCTTAAGAAATTGCAAATTACCTTGCCCTTTGTGAAAGCTTTGGACAACATACCTAAATAAGCTAAATTTCTCAAAGATATCTTAACAAACAAGTGGACTTGGGATGACAATCAAACGGTCTCTATAACGGAATGTTAAAGCTTTATAATTACCAACCATATGCCCTCACAATTGACAGATCCAAGGAGTTTTACCATACCCTGTGTAGTGGGTAATTTATAATTTTCTTAATGCTTATATAACTTAGGTGTAAGTATTAATCTTATGCCTTTGTCAATTTTTAGGAAATTAAGGCTAGGTGATGTGAAGCCAACCCCTATGCTTATTCAGTTGGTGGATCAATCGATAAAGAAACCACTTAGCGTGGTGGAGGATGTGGCTGTAAAAGTGGACAAGTTTATCATTCCTATAGATTTTGTCATGCTAGAATTTGAAAAGGGTTGAAACTGTTTACTAATTCTTGGTAGACCCTTTTTGAGCACTAGAAGAGCTTTAGTGGATATCCATGAAGGGAACCTTATCCTTCAAATTGGTGATGAAGAAGTAGAATTCAATATAAATAAGTTATTAAAGAATCCAAAAGAGGATGACTAGTTCATGAGAATTGATGTAGTTAAATCCTCAAAGGATGAAGAAGAGGAAGAGTAACAGATGGTAGAGGACATAAAGCTTGGAGAATATAAGGAAGTCTCTATTCTAGAAGTGGAAGAAGGAGAGGGAATGAGGGTTGTTGCAAAACAAGAGCAATTCACTTACTTACAGGACGAATTGCTGGATTCGATAGACGGGTCAGAGAGTTTCATCATTTCCTATTTTATTAACAATTTGTTACTGAAAAGGGAATTATTAAACTTACTTGATTTTCTTAATTTGATAAATTATGTCCTTTTTTATTATCTTACAATATATAGCTTATTTATAGGCTATTAAACAAACAAGTGGAGAAATAAGTGGCAATAAACCACTTATTATAAACCTAATTTGAGTGTAGACAGTAAAGGATGTCAAGCAAATGATGTTAAACAAGCGCTATTTGGGAAGCAATCCAAAAATTAAGATAAGTTTTAATTTTCATTTTCATTTTATTTCGTTGATATTTTTTTTATTTTTTAGGTTTATTTTTTAGGGAGTGAATTTCTAAAATTTTATGACATAGAGTGTCTCCAAATTTCATCGCTCACACCATCATCGTTGGAACACCATAAGAATTCTTGCCCAATTTTTTTCTTTGTTGTTATTTATTTTTTATTTGTATTATTTGTTTTCCACATTGAGGACAATGTGTTATTTAAGTGTGGGGACGTATATGTGATTGCATATAAATTGTGTGTAAATTTTGCATTTATATCAATTGCGTGTGAATTTTGCACTTGTATTATGTTGTTTTTTTAATGAAGTTGGCATTATGATGTGTGCATTTTGTGAACTTATCAATGGAGAGAATTGAATGGAATTAGTTTAGCTTTGAACATAATCATTTAAATTGTAAAGATATAGTAACTTGTGAATTTTGTGTTTTAAGTGTCTTAGGGATGAATATGTATGTTAATTAGGATATGACACGTATTCTTCACTTTAGGAAATTTGTTTATATAAATTTATGATTATAAGTCAATTGAATTAGTTAGTATCATTAGCACCCTTTCATGAGAGTTATTGACTAAGAATACATAAAGTAGGCTAAGAAATTAAATAAAAAAGTATTAAATAAAATAACTATTTTGCTAACCCTTTTTAAGAAAATTGGGTTAAGAACAAAGTTGGTAGCTAGTTGAGAGATGTGATATAGCTGAGTAATAGGAGGCATTTATGATAAAATATTTATCTTCACGTCAAAAGGCTAGAATGACACTCTAATCAAGCTAAATAAAAAATATGACCTAGTTGACTAACCAGGGGACATTTATACCAAAGTATTTGCCTCGCATCAAAAGGCTAGGTTATAGTTAAAGAAAATCTAAAAAATGGTATTATAATAAATTAAATATATCAATCTTTTAATAATAGCAAGAATTTTCATGAATGGTTACTTAGTGATAGTTTTCCTTTTTAATAGAATAACAATAATAAATACATGCTTACAAGTGTCATAGGTGTATGAATAGGGTGTTAATATTTTGATTGATATGTATATTCAAATCAAAGCACTTAAACATGAAAGGAATAAGTTAGTATGTTGACACATTTTAGTGATTGTTGTTTGAGGTTAAGTTAGTTTCATAAGATTTGATGCCATTATACCATTATTGTATTTGTATGATTGTGTGTTTATGTATTTATGGGTTTTTTTTTATGTTTGTACTTTTTAGCTTTTCTTGAGGATAATCAAAGGTTTAAGTGTGAGGATATTGATAAGTGTAGATTATATTATTTTTTAATAGATTTTTAAGTGTGTTTTAAGTATTTATTAGATGATTATCACGTGTATAGGCTTATAATTGTGTGATTGTTAATGTTTGAATGTGTTTTAAGTGTTTGAATAGTTTAGAGCAAGAATTTGATCTTAATTTTAAGTTTTAAAAGGTGTTTGATGTGTTTGTGAGTGTATGAAAACAAGAATGTGAAGAAAAGAGAAGATTTTGGTGTATGGAGGCTAGTAACGATTGTGACAAGCGTGACAAACAATAATTCCAACAAATTTCAACTTTTCTAGCTCATGAGCTTTTTTTTTGTTCTTTTAACATTCCATAACTACTTTGGAACCAAATTAAGTAGGAAAATCCTAAAAAGAACCCTAGAAGCCTCAAGAATTATATAAGAACTTGAAAAACACAAAAAAAAAAAACGCAGCAACCATCAAAGAAGATCAAGAGGTGACATCAAGAAGAGCTTCAGAGAAATTCCAGATTTTCAACTCAAGATACAAACTATTTTGTCTTCTTTCCCGTTTATTTCTTTCATTGTATTGGGTGTTTATTTGAATTTATAAGATGTTTAACGTTATTATGGGTTTCTAGATCCCTATTAGGGATTATTCTTGAATTATTTTATGAACTTTATTCTTTTTGAATTCAATATATTGATGAATGTTTATGATAATTATCGTGCTTATACTTGGTAATAAAACTAGAGAGTGAATCAAGTTACATGTGTTAAGGTGCACAATGAAGTTATTAGCTTAATAGGCCTACAATTATCAGATTAATTAACAATTGAACAGAGATCTTAATTGTGAAATTAATTATTTATATGATTGCTTTAAATCTAATTAAACAAGTTAGGAATAGTTTTGTAAATCGAGAGATTACAACTCTATGGTAAATCGAGAGATTACAACTCTATGAATATCGAATTCAATTAAGATTACTTGATTATATCTTAAGAGAGAGTAATCAAAACCTTAGGAAATATTGGATCAAACATAAATTGAATCAATAGGATTAAAGTAAACAAGATAAGGATAGATTAGTTCTTAAGTCTTTAACTTTGATAAATCTCAATTTTATTGGCAACTCAACTATTTTATTGCTTACTTGTTTTGTTTTATTATTTGTTTAAATTTCATTTGTTTCTTTTAATTCAAATCAATTCTTAATACCTTAGACGAAGTTCTTATTCAAGTTATTATTGTCTATAGTCTTTGTGAGAACGATAACTTTAATACTTGTATACTTATGGGTATTGAAAGTTTTATTATATATAAAACTTACCCAACAATTAACTTGGAAATAGGCTAGAAAAAAGAAAACCTAGGAAATAGGGAAATAAATAAATCTATGAATTTTGTTTTATTTAAATTGAATACAAATGTTAATGTGGTGTCAAGTGAACTTATTAAAATAAGATTCATATAAAATCTAACAAGTTTACTTATTTTCTAAAATTTTACATTTGTACAGAGCAAAAATGTAGGAAGTTCGTGGCAATAAAACAAGTTCAAAAACTTAATGTTGTTTTAACCTTTTTCTTTTCCAAGTTAAAGTCTCCCTTTTAAACTTCAGTCTCAAGATTTTTGTGTCTCTTTATGCTTATCAAAATGTTCAGCAATAGTGGGATCACTAGACCTCACTTCGTGGTCAGTACCCGAACCTAAAGAGAGGAAAAAAAACATACAAAATAAGGGGAGGAAATCGTCTGTTCCTCTTCCCCTGTTCCCATTAGGTTCCCTCATTTAGTTGTCTCATTTATTTATTGCTAAATGTGTGGATGCCATAAAACGACATGGTGTGGAAATTGGTGAAAGGAACAGACGATCTCCTCTTTAAAACAAGGAAGCCAACTGATTTATGCCACGTGGATAGACAGTTGCAGGAACTCTGACACATATCTTGATGTGTCCTTTTGACTGCCAAACTACTAACTACCGGCTGCTATCTGCTATCTTGCGCCTGCGGGGTTCAGATTTCAGATGAAGAGGGTCCGTGACTAACTTGGGTTTCGCTGCACACCCCGTCATGTTGACTTCTTGCTCATCTTCTCTTTCTTTCTTTCACTTTTTCTATCCAATTAATAATTTAACTACTTTATTAAGTATATATACTAAGGATGAGTGGAGTGGACGACCACACAATCTATCCCCTTTGTCCATCTAATCTGACGGCTTATATCTGGTCATTGAATATTCTGTCTTTATTATTACTCTCCCTCTTCTATTCATTCCCTCATTCACTCAAAGTTCCACAAAGCTTTCTCTCTCTTTCTTTAGCTCTCCGTCCTGGCCTTCCTTTGCTCTCCGCCCTCGACCTCCTCTGCTTCTCTTTCAGTTTTTTCTTCGGCTGTTTTATTTCAGTCATGATTTTATATTTCCTTTTTATCTTTGCGTTAGTTTTATTGTGTGTACAAATGAGCCACGATTTTATTCAACCAATTATAAGTTTTCCTTTTTGTTTCTCTGCAACTGTTCCTCTTTTAGTCATGGTTTTATATTTCCTTTGTCTTTGCGTTTTTTCCTTCGATTTTCATCCAAGTTTTATTGTGTGTACAAATGGCCTACGATTTTATTCAACATTTGGAGTTTCTCTTCAGCTGTGGTAAGTTTTCCTTTTTGTTTCTTTGCAACTGTGGTAAGTTTTCATTTTTGTTTCTTTCCAACTGTGGTAAGTTTTCCTTTTTGCTTCTTTCTTACAATAATGATTGATATTTATCCGGTTTAATTTTTTCTTTACTTTCTTCAAGCTTTTGTTATGTACAAAGATGGGTCAATTGGGTTAAGAAGAGAGACAAAAGTTAGTTTAGCTGGCAAAGATATTTTTTTTCCTTAGAGGATGGACTCGGCCCTGTTGCTTCTCATCTTTTTTGAAGTTAAGTGTATCTAAATAATAACTTTGACTTCTTATATCTTTTTATGTGATTAAAGATTTACGGTTTAAAGTTAAGTGTATCTAAACAATAACTTTGACTTCTTATATCTTTCTATGTGATTAAA
>JANIHZ010000004.1:26232146-26243985 GCA_027478365.1 Erythroxylum rufum | reverse complement strand
CTATAGAAGTCCAAATTGAATGATTTTTGCATCTTTGAATTTCTAGTATTTAGAGGAAAAGTTTGTGATGAGAATTACGGGATAATGCCGGGAATGTCACGAACATGCATTGTACACATTTTAATTGCTACATGTGCATTATTACATATTTCTGATTGTACATTTGGTAATGTTTATATATTTTGACTATTATAGAGGCACGTTTGGAACGTCAACCCACTAATGTTGCCAAGACTTCTAAGCATTTTCTCGTAAGCTATTTGTGAGTGACCTAGATGATTCCCTCAATTATTATACGTTTACTGTGGTGAATAATGGCGAGTTTGTGATTGGATATGAATGTGGACTCTGAGAACTACTTACTTCTGATGTGTTAAGTTGCGACACGTGTATTAATCGTGATATATGTTAAATTGTGACACGTGGACTAATTGTGACACATTTACTATTAAATTGGGACATATGTATTTCATACATGAATGCATGATTAGATAATAACAGTTATGATCGGAGCAGCCATCGAGAGCTAAAAGCTCAACGTATCAGGCTCTTGAGCTCACAGTGATTCAGAGCCACAGGCTCACCGATTAATGCGCCCATATTGGGACAGTTCAGGCGCTCGGTCACAACACCTTAATAAATGGAGAAAAGTGTCACATACGCATTTCATATGCATTTGATTGGATATTTTGATTAGGGTGAAAGGCGAAAATGCCTTATACTTGTGTGATAAAAATCATGTGGTACTTCTGAATGTGCAATTATGAAATAACTATGATTTACTTGAGTGCAATCATGTGGTACTTCTGAATGTGGAATTTGTGAAATAGCTGTAATTTGCTTGAGTATTGCATGAATTGAGTGGACCCTCGATGATGGTTCCTCACTGAGTTCGCAAAACTTACCCAAAATTTGCAATTATTTTTCAGGCTTTGAAGAGTACCCCATTAGACAAACGGGAGTATGCCTACTGCCTGCAAGTCAGAGATGGAGGTCAGGATCAGTTCACGTCTGCATTAGTGTTATCCTATTCTTGTATAAATTTGTATTCCACAATTTCTGTAAAATAGTGCTTTGTATTTATAGTGGGCCCCAATTGGCTATTGAAATTCTAATGATTGTAATATGTTGACTGAAAATATTTACGAATGAAAGTGGACCCAAATTGGTTATTGGTTTCTGAGCTTTTGATTGTTTGAAAAAAAATTTTTTACACTGAATTTCGTCTCATTGAGTACTTTAGCATGCCACCCTCGCGGGTCGCGGACTCGGATATCACCCACGATGTTGGGTTCGGGTCCTGCGAGAGTGGGGTGCTACAAGTGGTGGAAGACTGTTCCTAGCAGTTCCACTCGACCTTATTGATTGACGTGGGAAGACTTCTTGAGAGTTTTTAAGGAGAATTATATGCCAAGATCTATTTGGATAGGAAGATGAAAGAGTTTCTATATCTGAAATAGGGAAGCCTTACTATAGCTGAGTATGAGGCAAGATAAGTGTAGGCGATTTGAGGATGGACTGAATATTGAGATTAGAATAAGGTTGGCCATTACTAATTTGAGTAGTTTTGTTGAATTGAGAGTTGCATCGATTCAAATTGAGCAATTATTTAGGATGGGCGAGGAGAGTATAGGCAAGAATATAGAATGAAGAGGGAGGGTGAGACTTAAGTTGATTTTGGAAGAAGATTCAGTAAATGCCAAAATAGATCATTCTGATCATAGACTAGATCAAAATAGTCGGGGTTTAGACTAAGGGGTGGTTTTGTTCAGGCTGGTAGTGGTAGAGGTTAGGCGTCTGGAGGATAGGCTTATAGAGGGCAAATACAATAGATGTCTAGTTGTGGACACTGTGGAAAGAAACATAGTGGGAAATGTTGGAGATTAACGAGAGCTTACTTACATTGTGGCTTTTTTGAGCATCAGCTTAGAGACTGTCCTACGACCTTTAGAGCACAGTCTGGAGTGAGAGGAGGATCAATAACTGAGATTGCTATTCAACAGAGTAGAGCCAGTGGAGCAGGACAAAGAGGCCGAGTTAGAGGTATAACTAGTTTAACAGGTCTTAGTATTAAGACTGAGGTACGGAGTAATTAGCCGCAGTGTCAAGTTAGGATTGCCATCACCAGATAGGAGGCACAGAACTCCCTAGATGTTGTTGCAGGTGTGTTCCATGTCTTTCAATGTGAGGCATTTGCATTATTAGAAATAGGATCCACATATTCATTCATTGCACCACATCTAGCATCTAAACTGCATTGTGAGAGAAAGATGATGAAATTTGGCCTTAAGGTGAGTACTCCGGTAAGAAGTACAATAGTGAGTGGGGAAGTCTGTAAAGGATGCGTTATTCAGATTGATTAGACAGAGTTGGAAGCTAAATGGATAGTATTGTAGCTGAAGGAGATAGATCTCATATTAGGTATGGACTGGCTTACTGCACATAGGGCGGTAATGAATTGTTATACTAAGGAAGTGACTATTGAATCCCCTAATCAACCAAGGGTTGTGTTTCGAGGTGTTAGTTAAGCAGTGCCAGCCAGACTAATTTCCTCAATGAGTGCCTTTAGGCTGATCCGAGGTAGATGTGAGGCTTACTTAGCCTATATAACTGATACCTGAACTGAGCAGACAGTACAGGATATTCCTGTTATTAGGGATTTCCCAGATGTGTTTCTTGTTGAGTTGGCAGGATTACCCCCGGATAGGGAAACATAGTTTATGATTGACTTAGTTCTAGGTACTGCTCCTATATCGATTCCTCCATATAGGATGACACTTATGGAACTTAAGGAACTTAAGACTTGTTTGATAAGGGTTTTATTAGACCTAGTGTGTCACCTTGGGGAGCTCTGGTATTATTTGTAAAGAAGGATGGTCTTTGAGACTATGCATCGATTATAGGCAGTTGAATCGGGTGACAGTAAAGAATAGGTATCCATTACCGAGAATAGATTATTAATTCGATCAATTATAAGGAGCTCGTGTGTTTACTAAACTGGACTTGAGATCAGGGTACTATCAGTTGAAGATAGCAGAAGGTGATGTACCAAAGAGTGCATTCAAGACCAGATATGGGCACTTTAAGTTTTTGGTGATGCCATTTGGGTTGACAAATGCTCTGACAGCTTTTATGGTACTGATGAACAAGGTATTTCAGCCTTATTTAGAGTCATAGATGATATTTTAGTGTACTCAAAGAATAGAGAAGAACATTCTGAGCACTTAAGGTTGGTCTCACAAATCATGAGAGAGAAACAATTGTATGTCAAGTTCAGTAAGTGTGAATTTTGGCTTGATCAAGTAGTATTCTTTGGTCACATAGTGTTTGGATAGGGCATACAGGTGGACCTAAAGAAAGTTGAGGCAGTGGGAAACCCCAAGAAATGTGTCTAAGATCCGAAGTTTTCTTAAACTAGCAGGTTATTACAGAAGGTTTATCAAGGGGTTTTATTGATCTCAACCCCTTTAACAAAGCTTTTGAGGAAGAATGTACCTTTCAGATGGACCGATGAATGCCAAAGAAGTTTTGAGGAATTAAAACACCGATTGACTATAACACCAATGTTAGCTATTCAATCTGGATCTGAAGGATATGTAGTATATAGTGATGATTCACACCAGGGGTTAGGATGTGTTTTGATGCAGTATGGTAAAGTGATTCCATATGCATTAAGACAGTTAAGGTCTCATGAGTTCAATTATCTGGTACATGATTTACAGTTAGTTGCAGTGAAGATTTGGAGACATTATCTATATGGTGAGACATTTAAGATATTTACAGACCACAGAAGTTTGAAATATTTGTTGAGTTAGAAGGAGTTGAATATGAGACAAAGGCAGTGGATTGAATTACTTAAATATTATAATTGTACAATTGAGTATCACCCTAGTAAGGCTAATGTTGTGGCTGATGCATTAAGTAGGAAATCTAATAGTAGCGTGGAACAGATTCAGACATCGAGGTTACCAAACCTTGTATAACTGAGAGCATTAAGTGTTGAGTTGAATTTGGGATAGAATGAAGTATTGTTAGCTACATTGAAGCTCAGACCACTAATATATAAAAGAATTAGAAAGGCTCAAAATAAGGATCTAGAATTAATCAAGCTTATTAAGAAGAAACAGAATTCGAGTTCTGAGTTTGAATTGAGGGATAATGCATTGTGGTTGAAGTAGAGATTGTGTGTACTTGATGTTGATGATTTGAGAAGAGAAATTCTGGAGGAAGCTTACATAACAACCTATATTATGCATCATAGTACTACCAAGATGTATAATACTTTGAAACAACGTTTCTGGTGGCGAGGGATGAAAAAGTTAGTGGTAAAATATGTTGTTAAATGTTTGACTTGCCAACAGATTAAGGCAGAGCATTAGGCTCCGGCTGGAAAGTTACAGTCCTTACCTATTTCGGAGTGGAAATGGGAGAGGATTACAATTGATTTTAACATGGGTTAGCTAAGGACTCTGAGACAACATGATGTTATATAGGTCATTGTTGACGGATTAACGAAATCAACCCATTTCTGACCTATGAGGGAGAATAATACATTAGATCAGTTGGCCTAGACGTATGTAAATGAGGTAGTGAGATTACATGGAGTTTTAGTATCCATTGTGTCAGACCAGGACCCCAGATTTACTTCTAGATTTTGGGGTAGTTTACAGACAACTTTGGGTACAAGCTAAATTTTAGTACAACATTTCATCCTCAGACAGACGAGCAGAGTGAGAGGATTATTAGAACTATTGAGGATATGCTCAGAGCTTGTGTTGTGGAGTTCTAAGCAGCATGGGATCAATATTTTGGATCTCGCTTGATTCCGGAGTCCAACGCTTGCGAAAACATGAATTGTGAGCATACGTATGACCTTGAAGGGTTCTTTGATGTAACCCTTATTAGACATTATCAATTCATCTCTGTTATTATTTTTTTTTCCTTCCATAACATCCCAAAAATTCACTCACAAATTGTTCCATAGTGTGCCCATGCAAATCAGTCACTATGCTCAACCTCATTTCTCTTGTTTGCGAATAGAATTTGGAAATCTTCAAATCAGAATCTCAATTTGACTTCTTCATATAAATCATATTTCTATGTCTCTTGTTTATTTTGAAGCAAGAATCACCTCAATTGGAGCTCTGTAGCTCAAGATATGATTAAAAAGCCTAAGTGCGCTCAAACCCTAATCCTGCTCTCCTAACCGACCTCTCACTTATTCTGAAGAAAATTTTCTCAAAACAACTCCAAATGATACAAACTTTCATGGAGAGATAGATATATGTCTTATAAACCCATTTCCTCAAGAATCACTTCATTTGGAGGCTGGATGAGGGAGTTATGCCCAAAAGAATAGAACATGTTCATAACCTCAATCGATTTGAACCTCTCTTGGCGTGATTACCATCACTTTCACTAAAAATCTCAGATTGATTTAGGTTTTAGACCATTAGAAAGTAGACATCTAGGGCTAAAACTTTAGTGAAGACCAAAAATTGAAATTTTGTCATTAAGAGGGTCAAATTACACGGACCGTGTGAAATGTGTCCCTTGCGCCCGGAATTAAACGGCGTGTAACCTACAGGTCTCACCAATTTTTCACCCTCCAAGACCCCTACAAAGGGTCCTAAACCCATCCTAACTTCCCCTAAGCTCATATCTTGCCAAAATCCAACTTTTCTAGTCCGGTGTCACTTCATAAACTCCAATGGTTCGGGAATTACATCCTATACGACATCCTGACTTGTAATGATCATAACTCTCAACTCCGATATCAAAAAATTGCATACTTTATAACGTTGGAAAGCTATAAAGATGAACTACAACTCTCATGAAAGCAACTTGGTCCAATTCAATCTAAATCAATATAGTTTTTCATTGGAAGTCAGAACATGCCATTTTCCCTTATTTGCACTAAACAAACTTGATTATCAAGATCATAACCATTCAACTACCAATTGAAATTCTTTAACCCTCAACCTCAATCCATATGACCCTTCATATTCAACAACATCTCATGCTTCATTATATTCCTATCTTTCCTTTCCATATTATCTCACTTATATATATAACAATGATTCATGCTCAAGATTTATCAACTCATCATCCATACACAATTCACATTTCATGTCCATGCACAAATCCATACTTCATTTACATCATAAGATAAATGTATACAAACTTTAATGGCATTCCAAGCCACATTACTTCATCAATCTCAAATCCAAAATACAACAAAAGATACAAAATCTCATAATTATCAAAGTCTTATCTTTACACCAATCTAACTTAAGATACAACATATGCATAATCAAACAATTATCTTAACTTTCTTTCATCCAATCTCTTCCTCATCACCTGGAGATGGGAATGAAAGGGGGTGAGCTTTACGCTCGTGGGTAACAAGCTTATAACCAATAACAAGCAAAATCGTTTAAAATGTTCATTGACATAGAAAATTCTTATTGAAATCCCTAAAACACTTGTTCCTCAAAGTTCTTGTCATGTAATCAAACAATTCATAAGCAACATAAATTATGCATTTATCAAACTTGTAAACACATGTAAACATATAAGCACATCATAATGGTTTGGGTAGATCCATAAACATGACGAACTACACAATTCCATATAGTAGTCTTGTGTAGTCGTAAACTTGAAGGAGTCCATAAAGGAGCTCCGTGCCACTAGCGGGCACGCGGGAGAAGCCTTAACTTGGTCAACGTGCACGTGACAATTCTTGAATGGACTACCAAACCCACATAACATGTAATTTATGAACTTGAAAACCAATTGCCCAAATGGCACATTTTGAAAGCTTGTCTTCCATAAGCATGAAACATTCCAAATGCAATTTCATCATCATATCACAATTCACCATCAAAATTCAACACCAAAACTTGTAACACTATCACAAATCATTCAAAAGCAATGAATGCAACAATTGTAGCAATTTCTCAAATCAAAAGCAATGAATGCAACAATTATGGAGTAATTGAAATTATTTTATCTTCTTGATTTTGAAAACAAATTAATAGCTCATTACTCAAGTTATAAACATGGAACCCACCTTAATTCCTTGCTTAATACTTGTCCAAAGCCTCTACTCTTGCCTTTTTTTGTCTTCCTTGATTTCCTTAAACAATGGCAAATTCCCAAATCAATGGACATTCTAATTGAGAAACCCATAACACATAATCATAAAATTGAACTTAGAAAACTTAAACCCATACATTTCTTAAGCTATATAAACCAAAACCCTTTCAAAAATCCAACAAATCAAACATGTCCTTACCTTGATCCTTCACCAAATGAGGAGTTTCCTGGCTCATATGGAAGCTCTCATCTTTTCCCACCTTTTTCCTTCATGAATAAACTTCAGATCCATCTTGAAAACTTAGAAAAAAAAATAAGACCTAACATGGCTTTCTTTCTTTTCTCTTCTTCTCCACCGACTCTCTCTCTCATTTCTTTTTTCTTTTTGTTTTTCTCTCCCAATTTTGTGCATGCTCCTTCCTTAAAAGCAAACCTACACTTCTATTTACAATAATGTCATTAATGAGTCAACAATGACCATTTTGCCCTTACATGTAAGCCTTGTAACTTAAAAGCTTAAGTTGTCTTCCCAAAATGCCCTCATGCAATCTTACCACCTTAATTCAATTTAACCCATGTCATATGATCTTAGTCAAATTAACATGCTAATTACTCACATTAACATGCTAATTAATTCCATAAAATACTTTATTAAGACCTCAAAGTTCATTTCAATCATGCTTAACTCCTTCCGACAATCAACACCTTTTCTAATCATGAAATTGAAGGAATTTGCTTGCACTTCCTTCTAGAGAAATGTTCCTCATTGTATTAATTTTCTAATGACACCAAAATCATTCAATTTGATTCCATAGTCCAAAAGTTATACCCTAAACATTTCAGACTATTCTTATACTAAAACATTATTCTGTGCTCGACTTCCATCTGAAAATTGACATTCTTAGAGACTGAATTAGAACTTGATTTCATCATACAATTTGTAGCCTTATATCCCTAGTTTACTCCAAAATAAAAATCATCTCATTTGGATTACTAGAGATCCGGTTATGGCTAAAACACCAGAGCATGCTCAATGAACATTTTTCAACTACATTTTCCAACTTTTAACTTCCAACATCTCACATACAACTCATCTTGTACCTAAACCATCTTTTCTATTTCTTTTCAATTTCATAAATTCTCCTTTTCTTTACATGAATAATCTCCAACAATTTCCCATTTAATAGTCCTAGCTTATAAGAAAGGTTCGTGGTCCAACAATTCTCCCTTTCTTAAAGAATTTCATCTTCAAAATTCTTACCTGCGCTTGTTTTCCTCCGTCTCCCAAATAACTTATTCACTCGAATAATTTCTTCCAAATGACTATAGTCAATTGACTCTCTCAGTCTTTCAATCACACAATTAGTCATTCACTTCTTAACTAATTCCCCAATATGCTTCAAATTATTCACAATTTTCCACTTCTTGCGTCGATAATACCAATACCAGATCATATCTTAATATACTCACATATGCATATTCGAAATGAAATTCAAAATTGTACTTGTATAATCATCATGAAATTCTGATCTCAATTCCACTAGCACATTCTTATGGTCGATCATAACTCTTGTCACCTTAATCAAAAAACCACTTTGGTTCTAATTTCATCTTCTTAAAATCATAACAATTTCTGTTCTCATTACATTCCACTTGTACACTTTAATCTCATCATTTCTATTTGTCTCTCTATTTTCCTCAAACAATCCATGATCATATATTTACATCTATATCAGATTCGGGGATATACCACCATAATGCCATACAATGCATCCCCCACCACAAAATACCTTGAATCATTATTTGGCATACTTACCCATATACTATTTCTCATTGCCATTTATCCCAAAACTTTCATTTTTCTCATATCATGAAAGAGAATCAATTTGCTCACTAGTTTGATCAGCTCAAACTCTGAACAATCTCTCTTGCGTGTGACTTATACACATACTAAGGATCAGTCGCTGCTAGAAGTTAAGACATGTTCACAATTTGGCCCATGTAAGATCTCAATTCTGGCGCTCTGATACCATACATGTTGGAACCCGTTCCCAGAGTCCAACGCTTACTCTGATACCATCCATGTTGGATCTCGATTCTGGAGCCCAACTCTTGCAGACTCATACATCTGTTAGATCCCGCTTGATTCCAGAATCCAACTCTTGCGAATACCTTAATACTTAAGCCTGGTTCCTTATAATCTTTTTAACCAACATCGATTCATCATCTAGCTTTGATACCAACCATGTTGGATCCCGCTTGTTTTCAGAATCCAACTCTTGCTTAAAATATGAAACATGAGCATCTTACCTTGAAGGGTTATTTCCATTTAACCTTCATTAGCCATCATCAGTTCATCTTCATTCTCAACATCCCAAAAATTTCCTCACAAATTGTTGAATGGTGGCCCACACAAATCAGTCACTATGCTCGAACTCATTTCTCCTAATTCGTGAATAGAATTTGGAAATCTTCTAGTCAGAAAAATCAATTGACTTCTTCAAAGAAATTATAACTCTAAGTCTCTAGTTTTCTTTGAATCAAGAAAAACCTCATTCAGAGCTCTATAGCTCAAGATATGCTTGAAAAACCAAAGTGTGTTCATAACCCTAACATGCTCATTCAACTGATTCTTCATTTTCTTTCCATCAAACTTTCTCACATAAACTCGAAATGATACAAATTTTTATGGATATATATATACACATGTCTTAGGAATCCATTTCTTCAAGAATCACTTCATTTGGAGGTCGAACGAGGGAGTTATGACCAAAAGAATCTAACATGTTTATAACCTCAATCATATAGTAACATGTCATGGAGAGATTGTCATAAATTTTTCTCCAAATGTCGGATTGATTTTGGTTTTGGACCATTTAAAAGTAGACTTCTAGATATACAACTTTTATGAAGACTACAAAGTCAGATTCTGCCTCTAAAGGGGTCAAAAATCATGATTTACTGAAGCTTACCTGTGAATGTCCGTTTAACGGACATTGTGGGCCAAAGTGCACCATTACACCCGAGAAGGTCCGTTAAACGGACATGGGTGATACTAGGGGTCCTTTTTGACCCGTAAAGGTCCGTTAAATGGACATGGGGGTTCCTAAAACCCCTCCAAACCCTCTCCAATGCTTCCTACATCCAATCTAACATTATATTCAATCAATATCTACCTAAATTCAACTCTTCTAGTGCAAATTCACTTCATAACAACTCAAACACCAAATTTATCTCATAAAACTCTCAAATCTCAATCCCATTGGTTCATCAAAACCATAAGTTCTATCATTTATCATAGCTGTCACATACACACACCTTATGCAACATCATAACTTGTAACAATCATATCTCTTCATTTCGATATCCAAAAATCGCATACTTTATAACATCGGAAAGATAAAAAGATGAACTACAACTTCCAAGAAGACAATTTTGGCTAATTCTATCTCAAATGTTCTAGAATTTCCCTTGAATCAGACCTAAATCTCATCCATGTGAAAACTTGAAATTGTCCCAAATTCACTTGCTCTATTACAACATCATTCTTATCCATTCATAATTCCTATCCTTCTTTTCAATTACATTTCACTTACAAGCAATAGCAACTCATATTTAAAGTTCATCAACTCAATTGGATTACTTCTTTAAGTGTACTTAATTTCAAATTAACGTCATCCATAATTAAGTCATGTTTCAACTCCACCTCATTTTATAACCATTTGAATTCCAATTTTTCTTCATCCATTCTTAAATCTCAACTCATTTAACTTATCACATTTAGCTACATCTCATCATTCAAAATTCCTATGAGTCTTTTCCATAATATCTCACTAATGTGTGTATATATATATACATATATACCAACCATTCATGCTCAACATTCATCATAGTCATCCATATACAAATTTACATTTCAAAACTATACACAAATCCATACTTCATGAACCTCATAAAATAAGAGTTTTACAGCCTTCAATGGCATTTCAAGCCACAATACATCATCAATATCAAAATCCAATATACAAAGCATGCGAAACCCAATAATTTCTTGAAATACATTTGAACCCTTATTTTACATAAACTATTCCAAAACACAAGAAAACATGCAAATTCGGATTTAAGCCTTGATTCACTTTCACTTGATCTCTTGTGCATCACCTGAATTGGGGAAAGAGAGTGGGGGGTAAGCTTTAAAAGCCCGTGGGTAACATGCTTATAACAAATAACAAGCAAAACTGTTCAAAAAGTTCATTGTTATAAAAATGCTTATTGAATCATAAAACTTACTTTTCTCAAAATTCTTGTCATGCAATCAAAATCACAACAACAAAATTTATGCATTTTTTAACTTGTTCACAAAATCATGAACACATATGCACATCAGAAATGGTTTAGGTAAGTCCATATTCATGACGCACTACACATTCCCATATAATGGTCCTGTGTAACTGTAAACTTGAGGAGTCCTTGAAGAAGCTCCGTGCCACTAGCGGGCAGGCGGGAGAAGCCTATTCTTACGTCAACGTGCACGTGACGGTTCATAAGGGACTACCCCAAACCCACATAAATGTAATCATGACTTGCAAAATGATTGCTCGAATGGCAAAATTTTGGAAACTTGTTTTTCATGAACATGTAATTTTTCGAATATCTTTTCATGTAGTGATTGAGCCAAGTTTACTTTATAAAATGGCCTCATTTTCTTAACTGTTTATGCACTCGTTGACTCCTAATTGAT
>JANIHZ010000004.1:26192253-26202417 GCA_027478365.1 Erythroxylum rufum | reverse complement strand
ATATATGATTTATATCATATCTTATATTAGTAAGAAAATCATGTAAGTGTCTTCATGTAATGACAACCATCATCATAATATATAAAATGACTTCAATTATTGTCTTTATTTATGCTTTTAGTATACTAAATTGAGTATAACAATTCCATTAACGTAATATACCTTTTTACTCTATTGTATGCAACTTTTTGCATTGTGCTATTATGATGCTAGCATCCATGTTACATGTTTTCATTTAAGTTAGTGAGACAATAGTTAATTCTAAAATGTCACTTTCCATCTATATGACATTTACATATCTATGAAATTGTCACCCAAATCCTTAATATGGATTAATAGCAATATTGTATAATAGGCATATAACTTCTGTTTTATGAACTCTTCTTAACCTATATCCAAGAAATTTGGTTCGCTTAACTTATTGTCAACTATACCAAATAAATGTAATTTCTAATTAGAACAAAATAAATGTAAACAAGCAAGTCATATGTTATATGCTATGACCATCAAATAGATTAGGACATTAAGTTTAGTTACTCTCATTATTTTGTTTGAAATAATAACCCCATTATTATTATGGAAAGATCACTTTAATCTCTTTAATTAACTAAAATCCCTTTCAAATTTAGTTAATCTTGAATTACTCAATAAACTAATTAAACTTAAATTAGGTAGATAAAATCCTTATTAATCACACCCTTATATGATTATTAGATCTCTTAAGTAATAACTTTTGTCAAAACATATCTTATATTTATTTCTTACCTGTCTTTAAATGCATATGACCATGAGCTACTTATCTAAATTTGTCAGTACGACCTTTTAATTTAAGAAAAAAACATATTTAGATTAAAAGAATATTTAGTTTCTCTCGTCTTCATGCAAAGACAAATTCTGGGCTTGCATGTGTGGAGAAGATTTACCAGAAACCGTGTAGATTTGTGCCTTGACCACATTGATGCTTGCCTCCTGCGATGTTATTTTGTTCTATAGATTGTGTGACCCTTCATCACATAGGGAATTGCGGTTCCTGTTGGCGATTCTGATACTAAAATGAGCCTCACTGCTGAGGAGCTTGTCAAATTGAGGACTCCTGTTCGGAATATTTGCCCGGGCCCTCTATCTGAAGTTTCCTAAAACTCGCACGGTTAGAACAATGTCATAAGCTGTGTTTCCGTACCACAAACGACACTGTTAACATCTTTGATACTATTCCACGGAACAACAGATAAGCAGGTTAAATCTACAGCAGGATCTAGTGTTGGTGTAAGGTGTATCATACTAGATGGAATAATGTTCTCAATTCTTCTGCTTTGTGCGCCATGGTTGTTGAACGACCATAAACGTACACAACATATTATATCAAAATAGGGTCTATAAACCATTTTGTCAACCGACCCAAGGGACAAAATTTCCAATTTCTTCCTTCACTTCAAGCTTTTCCTTAACCAATCAAACTTGTCCATCTAAGTCAATTAGATTTCCAATCTAGTAAATTTTAGCACGCCTCGTATTTCAGGTTACCAAACTTAAAGCAATAACCAATTGCTAATCTAGAATAAACAAAATAACACGGAAAGCAAATAACGGATGATTCATTCAAGCTGTCAGAAGGAAACCATGAAATTTTACTTATTCCAATGGATGAACACTAATGACATGAAT
Organism: Erythroxylum rufum; assembly: GCA_027478365.1. Lineage (NCBI taxonomy): Eukaryota > Viridiplantae > Streptophyta > Magnoliopsida > Malpighiales > Erythroxylaceae > Erythroxylum > Erythroxylum rufum. Next base: position 26,200,752 of record JANIHZ010000004.1, on the reverse strand, counting down.
CGTTCAATCAAAGACATCCTCCAAAATGTTGTACACAAAGTTCTCGCAACAATAACTGGCATCTTACTGATACTCAAAATTTTGCTGGTAACATCTAAACCCAAGTTGATAGGCGATTGTCTTCTAAATCAAAAGGCTAATCTCCATGAAAGGCCAATCAAATAAAGGCATCGCCCAAGGAAGAAATAATACAGTTGGATCGCCTTCGAGTTGCACATCAATAGACCAACATAAAAGGCACAACAAGCATCACATGAGATTGATCAAGATCTTTATTGCTCTATGCATGATGGTAATGGTGCAATTTGTATAGCAATACTTTACCAGAAGCATTTCCAACAGCCATAAAACCCCCACCAGGACTAAAATCCAAACAGCGAGGATAATTTAAGGCCTTGTTTGTTGGAGGCCAGTTCGAGAACACAGTATATGACGGCACGTGTATCAACTTTAAACTGTTCTTCTTCATGTGTGAACAAATGGCTAATATTTGAGCATCATTGTTAAACTTCAAAAAGTCTACTTTGGTGGTCAAATTCTCAATAGCCTTGATTGGTTTTCTCTTCCCACCTAAAAAGCTTTCGCTGTTGTAAACATTTACAATCCCACTATCAGAACCAGCAGCAAACAGATTTCCATCTGGGGATGTGCAAAGTGATGTACCATTTATACAACCTTCATCAACAGCCTTATGTACGCACGCCCTTGTTCGTAAATCCCAATGGTAAATCTGCCCATCGCCTCCATGGCTTAATAATTGCCGCCCATCATCAGCAAAAGCTAACGAGCGGGCAGTTCCATTCATCTTCAAGGTTGCAATTAGTTCTTTCGTTTTGGAAGATACCAACAAGATATAGCCTTCATTACCAACAAACGCAATTGTACTGGAGTCGGGGGAGACCTCAAAAACTTCCAAACTTTTCTCTTCCCTGCCAACAAGGGGGCCTATTTTATCAACTTTAGCTTTCACTAAATCAAAGCTGTAGAAGAACTTCCTTCTTCCTGCTATAATAACCTGAGAACCATCAGGTAAAAAAGAGGCCTTTCTAACAGGACAATCATCAATGAAAATACTTTGTATTTTGGTATTCCGTTTTCCATCAATTTGAAAGAACCTAATCCTTCGATCCAATCCTGCAGTAAGAAGCAGCTGAGCATTTCGATGAAACTGAACTGAATTTATTGGACCATTGGATGAATCCTCAGCATTTGCATCTACTAGTCTAGAGTACTCAAGAAGGCCAGGTTGCAGCTTCACCCTGCTTTTGACTACAAGATCTTCATTTGTACGAAGAATATCATCAAAAGCTTCAACATCCTTGAAACCATGAGCTTCGACTATGCCATTTTCTTCGTCCGAATATTCATCATCATAAAGACCAACATTTTTTGATCTCCAATCAAGGCTGGCCCATTCAGTGCCAGGATTTAACTTAACATGATGAGCTCTTAATCTTGAAACATACTCCAACCCACAAATCAAATTCTCATCCTCTTCCTTCCTCAACTTCCTCAATCTATTGACCTTGGCAATATTAACCTTGGTCTTCTCCTCTTCCTCATCAACCCAAACAGCTTTCCGTTGCTTAGTTTCCTTTTCATCATCATTCCTTTCAAAGAATTCTGCATCCTCCTCAGAAAAAGGCAGCATACAATTAGCCGAATGGTCCAGAAAAAACAAAGCAGACGAATTGTGAGTCCCATAATTAACCTTCTCCTCATCATCGTTGTCAAATTCAAGAGGGGAGTACAGAGATCCAAACAAAAGGTTCTCCAACTTCTTCGTCTCCTTTCCTTCCTCAATTTCCAGTTTTTCCGCTTTCTCTTTCCTTCTTTTCTTAGCATTAGATATAGCCAAACCAGACTGTCCTCCACTGTCCTCTTTATCATCTCCCATAAAGGCAGGCTCATCCGTGTCTTCCCTTCTAGTCTTGACTATAGTTTTGGAGCCAGCATTTTGAGAAATCAAACTCATCTCGCCAACCCAGAACTTAATCCTTCAATTCTGTATACCCGAAAACTTCTGAGAAAAACAAGATATGACAGAAAGTAATTAGAAGAAATAATATCCGAACAATCTTAACTTTAAATCAAAAAACTAAAATCATTCATACTCTATTCTAGTCATCAAAACGAGAACCTAACTAGAATATGAAGCCAAATAAAACATGTACTCAACCTTCCTAATACGTTAAAAAGGTACAGGCACCCACCTTGATTCAACATCCTTTTCTTAAGGCAATAATAACAAAAGAAAAGAAAAGTTTTACCGAATATTTATATAAACAAAAGATTATATGCGCAGAATAGAGAGCTGAAACAATACCTAGAATGAACTTAGTTTGAAGATCTTAAAGAACCAACTTGTTTCGTTTTTTGGTTTAGAGCACGGAGAATCGAGAGAAGAAACAAGTCGGCCAAAGACAGAACAAGGGTTTTGTTTCGTGTACGGGTTAAGAGTACGGTGAAGCCGAATAAGGAGGCGGCCGGGTAACGAGACACCAGGGTTTTAGAACGCATTAGTCTATTTGGTAATTTAATTTATTATGCGTTTCGTCTATTTGGTATTTTATTTTTACTATAAGATAAATTTTAGTTTCATGGTAAATCCTTCAGTTCAAGGTTCAAACTAACACTCAAACCCCCTTATGATTTACAGTCTTAAAGTAACCGGCCCGGTTTATTTTTTTAAAAAAATCAAAAAAATGATGTCGTTTTGTTACTTTCGATCATGCCGCATATCGAGTCGGGTCGTCCTAATCCTGGGCTTGATTGCTATGTCTAATAATAATATGAAGCTTTTTATTTTCATTGGTTCTGTATGCACCAACTTAACAAAGGACCAGCTCCTTATTAATCAACCTCTTGCTATCAAAAGTCACATTGTTCACTCCGCAAAACATTTGTTATATGTTTCATTCAACTAAAATTTTGTGTTATAACATGAAATTTTAATTCTTAAAGAGATGAATGTGCCCTTCCTTTTCTCCTATCTTGCTTGACTTTTTCTTCTATTTATTTCTTGCTTCTTTTTTTCTTTGCCCGCTCTTCTTGCTTCTCCTCTTCTAACTGTTGTGGGGTCTTTCCTTCTCGGACTAACTGCAAGAAGAGACAATTTGGTGTCTTCCCTTATTCTATATCTTCGATGTCTTCTTTCATGTTTGTGGTTTCTCCATGCTCTTCATGATTAGTGAAGGATTTTTTTGGTCATTCTTTAGTCTTTTTTCTCCAAACTTCTTTTTAATATTTTTAGAAGAATTTTTTTAAAATCATTCACCATGTTATTCTATTTGTCCCTAATCATTTTAGCAAATGTCATTAAACTCGTCAATTTTGGGTTGAAACTCACCCTCTCTAAAACATACCCCTCTCTTGCCTTTATGCTCGTCCTTTCCTGCCATCATTCCTTATTGGCTCACCTCCTAGTCCTACTCAACCTCTTTCTGCACTTCCCTCTTTACTTTAAACTCGCACCAAGAAAATTTAAGGAGCTAACTTACCTTTTTTACAACCTTCATCTTCTCCTCACAGGCCCCTTGTTGGTCTCAAAGAGCTTCTAGCTCCTTAGGTGTCTTTTGATTGTTTTCCCTTAGGCTTGAATCCTTATCTCAACTAGAAGCTAAGTCTTAGGAGAGCCTTCCAAAGTCTTTCTCCATTATTCCCCTCCTTGAGAGTAAAATGGTCTTCCGATTGCTTCCCCTTCACTGGAGATCCTCATAGAAGGAGCTAAAAGCTGGTCATTCATCCTAATTGGATTGTTTATAAGAAAACGTTTAACTTTTCCTTTAATTAACTCTTGGGCCATCAAACATTAAAGGGAAAAGGACTAATAGAAGTACTCCTTAATGAAGATAATATATTTCTATTTAGTTTCTATTTGATGCAAATGCTCAAGAAGTCTTAGAGGCTAGCCCTTAACACTTTAATAGTACGCCTCAGTTCCTTTTACTCAAGAAACTAAGCATTGACTTGGATAATGTTAGGCAGAAATAAGTTCTCATTTGAATTAACATCCATAATGCCCCTTTAGAATATTGTCTACTAAAGGCCTAAGCCATTTGGCTAGCTACATTAGCAAGCCAATATGCAAGGATGAAGCACAGCTAAAGAAAGGATAAGATATGCCAAGCTTTATGTAATTATTAAATTGAGGTAGGACTTACTTAAATTCATTGTCTTATCGAGACTTGGAGAAGTTGATACTATGATAGAAGACATAAATAAGATCTCATACTGGTGGAGAACTTCCTTGAAGCAACAAGGCAAACAGTGGAAGACCATGGGTAAAATGCTCTTAAGAGGTGATTATATTGAGCTAATAGGCTTAGACTCTCATGAGTTACAAGAGCCAATAACTATAAGTAAAGATGTCCTAAACTCCTTAAATAACCAAGTAAATGTAGAGAATGATAATAATGTGTTTACTATACTTAAGCTTAATAAGCTTTCTCTAAAATTCCTTGAAATAGATCACTCTCATAAACCAATCTCATGAAGATTTAGCTCTCCTTGAAGTTCTTAGTAATGATCTATTCTTCTTAACCCTCTTGAAATTCTGCTTACTTCTAAATTGAACTATAATCGAAAACATAAGTGCAAAGGGAATCCAATTAAGGAATTTAGAACAAATAATATGAGGAGATTTGGTAGGAAGAATATAAATGTATAAAGGATATAAAAGCCAAAAGATATATATATATAGGGGTCTAGAAACCTATAATCATGTTAAAAATCTTAGAAATCCAAATAAACATCTAAGAAAATGAAAGAATCAAAGGAAGAAAAAAAAACCTAGTTGGAGTCTTGATCTGGAAATCTGGAATTTCTATGAAGCTCTTCTTGATGTGTCCTCTTTATCTTCTTTAATGCAGTGGCTTCTGCATTTTTTGGTATTTTTCTTGTTCTTAAATAGTTCTTGAGGCTTTTAGGGTTTCCCCACTTAATTTGGTTCCAAAAATAGCCCTAAAATGTCCAAACACTAAAGAAATTTGAGAGTTGTAAAAGCTGAGATCTTTTAGAATTGTTGTCTATCACGATTGTGACCAGCCTCCATTGTTGGACCCCGTTTCTGAAGCCCAACTATCGAACCAGAGCCAAAAAGCGTGAGCAGATTTCCTTGTAGGGTTATCTCAACAAACCCTCCCTCCCTTGAAATCAATCCATTTAAAATCAACACCAGAGGCTATAAATGACTATGGGAGGGCAGATAAACGTGTTAGGAATCCCATGCTTCAAGAATTGTCTCAATCGGAGGTCAAACAAGAAAGTGGTCAATGGAACCAACATGTTCATGACTTTACTCACATTGCACATGCCTTGGCATAATCCTCACTACAGATGTCAGATTAACTTTGTCCTTGGACGGTTTGAAGGAAAACTTCTAAATCTACAACTTTCATGAAGATCTTGAAGTGAGATTCAGCCTCTAAAAGGATCAAAAATGGAACAGAAAATATAAGGTGAACAGTACATAAAAACTAAGACGAAGCGTTCTGAGACGAAACAAAACTAAAACGAAGCGAATCTAAGTCAGAGCGAAACTAAGACGAAGGAAAAACTAAGACGATAAAACTAAGAAGGTAGAAACTAAGATGAAGTAGAGTCAAACTAAGACGAAGTGAAGTCAAACTAAGATGATACAAAACTGAGACGAAGCATCTTAGTTACAAATCTAAGACGAAGCAGAAACTAAGACGAAACGAATCTAAGACGAAGCAGAATTAAGATGGAACGAATCTAAGACGAAGCAGAAACTAAGACAGAATGAATCTAAGATAAAGTAGAAACTAAGACGGACCGAATCTAAGACGAAGCAGAAACTAAGACGGAACGAATCTAAGACGAAGCAGTCTAAGACGGAGCAAAACTAAGATGATAGAAACCAAGATGAAGCGTCTTAGGTACAAAACTAAAATGAAGCGGAGTCAAACTAAGATGAAGAAGAAAGTCAAACTAAGACGATAGAACTAAGACGAAGCGGAGTCAGGCTAAAATGAAGAAAAAAAGTCAAACTAAGACGAAGTAGAGTCAAACTGAGACGAAGAGAAAGTCAAACTAAGACGATAAAAACTAAGATGATAGAAACTAAGACGAAGCATCTTAGGTACAAAACTAAGACAAAGTGGAGTCAAACTAAGACGATAAAAACTAAGACAATCGAAACTAAGACAAAACGTCTTAGGTACAAAACTAAGACGAAGCAGAGTTGGTTCGTCTAATCCAACCTAGATTATTCTAGATTTTTTTCCAGGAGTTTGAACCCGAATTTTACCTTTATAACAGACCTGAAATATGCAATGCACTATAAAGTTTGGAAAATCATAAGCAAAAGTAATCATATTCCATTAACAAAACCAAACACAATTTAAACTTAGCTTTAATTACATATCAACACGCTCATCAAAAGCTTAATACAAATATAGATAGATGCTTAATGTTTGATATGCTTATAAAGATAGCCAAATGTTACTAATTTAATACAAAAGACACCTAGCTAGCTTGGAGTATCCAATTGCCCTACAAGGATCACTGATTTTCTCGATCTACACCTGAGAAGGAAGTGATGGGGTGAGTTATACAACTCAGTGGCTAACATATTTATAGCCATGGCAATTGACCAAAGTCAAGCATATGTATGTATATATATATCTAGCTAGCATTCATACTTTATTCAAGCAATTTAAACATTCATCAATTTTTCTCAATCACATATACTCAATATGCTTCATGCTTGTTCATTTAAAGATGCAATGTATAGCAAACGGCTCGCAGGTTCCATGAAATAGAATGAGAAAATCGAAGTTTACCCCATGAACAGAATGAGTCCATTTCTGAGCTCATATGCCACAAGCGGGCAACCGGGAGAAGGCTCTTGTTGACTTGCACGTGATGAACAGAATGGTTTCACTCTTGCCTAAACAGAAGCACATAATCATGCTCAGAATCATTTTATCAAAATGATATGCTTTCATGCTTTTTCTTCTTCCTTTTCATTTATACAGAATGCCATGACAGATATCAAGGCATAACATTGATCAAAATCATAATTTAGTTATATCAAAAATCTTGCCTCTTTCACGATATGACCAAAATCAAATATCATCATGAATTTTCAACAAATCATTTTCAAACAATTAATCACATATTCAATCAAAATGTTATGCATCTTTCAATGCATAACATTTAACACATGTTCACACATAGGCAAGAATTTGCCCAATCACACAAAAACTATAAACATATTACCCACCTAGTTAGCTTGCGAAAACCAAGTAAAGCTTGCCTTTCCCTTTGCTCTTGGGTAGTATTCCCTTGGTCCCCTACGATAACCAAGGTTCCAATCAAAACAACACTCCAAACAAATCCATAACTTAATAGGAAAATCCTACTTTTTCAACAAATGCAAACTTGAACTCAAATCTAACCTACCCATAACCCATCTAGGTTAGAAAACCTCAGACGTAGCTTAGAAACCCTAAAATCAATTGGGTTCCCAAAATCCATCTTCTCCCAACACAAACCCTTTCCTTTAGTAGAGCAAGAAAAGAAGATGGTTAACCCACCTTAACAAGTTGAACTCTCTTCTTTCCTTCTTCCACCGAAACCCTTATCTTCTCTCTCTCTAAATTTTATTTTCTCTCTCTTCTCTCTCTTCAAATCACGTTTTTCTCCTCTTAACAAGCAAAACAACACATCCTTTTTCTATTTCTACCTTTAATGAGCTCAAAAAGTCCATCTTACCCTTCTTTATAAGCTTAGGCTCTTTTATGCTCAACCGATCTCCCATAAATGTCCTTGAACATCCTTATTACACCAACACTTTACTTTCATTTATCCATTCAACAAATCCTACTAACCTTAGCACCATTATAGTTCCAAAATTAAATCTATCTAAACTCCAAAATTGTTTAAACTCATGCTTACTTAAAGAAAAAATTTTCCAGGGTCTAACAATTCTCCCCCCTTAATGAATTTTGTGCTCAAAACTCTTACCTGAGACATTGAAGAGATGTGGATACTTCTCCTTCATGGCTTCTAAAGGCTCTCATGTTGCCTCCTCAGTTGAATGGTTTCTCCATAAGACTTTAATTAGTTTTACAACCTTGTTTCTCAAAACCTTTTCCTTCGAATCTAGAAACTCCACTGGTTGCTCCTCATATGTCAAATCCTCCCTTAGCTGAACTTCTGAAGGTTGAACTATGTGTGAAGGGTCCGACACTAAGCTTGCCCTTCTTACCAAATCTCAAGACTCCTTTCCATGGAAAAGCTCTAAGAAACACTGTCTCCACCTTCAAATTCCATCTCTTTTCTATGTGCATCCGCATAACTTTTCATTCTGTCTTGAGCTGCTTTAATTATTTGCTTTACCAATTTAAGATTATTCACTGTGACTTGCACCAACTCAAGCCCTACAAGTTTCCTCTCACCTTCCTCATCCCAACAAATAGGAGTTCTGCACCTTCTACCATACAAAGCTTCATAAGGTGCCATTTGAATTCC
>JANIHZ010000004.1:26091849-26102335 GCA_027478365.1 Erythroxylum rufum | reverse complement strand
ATTCAGCCCCTAAGATGTTCGGATTTTGGAGTGAAGTTCGGTGAAGTGGACAGTCCCGAGGTTGTTAGGTCGTAACTCCTTCAATTCTAATCCGAATTGAGCGATTCCAGTGGCGTTGGGATCGTTAGAACTGAGGGAATATTTTCAAATAGGAATCCAACCAAGTCTTTCTAATTGAGTTTTCCCAAATTTGTGGTCGATATGTCTTCGGTTTTGGGTCCTCTATGCTTTATGGGTCCGAGAATGTTGGGCCTCGGAGACAGGGTCCAACAAAAATTATTATTGATCCTAATTTTGATGAAGAACCATCTCTTAGAACTTTGAAAAGATGTTAAATAGAAAATTTCATTCTTTCCTATTCGTTTAATTTTGCTATTTTTTTAATGTTGATGTGATGCAGTCATGGTATATTAATGAAACATGTTTTTGTGCTAAAGGAGTAATGGGCAATAGTGGAGAGTCATGATATGGATCCAGAATCAACATCCCTTCCTGCTATTAAAGAGGTTTTTGCAAATCTTCCCATCATCACTATCACAGAGGAAATCTTATCTAAGCTAGGGCCATATGTAGAGAGTGCAATTTGCTAAGAGAATTTAGTTGTAGTTGAAAAGATGTAGCCCTTCATGCTTGAAGTCCTAGCTGGTTAATTCCTTATCTCTTGTAATTGTGTAAACATTATTTACTCTAGCAAAATATTTTTAGTTGAGGGATTGAAGTTTTATGTATATTGTGGCAGGATGTACATAACTCATGTCCTATTTTCCAGTCTGATATGAACTAAAAACTGATGATCATTTTTACGAGGGCTAGAAAGAGTTAGAGAAGGAGGTTGGAGAAGATAGAAAAGGTATTTCCTGCAAATTGTCACATTCCGTATGGTTTAAAGCCTACAAGATGAGGATTGGCCCAAAGAGTCTTCTAGAACATGGGAAGATCTTATAAAAGATTATGGAAGATTCTAGAACATGGTAAAAGCTTGTGGAGAACTCTGGAATATTCTAGAACCTGGTAGAAGCCTATAGAAGCTTGTGGAAGTTTATGGAACAATATGGAAAATTATGGAAATTTATAAAAGCTTATAGAATGTTATAGATAGATATTTGTTGTACATGAAACATGTAGAGTAGAGTAGAGAATTCTATAAGGTCAATGTAGATCATTATATCAAATAGATCTTAACCATCCATTCTAGGTATGAACTAGTATATATACCCTTTAGGGGTTGCCTCATTTATACCATAGAGAACATCATAAGCATTGTAGCATTCTTGAGAGAGTTCATTAATAGAAGCATCTTTGCATTATCCCATATTCCTTCTTCCTTTGAGCAAAGTGTTTCATGTAGAAGGATGACTTAAGAACGAGAGCATAATCAGGTGTCGGACAAACAAGCCTGTTACAAGTGGTATCATAACATTGTTAGAGATCCTTTAGTTATCATCGAGATGGCTGGCTCGAGCGAAGTGACTACCCATGAAGGAAGGGATGTTGAGTGGGTTCCTCCCACTAATAAGAGAAATAGAGATAAGTCTACTACAAGGGATGCCATGGATGAAGTAATGGCTAGACTCTCAAAGTCAGAGATCACCATAAGGGAAGATCGGGAGAGGGTCAATGATTGAGACCAAAGAGTAAAGGAGCTGGAGAAGGAGCAATTTCTACTCCAATAAAAGATGAATGAGACTGTCAATATCGTTGCCCCTGATGCTTCTAAAAAGGTGAGTTCCTTGTAAATTTCTCTTGTTGCTAAAATTATTATGCTTGAGGAAGCATTTGCTATTTTAGCTGGAAGTAAAGGGAGATTGGAGCTTATGTAAGATAGCGATGACACAAGGAGTTGTGGCATCTGTTGCTTCCACCGCTTCTGCCAAAGTTAAGGTCTTGAAGCCTAAGGCCTTTGGAGGAGCAAAGGACGCAAAGGCCATTGATAGCTTCCTTTGGAGTATGAAGCAGTAGTTTAAGGCACTTGGCGTTATGAATCATGCCAAGATTATAGATAGTGCTTCCATATGGCTATGGTGTGGTGGAGGAGAAGATACAACAAATTTGAGAAAGCGTCCTACACCATGAATAAATGGGATGACTTTAAGAAGGATTTGAAGAAGCAGTTTTACCTTGAGAACGTAGAGAAGGAAGCCTGAGCCAAATTAACAAGACTTACACACTCAAAAACAATTCAAGAATATGTTAAGGAGTTTCAAGAGGTATTGTTGGAAATTCCTAATTATCTAGACAAGAAGCAAGGGAAAGAAGGAGCTTAAAAGAGTGACAAACCGAAGGAGGATTCAAATAAGGGTCACAAGGAAGAAAAGGGTGGAGAGTGTTCCTCATTGAAGTGCTACCTTTACGACGGACCTCATCAAATTAGAGACCGCCTGAAGAAGAGTAAGCTTGTTGCACTTAAAGATGAAACCTAAAAAATCAGTTGAAGGAAGTTGTGGATCCTTAGAAGTCCCTCATGCCATCAATGCCTAAGTAGAGGTGTCAAATGCTGAAAGAAAAGGGTGATTATTTGTAAACATGAGGATTGGTGGATAAGCTACGAACAATTTTATGAAGGAAGAAGAAGGCAAACTGTTTGGCCTTAAGAATACACCCATCGATGGTTCAATAAAGGCAGTGAACTCAGAGGCTAAAAGCATGTGTGGCATGGAGAAGAACGTAGAGATCCATATTGGTGAGTGGCATGGTTTTGTAGATTTTTCTATTGTTTCCATAGTTGATTTGTAGGTGGTGTTGGGTATGGAACAATCACGTCACAAAACAACTGAAGAACAAATCCAAATATGATAATTAGAGCATCTTAAATGTGAATAACATATTCATATCCAAGTTACACATTAAGTTTAATGAAATAAACAAAGGAAAGAAAGAAAGAACTCTTTTTGAGTGTTTTATGTTCTTAAGGATTCTAGGGTTCTTTCTAGGATTTACCTATTTAATTTGGTTCCAAAAATAGCCCCAAAACATTAAAATTATAAAAAGAGTAGCGTGCTGTAAAAGCTAAAATTCGCTGGAGGAATTGTTATATACGCCCTCTATCGCCATGATCGTGGCTAGCTTCTATACTTCCAATTCTTCTCTTTTCTTCAATTTCATATTTCCATAAACTCAAACACACATCAAACACCTCTTGAAACATAAAATTAAGGTCCAAATCATTCTCAAAACCATATAAACGCTTAAAATATAAACAAACACTAATATTGACATAATTTTAACCCTATATACATGATAATCATCTAAGAAATAATCAAAAGCACAATTAAACATCTATCAAAACATAGTATAATTTACAACTATCTACATCCCCACACGTAAACTTTTTCTTTTCCTCAAGCAAAAACAAAAACAAAACACAAACTCAAACAAACCACACAATAACATATACATTCATGCAACATGCACTAATGATACAATGGCATCTAACTTGACAAAACCAATTTAACCTCAAGAAAAAATCATTCAAGTTGTTCTACCATATTAGCGTATGCAATTTATGGTTAAGTACTTTAGTTAGAATATACATACTAATCAAGATATTAACATCATATTCATTTACCTAAACCACTTGTATACATACATTGATAATTAATAATCAACCAAAACTGCAACTATCACTAAGTCTCCCTTTATGAAAATTTTTGCTATTTTCAAAGATTAGTAGGATTTATTTATCAAAACACCACTTTTTTTTTTAAATTTTCTTTAACATTAACCTCGTTTTTTGATGTAAAGACAAACACCTTGTCATAAATGTCCCCTGGTTACTAAACTAGGTCATGTTTTATTAATTAGCTTGGTTGGAATGTCATTTTAGCCTTTTAACGTGAAGATAAACATTTTTTCATGAATGCCCCCAGTTGTTTAGCTATATCACATTCTCAACTGGCTACTAGTGCTATTCATAACCTAATATTTGTTTCAAAAGAGCCAACGGACTAGTTATTCATTTAATAGAAATATACAAAAAAATTCATTTCACATAGCCTACCTCATTTCTTTTAGTCAATCATCCTCATGAAAGACTACTAATGATACTAACATATTCAATTGACTTATAATTATAAATGTATGTAACAAATTTCCTAAGATGAAAAAACTGATGTCATATCCTAATTAACATGCATATTTAAACAAAGATACTTAAAAAATAAAATGCATAAGCTAATATGCCTTTACAAATTCAATAACTATGTTCAAAGCTAAAATGCTTCCATCAGGTTATTGCCATTAACACATTCACACATATGCAACATATGTTCACACCATATCATCCTAATCAAAAACTAACAATACGGTGTGTAAAATTCAAACTTATGACATGCCAACACAAAATCCAACATCCCGACACTTAGACAACACATGTCCTCAATATGATAAAAACAAAACAAAAAATAAAAATAAAAATGACAAGAAAAAAGGAAAGGTTAAGAGCATAGAGATTGAGGTGGTGACGGTGTTGGTGATGGATTATGGAGATACTTTTGGCCATGAAATTCCAACAATTCTTTCCCTACAAAACAAAAATAAAAATAAAAATAAAACCAAAACAAATAAAACTTATCCTAATTCTTGGGTTGCCTCCCAAGTAGTGATTAGTTAACGTCATTAGCTTGACGTACTCTTCCTTTCATACTCAACTTAAGTCAATTATGAGTGGCTTGCTTCCACCCGTGTTGCTCAATTTCAGTTCAGTTATTTTTTAGATAAGCTACATATTGCAAGATAATTAAAAGGACATAATTAATCAAATTAAGAAAATCAAGTAAGTTCAATAATGCCCTTTTAAGTAACAAGCTGTCAACAAAATAGCGAATAATGAAACTCCCTAAATATTATATCGAATCCAACAGTTTGTTTTATAAGAGGGTGAGTTGTGCTTTTTCTTCCTTATTCACCCTCGTCATCTCTTCTACTTTCACTTCATAAACACAGACTTTCATATCTTCTTCAACTTCTATTTTTGTTTTTATTTGTTCTTCTTCCTCTTGCTCTTTTAAAGATTCGACTTCATCAGTTCTTATAAATGAGATACCCTCCTTTGGATTCTTTAATAACTTATTCATATTGAATTTCACTTGTTCATCTCCAATCTGAAGGATGAGGTTGTCTTTATGGACATCTACTAAGGCTTTTCCCGTGGTCAAAAGTGGTATATCGAGAATTAGTAGACAAGTTTGATCCTCTTCAAAGTCTACCACGACAAAATCCATAGGAATGAAAAACTTATCCACTTTTATAGGCACATCCTCTACCAAGCTAAATGATTTCTTATCGATTGGTCTACCAAATGAATATGCGTAGATGTTGGTTTCACATCTCTTAGCCCCAGTTTCCTAAAAATCAACAAAGGCATAAGGTTTAAACTTATGCATAAGTCGCATAAACATTTTGAAATCTTTAAATTACCAACTATTGGGTATTGTAAAGCTCTTTAGATCTATCAACTATGAGCCCATATGGTTGGTAATTAAGGAGCTGGAGGTTTCTGTCATGGCTACCATATGACTATCATCCTAAGTTCCCTTGGTAGATAATATGTCTTTAAGGAACTTTGCGTACTTGGGCATGCGTTTCAACACTTCCATAAAAGACAAGTAAAATTTTCATTTCTTTAACTTTTCCACGAACTTTGTAAATGGTACATCTAATTTTTTATTCTGAAGTCTTTATAGGAATGGTATTTTCGGTAGAGGAGGAATGTATAGGATAGCCTTACGTTACTCTCTTGGATTTACCTCCCTATTGCTCAAAAAGTTTTTACACTTCTTTTATAGAATTCCTTGTAAAGCTGACTCATTTAAACTTCTAGGTTGTGAATAAAAGATGCATAATCTTCCGTTACTTGCTCAAACTTCCCTTCCAGTCTCTTTTAGGCCTCTTTTATGTTCATAAGTTTATCCATGATCTCATACAATTTAGAATCGTATAAACTGGACTCATCTTGTTGAAATCCTGGCAGGCCTTGAATTCCCATTTGAGTTCTTACATTATTAAACCAAAAGAAATCTGGGATGGGTGGTTTTACCACCCTAGATTATAAGTTTTCCAATAAGGATGATTACTTTCATGACCAAATTATGCCTCGTTAAAGTTCGTAAGGGTCCATTGCTCCCTATGATATATTTCCTTCATTATTGTTCTTTCTATCTATTCTTAACATTTAACTTTTTGGATTCCTCATAGTTGCCTTGTGATGTCCAAATTGATGTGTCTTCTATTTTACACCCAAACTTCCTTCTCTTTCTTTCCTTTTTTTTTTAAATTTCGTGTGATTAGGTGTCACAATCACAAGAAAGAGAAATAATTCCTTAAAACAAATGAATTCAAAAATTCCTAAACTAATTCCTTGTCAACGGTGACAAAAACTTGTTGATCAATTTTTATTTAATGTAAAACCCTCAATATCTACAAGTATACGAATCGTAACTTGTAGTATCAAAGGTGTCGATCCTACGAGGAAATAGTTAAAACTAAATGAACCTAACTTTGTCTAAGGAGATAAAAGATGATTAAAACAAAATAATAAAAACATTAAAACATTAAATCAAGAAAATAATCAAATTACAAATGAGCTACCACAAATATATGAGGAGAATCAAGGATGAAGCTTAGGAGTCATTCTATCATTATTTTGCTCCCTAACCACTGTTGATTCAATTATGTGTTGATTCTAGATCTTCTAAGGGATTGACTACTCTTTTTCAAGACCTAATCATTAACCCTAATTGATTATCAAATTCCAGATTTTACAACCTTTTGATTCACAAAATCTACCTAACGTCTTCAATTAGTTCTTAAGTAATCTATCGAATAATTAGGTCCTTACACGAGATCTCTTTTCGTATAATTACCAATTTGATATTTGGGAGACTTGTTATGTCACTAACTCTCATTACTCAACCTAATCGGATTACTTTCGACTCACTCTCTCAATTAGTCACAAACCAACTTAAGAACAAATCCAAATATGATAATTAGAGCATCCTGAACGTGAATAACATATTCAAATCTAAGTTACACATCAATTTCAATGAAATAAGCAAAGAAAAGACAGAAAGAACTTGATTTGAACTCAAACTTGAAATCTGGAATTTCTGGATTGCTCTTCTTGCTCCTCCTTTTTACTCTCTCACTTGAGAAGATGGTGGCTACTCTTTTTGAGTGTTTTATATTCTTGAATAGTTTTTAAGACTTCTAAGGTTCTTTCTAGGGTTTAGGTACTTAATTTGGTTCCAAAAATAGCCCCAAAATGTTAAAATTACAAAAAGAGTCGCGTGTTGAAAAAGCTAAAATTTGTTGGAATTATTGTCTGCGCTCTCTATCGCTATGATTGTGGCCAGCTTTCGTACTTCCAATTCTTCTCTTTTCTTCAATTTCTATTTCCATACAGTCAAACATACATCAAACACCCTTGAAATATAAAATTAAGGTCCAAATCATGCTCAAAATCATACAAACAAGTAAAATATAAACAAACACTAATAATGACATAATTCTAACCCTATATACTTGATAATCATCTAAGAAATAATCAAAAGCACAGTTAAACATCTATCAAAACATAGTATAATTGGCATCTATCAATGAAGATGGGATAATGTTAACTCAAGCTACTTTCTCAATCAAAAGAAGTTGACGCCTAAGCAAGCTAGATGGCAAGCTTTCTTGACAGAGTTTGACTTTAAGATGATGTACAAGTCCGATAAGGCGAAATTAATGTTAGACGCACTAAATAGGAAGGGTGAGTTAATATAGTTATCACTTCCTAGTTTTCCTTGGCATGATCGAATGAAGGAAAGATTACAACATGACGATCAAGGCAACGAGGTGTTAAAGCAAGTTGAGGAGGGAAAGACTCACAAGTTTTGACTTGAGAATGGGTTGCTCATCACTAAAGGAAGCTGAATTTATGTGCCTAAGTGGGATGGATTGAGGAAAGAGATCATTAAGGAGTGTCATTACTCCTTATGGGCTGGTCATCCAGGGATGCATCGGACCTTGAGACTTGTGGAGCGTGCCTACTATTGGCCCCAAATGAGAGATGACATTGAGGTCTACGTGAAGAATTATCTTATGTGCTAACAAGACAAGGTGGAGCATAAAGCTTTGAGTAGATTGTTGCAGTCACTGCCAATTCCCAATAGACCATGGGAGAGTTTCTCAATGGATTTTATTGTTAGTTTGCTAAAAGTGGAGGGAAAAGGCAACATAATAGTTATTGCAGACTTCGGCAAGTATGAAGTATTCATACCCGTGCCAATACAATTTACTACAGAAGATGCTGCTCACTTATTCATTAGGAATGTATTAAATTATTGGGACATTCCATAAACCATCACCGATGATAAGGACACTCACTTCACGGGACTATTTTGGATGGAATTGTTCAAGGTCTTAGGGTGAAAGTTGAACTTCTCTACAAGTTTTCATTCATTAATCGATGGGCAAATTAAGCGAGTGAACGCCTTATTAGAGTTATATTTGTGGCACTATGTGAGTGCTAACAAGCGAGATTGGGTAAAGTTGATCGATGTTGCCCAATTCTTATACAATTCGTAGTAGAGCGAGTCTACTCAAGCTAGTCCTTTCGAGTTAGCTATGGGACGACAACCTTTTTCTTTGCACACTCTTACTATTGATATGGTGGCAAAATCCATAGAGCATACTCGTTTGCCAAAATTTGGCTCGAGAAGTCTTATTGGATCTGGAATTTTTTTCTAAATTACTTATTGTTTGTTTATTTATTTATTTATTTATTTATTGTTAGAATTGAGTCATTGATTGAGTAGGCATGAATAAAGATTAAAAATTTGATGGAAAGATTGGGACTTAGTTAGAATTAGTGTGGTGTTAAGTGGATTAAAGGGTTAGAGACATAAAAGACAAAAGAAGGGGCAAAATGGGAAAGTCTAAGAAAGTGAAGGGTATAATTGGAAGAATAAGCTAAATTGTGTCTTAAAATTAGAAGAAGAGAGGAGAGTGTCATGAGTGTGAGAAGAAAAGAGAAGATAAAACGTGAGAGGAAGAAAAAAAGAGAAGAAAAATCGAAGAAGCTAGGGAAGAAGGAGGAAAATCACGGGAAGAAGAAGAAATCAAGCTTCTTAAGGTAAGTTCTTCATCTTTTCTTCTTGCTTTATTAAAGAAATGAGTTGTGCTATAAATGAAGAAGTTTTAGAGAGAAAAGGGTTTTTGTGTTGGGAATGATTGGAGGAAGAAGATGATTAAGAGACCTATTTGATTCTTAGGGTTTCTAAGCTAGGTTTTGGGTTTTCTAACCTAGATGGACTATGGGTAGCTTGAGTTTGAACTTGATTTATGTTAATTTCATTTTCTTATGATTATGGAAAATTGGGGGATTTCCATTTGAATTGGAATTGAATGAGAATTTTAGTTGTGTTAGGAAATCAAGAACAACCTATCCAAGAGCAAGAGGAAGGGCCAAATTGAGTTTGGATTTTCAAGAGTAATAAGGTGGGTAAAATATATATGGTTATTATGTAAATGGGCAATGTGCATATGTGTGTATTTATATGCTTGAATTGATAAATTGTGAATTGCTATGATGTGTTTTTTGTTATGTTATGCATTGAAAGATGTATGACATTTTGATATGGTTAAATTGTGAGCATGATCATGTCATGCCATTGAATGGTGACATGGCATTTTGTATAAAGAAAAAGTATGAGAATATGAAATTGTGAATGATTGAATTGAACATGAGAGTTGATTGTGTTTGGGCAAGAGTGGAACATGTGCACGTCGACATAAAGCCTTCTCCCGGCTGCCCGCTTGTGGCTCACGAGATCCAAAAAATGGACTCATTTCGTTCACAGAGTAAACTTCGGTTTCTCTGTTTTGTTCCACGGAACCCTCGAGCCAATTGTTTGTGCATTTGCATTTTGGTGTGTTAAGTTATGATGAAATTTTGAGTGTTATGCTTTGATGTAAATTACATGAAATATATTCTATGTGATGATGTATTGAATTATGAGACGTGTATTGGAATTGTGAATGTTGAGATTTCATTGTTGGATTAAGACAAAACATTCATGCCTATATGGATATTTATATATGTTTGATTATGTGACTCGTTGCCAATGGCTATAAATATATTAGCGACTGAGTTGTGTAGCTCAACCCACAATTTTCCCTCCTCAGGTGCAGATCGAGAAGATTAGCGATCCTTACAAGGCATTCAGAAACTTCAAGATAGCTAAGAGTCTTTTGTACTAAGTTAGTGACTAATTTAGATATCTTTATAGGCATATCAAATATGAGCATCCTTTTGTATTTGTATTAAGTTTGATGTGTATGTTGATATGTAAGTAAAGCTTGTTCAAATATTCATTATGTTTAGAAATGAGAATGAGAACTTGAGAAGTTCCTTTTTGTATGACTATGTTATTCTAAAGTTTGATTTTGATGGATGTGCTTATTCCTTTATTGAGATTGCCAATTGTTGCTAGTGTTAGAATAG
>JANIHZ010000004.1:25940784-25953123 GCA_027478365.1 Erythroxylum rufum | reverse complement strand
CACTCGCCGCAGCGAATTAATTGAATTAATTCATTCGCTGCGGCGAATGGTCGCGTTGATTCGCTCCGGCGAATGGATGGCTTCTAACGGCGAATTGACTTCTCTTGATTGTTGACTCCATTGTTCCTACAAAAATTCTAACACTTTTGCAGTATCAATTGTCCCAATAACAATTATGCAGAATTAACAATAAATGGTGACAAAATACTGACAATTTGCAGATTATAAAAGCTCGATGTAAGGAACCAAATTAAGCATAAAAATCATAAATTAGGAGTCAACAAATGCATAATTACTTAGAAAAGTAGGCCTAATTTATAGTATAAATTTGGTTCAATCAGTTCTCCAAAATGATCACATAAGGAATTGTAGGCACAATGAGCAGAAAGGTGTAAAATCATATCGCACTCGCAGTATTACTAATATCTTGATAGGCCTCTGGTGAAGCAGGCTGTGTACGTGATGTTGGTCTAAAGTTGCATGTACACATGTACGCCACGTTTATCAATGCTGTTATGCACCAGCAAACTTTGGTGGCCAACAAAATCACAAGAAAAGAAATTAGAAATATCTTTCTTATTGCAAATTATTAGAAACATAATCCAATGTGGAGTCAACTGATATATAACCCTGAGCACCAACTACTGGCTATAATTCATTAAACGTTTTTACAAGGATTTTGTGTTGGTTTAATATGAATGAAGTAGCAGTGCAGGTACTTAAGATGGGAGATCAGTTCATCCATCTGCAATGTCAGATTTTTAGAAGGGGTCAAGTTTTGATTACTTTGGTGTATGCATCGAATTTTGCCTTCCAACGGTCATTACTTTGGCGCGAACTTCAGGAAATCCAATGTGGTTTACTTGAGCCATGGCTAGTTATTGGTGATTTCAATTGCTGTCATAATTCGTCGGAGGTTGAGGGTGGTGTGGCTTTTCACGGTGGTGCAGGCCGTGAACTTCAACACCTTTTTATGCAGACTGAGCTTGTGGATCTTAGAGGTTGTGGTCGGTGGTTTACTTGGGAGAACAAGCAGCGAGGTAACATGTACATTCGGAAAAAATTGGATCGGGCTTTGGTTAATCCTTCTTGGTTACGGACCTTTCCTAATGATTTTGCAATGTTTGGGGAATCTGGGTGTTCGGATCATTCCCCGATCATTATTCAGCAGCCAAGAGAGGGTCGTAGATCTGGGGCTCCTTTTCGTTTTTTTAATGGCTTGCTTCGTTTGGATGGGTTTATGGAACTGATTGGGCAGGTTTGGCGAACTGAATTCCAAGGGTACAAAGCTTTCTAGTTGATGCAAAAGTTGAGGGTAGCTAAAAGGGCAATTAAGGAGTTTAGTTTGTGGCGTACTCCTGATATTCATGAATTAGGTGGTCGGTTGGTTGATGTTCAGAAAAATTGCTACCTTGATCCCCAGAATGATCAATTTCGTGCTCTTAAGGTGGAGTACCTTCATCAATATCAGGAGGCGTTAAAACTGTCTGAATCTATTGCACAGCAAAAATCTCGGCAAACTTGGCTAAAGGAGGGGGATTCCAATTCTAAATTTTTTCACGCTGCCATTCTGGGTCGTCGCAATACCAATACCATTACAGAGTTGACTGATGAGGCAGGCAACCAAGCCATAGGGCAGGATGCAGTTTCAGTTATGGTTAGGGACTTTTATATTCAGCTTATGGGTAACAGTGTGGCCCCGAAAAATGGTTTTTGTGTTCGGGATGTGATGAATTGTACTCTCAGTCGGGATCGTATTGACATGCTTACTGCCCCTTTCACTACCTCTCAAGTAAAAGAGGCTTTATTTCGGATGCAAAGTTCTAAAGCTCCGGGCCCGGATGGGTTTTCGGCCGGGTTTTTTCAGTACACTTGGCCTATCACGGGGCATTTGTTCACGGAAGTGGTATTAGAATTCTTTTCTTCGGGGAAGATGCTGAAGGAAGTCAACTCCACCTATATTTGTCTTGTCCCTAAGAAAGACCGGCCTGACCATGTCACCGATTTCCGCCCTATATCTTGTTGTAATACAGTTTACAAGGTGATTGCATCTCTCTTGGCTGTGCGGTTGAAGGATATACTGATTGAGGTTGTTAGTCCTGCTCAGGGTGCGTTTCTACCCTCGCGGAGTATTGGGGATCAAATTTTGTTACTGCAGGAACTGATGGGGGATTACAATTCGGGTAAGAAGATTGCTAGTTGTGCAATGAAGATTGATTTGTTTAAGGCTTATGACACGATTGGTTGGGGTTATTTGACGGAATGCATGCTTGGGATTGGTCTCCCGCCTCAGTTTTGCAGATGGGTTGCTCAGTGTATCCATACTCCTACCCTCAGAGTTTTGGTTAATGGGCTTCCGACCAAGCCTTTTCAGATCCATAGAGGGATCCGTCAAGGGGACCCCCTGTCCCCTTATTTGTTCTCGCTTGCAATGGAAGGATTGTCTAGGCTATTGAGCAAATTGACTCAATGCAACGGGCATTTTCAATACCATCATCGGTGTCGGGAGTTGCAGTTGTCTCATCTTTTCTATGCGGATGATGTGATTTTACTTTGTCAAGCTGATTCTCAGGTGATTAGTCGGATGTTAAACTTGATGGATACCTTCTCCCAGTGGTCGGGAATGCGCATGAATGTTCAGAAGAGTGGTATTTTTGTGTCTGCTGATGTTGTTAACCGTGAGTTTCTTAGTACGTTGGCGGGGTTGACTCTCCAATCCCATCCATTCAGGTATCTAGGTGTGCCGATTACTTCCGGTAAACCTAAATACTCAGATTTTGTTCCTTTGTTAGAAAAACTGAGACGCCGCATCAATGTTTGGCAGCATCGCTTCCTTTCTTTTGCTGCACGAGTTACCTTAATAGTTGCGGTCTTGACAAGCATTCCTATTCATTGGGTGGCGCATGTTATTATACCTAAGCGTGTTGTTAAAGACATGGATCGCATCTTGAAAGCCTTCCTCTGGACGGGTAAACAGGGAAATTGTAAAGGAGCGAAAGTCAGGTGGAGTGATGTTGTAGTTCCTAAAAAGCAAGGGGGTTTGGGCATTATTTCTGTTATGCAGATGCAGCGAGTG
The DNA here is from genome assembly GCA_027478365.1 of Erythroxylum rufum. Lineage (NCBI taxonomy): Eukaryota > Viridiplantae > Streptophyta > Magnoliopsida > Malpighiales > Erythroxylaceae > Erythroxylum > Erythroxylum rufum. The sequence continues at coordinate 25,950,047 of JANIHZ010000004.1, read as the reverse complement.
TTGATGTTGAAACGTATTTGGCGGTTATTTGCGGATCGGGAGGCCCTGTGGGTGAAATGGGTGCAAACTTATCGCCTCCGAGGTCAGAGTTTCTGGCATATTCAGCCGAGACTTGAACATTCATGGATCTTTAAATGCCTATTGCAATTTCGTGAGGTGATCTATCCTCTTATTAAGTGGCGGATTGGGCATGGTGAAGAGGTTAACTTCTGGTACGATAATTGGCATCAGTTCAGCCCGCTATGGTTGCGGCAGGATTTGGCTGGATTTTGGAATCGTTTTCCCCACGAAGCATCTGTGGCATGGGTGGTTCGATGGCGGGAGAGAATGCCAAACTGTCGCTTCGGCCATATCCTCAATTCCTACTTGGAGGGGATGGTGATCAGGTCTGGCCAGGATACACCGCTTTGGGCTATTACTGAAGGGGGGTTTTCACAAACAAATCAGCCCATGTCATTGGTCGTGCGAGTCTGGTGGAGGTCAGTTGGGCTGCGGTGGTTTGGCATCAGGTAATATGTCCTAGAGCAGTGTTTATAGTGTGGCTGGTGATTAAGAATAGATTGCGTACTAAAGATAGGTGGTTTGGTACCTTTGACCCCTTGTGTGTACTTTGCAACCAGCTAGGTGAGTCTCGGAATCATTTGTTTTTTGAATGTGTATATTCCAAGGTGATTTGGAGCCGTATGGTACATTTGCTTGGTTTGGTCTTGCCTTCTTATGAATGGAGTGTGGTGCTGGATCTCATCACCGCGGAAACTCGACCTGGAAGGCCTGACGGCCTCTTAATCCGGTCGTCGTTTCAGTTGGCGATTTATCATTTATGGAGGGAGCGGAACCGTCGGATTTATAAGCAGCAGGAGAAGACGAAGTATGAGTTGGCGGATTTCATTGTTAATTCCATTAGGGAGGTTCTTATTGCATCTGGAAACTCTGTATGTTTGAGTCTGGAAATGCGTAGGCGTTGGTTTGTTTAGTGGGTGGTTTGCTTTTGGGTGTTTTTCCGGAGGTCTTTTGGAATGCCTCTGTGTGTGGCTGTTTTCAGTCTTTTCCCTTTACTTAGGGCTGTACATAGTTGTTATGTTTTTCCTCTTTGATTAATATCATCCTTAAAATTTCAAAAAAAAAACTTTAATGTATCTATTTTTTATTGTATTAAAAGCTGATTATAAAAATAAAATTGATAAAAGGAGAAATAAATTCCTTTACTCATCAAAACAAAAATAATTGTTAAGTTGGAAAATCTCAAAATATTTATAGAAAAAAAAAGAACGGAGCGGAGATAAGAGGTGAAGAAAGGCATGTGAGTACGTAGATGCAACGGAAGGGAAGAGAGCGGGGCCATGTGAAGTTGTTGGTTTCGTACGGGGACTCTGTCGCCCTATTGTCCAATCCCTTCCCATGTACGCCGCAGCAAGCAATCCCACTTACCCTACCCCACCTTCCCTGCCTATTTTTCTTCGTTAAACATAACATCTATAATAAGTGATCTCTGCAAATTATTAAAAATCTCTTCCTCACCTTCAACAATCTTTTGTGTGCTTTTTAATTTACTCTCTTAGATAAGAAGATAACTTGTGTGTTATCATGATGTTTTGTTTCCCCTGCAAAAAAGTCGTAGGAAGCTTAGGTCTGATATATTTATGCAAATGTGGACTTCCAAGTTCTCAAAATTGAATTACAATTGTCAAGAAACAATCATTACACTAATAGTGTTTCTTTGCCTTTTTCTTCCTTATTTTTAATTATCGTTTTTATTATTGTTATTATTATTATTATTTCAATGATTGGTAACTATCATAGGTGTAATGCCAGTAGCTGGTAAGTATTTCTCATGAGAAAGTGGCTATATGTATCTAATTATGGCTCAAATCATTTAGAATCTGTTATACAATAATAACAATAATGATAATAACACTTAATAGGAATCCAACTGATACGTAAAGTCTAGAAGGTCTACTAGCGTATAGTGTTATCCCTAACTAGTTCAGAGGCTGTTTTCAATTGACCTACATGAAAAGAGAGAGAGAGAGAGAGAGAGAGAGAGAGAAAGAACAAGAGAGAAAGAAAAAAAAAAGGATGATGCTGATGATGATAAGAATAGGAATAAGAAGAAGAAGAAAATTAATATAATAATAATTATTATTATTAAAATAACAACAACAATAACAACAATAACAATAACAACAATAATAATAATAACTACTAAATCAAGTTAGGTAAGAAAAAACATAAACTTAGGCTAAATCTCTAAGAGGTAAGTACTACCTATTTATAAGTTTAAGTTAACTACAATATTTAGAATCCGTTATATATATAACAATATGAATAAGAGGCTGATCGTTGTGGTCATCATCATCCTCATCAAATATATGGTAGCTAGCTACATTGTTTCTTAAAGCTCTAAAGTTTCTTCTATGCTTGGATTTTCATGCCAACAATAGCGGACCCATAATAATTAGCCTTTGAAAAGGTAGAATGAGTTATTATTTTAATGTGAAATGATTTCCTAATTAAGTTAATCACTTACCTGAAAACGTTTATATTGTAAAAAACTAAAAACCTCTAAGTAATATCATCTTTTTAAGTTCTAAAGATCATATGCAAATGGAACTTCATATGAACTATTAAAAGATGAATCCTTTTACATTGTCATTAGAACCATCTTTTTAAGTTTTAAAGATCATACACAAATGGGGTTTGAACTATTAAAAGATTAACTCTTTTACTTGGCCTTTTCACTTGCAGTTACAAACATTAATCTGTGAAGAGTAAGAAATTTTGTGAGTGTATGTTATTATTTTTTAAGTTCATAATACAACAGATGACACTGTAAATACATGTATTACAATAAAGAATAAGATGTTAATCTTGATAGAGATGAGACCTATAGAACTATATGTATAAAAAATATAACAAAAAGTTATTTACATGACAAGCATACTCCTTAACAAACTCTAGAACTATATAACAAGCATAACAGTAAGTTGTTTATATGATAAACACAACCTTAACACCTCCTGTCTGTTGCGACTAACTATCTAGCGTATGAAAACAACTGAAGATAAAACAATGAAAGTTGAGAGAGAAAGCTAGAGTGAGAAAGCACAACGCAAATAGGGGAGAACAGAGGGTATAAGAACTCAACAATCACTGAGATTTTTCTTTGATGAATTGAACTGTTTTGCATCTGTAATCGCATACGTATTTATAGTAATTCAATCTTGTTAACTGATTTCTAACTGTCGCAACTAGCAATTCTTGAATTCTTGCCAACTGCTTCTTTATTCTTTACGTCTTCTTTAATTTCTTTGTACGTCACTGCATGGCTGAGCATGGACGTTGCTCTTGTCGGAATTTCTGAGAAACGCATTCTACATACTCCTCATTGGATCAGAAATTCAATTTCTGAACTCCCACTGATTTTCTTAAAAGTTCAAATCGTGACACATGAAATCCCTTTGTGAATAGACCGACAATCTGATTTTTTGTAGAAACGTATTCAAGCTTTATCTCTCCCTCCTGTTGCACATCTCTTAGATAATAATATCTGAGTTTAAAGTGCTTAGTCTTTCCATGGAATACCGAATTCATTGAGATATAGATTGCAGCTTGATTATCCACATACACCACCGTAGCTGTCGATAAATGAACTTGCAGATCTCTAAGTAGTTTTCTGACCCATACGACTTGCTTCGCTGCTGCAGTAGCCGCCACTAATTCAGCTTCCGCCGTTGAAAGAGCCACTAACTCTTGTTTCTTCGAACCTCAGGAGAAACAAGCTGATCCTAGAGTAAGACAATACCCAGACGTGCTCCACCCCAGTCGCTGTCCGCATAACATCTAAGCTCGCACGTCCCTGTCTTCTCATATAAGAGTCCATACTCACTCGTCCCTTTAAGATACCTTAATACCCTTTTTACTACAATGAGGTGTTGTCTTCTGGATTGCTCAAATACCTTGAGAGTACACTCACAGGATACAATATGTCTGGTCGGGTGGTAGCTATATACATTAGACAACCCACCATGCTTCTGTAACTTCTATTGTCTACCTCATCTCCTTCTTCTTTCTTTATCAATTTCTCTTTCGAACAGATTGGAGTGGTAACATGCTTGCACTGGTCTAACTTGAACCTCTTCAGTATATCGCGAACATATTTCCTCTGACTTACTGCGATGCTTCTGTCTAGCTACTTCACTTCCATTCCTAAGAAATATTTCATTTACCCTAGATCAGTAATCTCAAAGGTCCTGCTGAATTGTTGTTTCAAGCTATGAACCTGTACTTCTGAGCTTCCGGTGATTAATAAATCATCCACATATATTGATACTACTGCTATGTTTTCTGTTTGAAGTCTCATGTATAGTGTTGGTTCACTATGGCTTCTCTTGAAGTTCATCTCCAGCAGAAAAGAATCGATTCGTGAATACCAACATCGAGGGGCTTGCTTCAAGCCATACAGCACTTTGTTGAGCCGGTAGACACTCTCCTCCTTTCCTTTTATCACGAATACTTCTGGTTGCTGTACATATATTTCTTCTTGTAATACTCCATTAATAAACGTTGATTTTACGTCCATATGATGTATCCTCCATCCTTTCTCGGCTGCAAGCGCCAGAAGAAGTCTGATCGTTTCTATCCTCGCTACCGGCGCAAAGGTTTCCTCAAAATCCACTCCTTCCACTTGCGAGTACCCCTTCACAACCAACCTTGCCTTCAGCTTGTTAACCAAGCCATTTGGATTCAATTTGGTTTTGAATATCCACTTTAGTCCAATTTCCCTCTTGTCTGGTGGTTTATCTACTAACGTCCAGGTTTCATTTTTATTTATCATTGTAATTTCCTCTTTCATGGCTTCGTACCATTTTGGATTCTGGAGTGTTGCTTTGACTTTTGTTGGTTCTAGCGTTGCTTCGTTACTTCTCTCATAGATTTCTGCCAGACTGCGAGTTCCTCTTACCGACACATGATCTAAGTCATCATCTTCAATCTCTGGATCTTGCTCCTCCTCAGAGGTTAATTCATTTTGCACGAATTGGTTTTCTGGATCATCCTCTTCCTCCTATTTTGCCTGTTCCTGGTACTCCCAGTTCTGTGTATTTTCAGCAACTTGAGGAATTGCCGGGAATGGGTTGCTTACCTGCTTCCCTCCTTCAGTTCCTCGTTCTTCCTCCGACCAGGTCCAATGCTCGTCTTCGAGGAAGTGGACATCTCTGCTAACTTTTACCTTCTTTTGGAATGGATAGAACAATCTATATGCAACATCCCACTATCATAAGGCAAATACCCGGATACCCGAACGATATTCAAGTACATACCTTATGATAATGGTATGTTGGAGCAAAACATATCCAAATTACACATGGCATCGTCTAACATACTCCAAAGTCACTAATTTTAAAAACCATTCAATCCATTCATTCATAAACTTACACTGTTTCCACCAAACAAACATTTACAAAGCCTTATACAAGGTCTAGCATAACTACAAAAATCATGCTAATGTACTCCTGGTGTCAGCTGATAGACCTCTGAGCCATATCTCTATCCAAAAGATTCCTTAAGTCCTGACTAAGGAATTAGGTCTCCTGTCTCGTACCTAAAAAGCCACATTGCAATTTTTGATGAATTTTGCAAACTCAATGAGTGAACCATCATTGATGAATTCACCGGATCATAAACACACATCACATATTACGCAAATATTCATTCTAAAATCCATTTATGATTCAAAACTCACACAATAGGGTATAACATTTAATCATTGCCAAACAGGTCACATATAAACAAATACATATGCATATGAGACTCACATTCGTTTTTATTGTTGTGACTGAATGCCTATCACATACTTATATAATTACTGGCCCATAGGGCTCATTCAGAACAGAATCATGGAGCATAGCTCTACGTGCACACACATATATCATGGAGCAAAGCTCTACATGGAAGCGCTTCATACTGGCAATTCAAGTCACAACGCCTTTATCTGAGCATGCATTTTTATGAAATGCATCAAAACTGAGTATGGCATATATGGCAATCGCATAGGATGCTCAAACAAAACTCATAATCATCGGACCTAAGTCCGGCATTCAACTTTCATTGAGAATTCACATAACATTCAAAATTCATAGCACTCAAAGCCACAATCAAAGCACTTCCAATACAATCTAGAATATTGATCTCCTCAGACAATTAAAGTCTGGAATTCATAAACAAATTGCAACAGTTTTATAATATTGGAAGATAACATAACAAATCAAATCAATCCTAGGAAATCATATAGGTTGACTCACAGTACGCTCCAATAAGCTATTGCCTGGATGGTCCGGCAATGTCCAACTGGCGTCCAATAAGCTCCTCTAAAATAGGCAAAATACAATCACAAATATCACACCTTGCACAAATGCACAAATGTTCTTTTACGCATCTCAATGTATAGAATGTATGCACAATGCATGTTCAATGACAAATTCTAGGGTACAATATTGTGATCCTTATAAAAAATCTTTCAGAAATCAAAGCCCTCATTAATACCATGTATATTTACAATTGGATTGAACCAAACAATGTTAAACAATTTTGTAACTTCATTGAACACTTCAGATTTTTCCTCTAATACACACACAAGTCAACTTCCATACTAAATCAGATAAGGTAAATGACCAAATTAGACAAAACTTCCTTCTTTAAGGTTGTTCTCACATTTCGTATCTTTCTAAGGACACCAAAATCATCTAATTTGGATTAATATACCAAGACATATTCTCAAAATATCTTAGGCTGTTCTTAAGTTCTAGCAGAATTCTTACCTCAACTTCCAACCAAAACTAGAACCTCTTAGAGATAGAATTATGGTTGGGCCGGCTGTGCTAGGCCAAGGCCCATCCCTACACTTCCGCGGCCCATCAGGTGTTAGACTCCTATGCAAACACAAAGACGTACATAAAGACCTAAACCTAATGATCCCAGGTATATAAAGTACTATTTCGCCATGATACAGGTATGAGATTACAACCCTACTTTTCTCTGTTTTTCATCAACCGAAATCCATACAAAAATATTGACTTGAGCGTCGGAGGGGCCTCCCGGGAACCAACTCCTGGCCCGCCATTATTTATTTTGCAGGTATTCCATAGCCAAAGTCGCATAGATCATGGATCCAAACAACGATGTCCAGCCCCAGCAAAATCCGGCTGAACCATTTGGCGCCCACCGTGGGTCCCGACGTCAGGGCACCACGTCCAGAACCACACAGATCAGTCAGGCGGTATCAGCCAATCTCGATATAGCCGTCGTCACGACACTTTCACTACAACTGATGGGTTCGAACTTACCTACCGTTCCCCCTCTGGCACACCCCGATTCTCACACATAATATTCACACCCGAATGATCAAAACCAAGATCAAGAAGAACAGAGCGTAGCCCTGGAGGATAACGCCGATACCAACTCCCATCTCAACTCCCAGCGTCCCCAAGATGCCGATCCTCCTGCACCGCAACAAACTTCTCTCACCCGAAGGCAGATAGAGGAAGCGGCTGATCTAGTGATTCGCCAGATCCTCCAGTCTCAACCAGGGCAACAGCAGACCCCCGCTTGGCAGATTGGTGCGATGGCCGACCGCCATTCTGTGGGAGCTCTAGAAAAAATCGTGGACGATCGACTCAACCTGGCCATGAATTCCCGCCCGGGCCGAACGCTCACACAGTATAGCTCTCCTTTCATTCCGGAGATCTTGGATAGCCTTCCTGCGGTCGGCACTAAAATACCGACGCCTGAAAAGTATATGGGAAAGACCAATCTCCTAGATTATCTACAACACTTCCAGTCAACGATGAACCTACATTGCGTTCCTGACGCAATTCAGTGCAAGGCGTTCTGTACTGCCTTTCAGGAAGGAGCTCGGCAATGGTTTAATAGTCTACCCCCGAGCTGCATAGCTTGCTTTGAGAATTTTAAGAGTTTGTTCCTCAACCAGTTTGCTACTAGTAAACGGCCTCAGAAGACCGCTTTGGAAGTGATGCAGTTGACTCAGGGGCGGAACGAAAGTTTACAGGAGTTCATCACTAGGTTCAACAATGAAGCTGTTGAAGTTCCTGACCTCACTTGCTCGTCCATGTTGGCCGCCCTTATGAGTAACACGAGGGACGAGGAGTTTAATAAATCATTAGCCCTCGACCAACCCAGATCTGTTCAGGAGATAAGGAATCGTGCAGACAAATACATCCAGTTGGAGGAAGTGTTGAAAAACACGAAGCGTAGATCAGATGACCGCGAGCTGAGCGGCAGAGCAGAAGATTCAAACAAACGACAGAATAATCGATCTAACTGGAGAAAGCTGATCGACCGACAGGACCAACGACGTGAGTTCTTCACCCCACTTAATAGGCGGTATGCGGAAGTACTGGAGGTCATGAAAGCTGAAGAGGAGCCCTTCCAAGAACCCCGTGCAATGAGAACTCCCTCCAGCCAAAGAGATACTTCCTTATTTTTCCGTTTCCATAGAGACGTCGGTCATGACACGGAAGAGTGCTGGCAATTGAAGAACGAAATCGAACTCCTCATTTAAAGGGGAAGGTTAGGAAGATTTTTGAAATACGGGAACACTGTCGATCGAGATAATGGAAGTAGGACCGGTCAGCCCGACAACTGGCAAAGGCCTGCGGGGCAAAACGATAGGAACAATGGGAGGAGGCAATATAGGAATACTGACGACCGACGTGATACGAGGGCTCGGTCCAGGGCAAGAGACGATGGAAATGTCGAACGACAAAATGACCGACCGGTCAGAGTCATCAACATGATTTTTGGGGGAAACGCAGCAGGAGGATCGACCGCTAAAGGAAGAAAGAGGTATGCCAAACAGGTCATCGAAGACCTGGCAGCCAAGAAAAGGAAGCAGATCGATGGAATCATTTCGTTTGATGAACCTGATTTAGATGGTGTTAGCTGTCCCCATGATGACGCGCTAGTAGTCACTTTGAACATAGGGGTAGCGAAGTCAAGCAAGTAATGATTGACACAGGCAGCTCGGTCGACTTACTTTATGATGCACGGCTTATCGTTCAATCCTAAGATTGATTCTTGGAAACCGGTCAAATAAATTTATACCAAGAATTGCAACACAGGATGCAACCTCGGGTCGACTCTCAAGGAACCAGTGCACCAATTGATTTTAAAACTAGCCTAATGTTTGAATTATGCAAACAATTAAAACAATTAAAAAGGGGGGTTTTGGTTTGATTAACTAAATTAAA
>JANIHZ010000004.1:25895177-25912538 GCA_027478365.1 Erythroxylum rufum | reverse complement strand
TGCTTTTTAATAAGCGTCTTTAACTTGCTTATGCTTCGACTGCGTCTGCTTTTTCTTGGCTTTAGTCTACTATTTCTTCAAAGCCTTTCGTCTGATTTTTGTTAAGATTAAATTCCGTCTGCTTTTCTTCTTTCTTTGGTTGTCATCAAAATCATTCAATACGTAAAGTCATTTTGACTTAACAATTATCTTGTAAATCCATGTATCTTCCCTACTTAGATGTTAGTGTTTTACTACTCTTGTTAATTAATTCCTACTATGTATCCGGTACACTTCTAAGTGCACATCTCCATGACATCTCCTTCCATGCCTTGTTTAAAAAGGGGCATCGAAAAAATAAATGGTTAACGGACTCCAGGTTAAACTTATTGTTAAGACAAGATATTCTTAACCTATTCCTATTAGAAACCTAAGATACGTATAAGAAAGATAGGTATGCATGATACACAAATGTTTCATGAGAATATGAAGATTGATGTGTTGTCGAAAATTGGTCCAAACCTCTAAACCAACTTCTACGATTTGCATGAGATAGGTTTTGTAATGGAAGTGCCTATTTTATTATGGATTTGTTATTTTCTAATCAGTAGTTGTTAAGTAGTTATTGAATCCTTTTTTTTTTTTCCAATCGTGGTCTTGAGTTTAGGAGTAGCAATTAAACTCTATGTATTTAAGGTCTTAAAAATTCAGTAAAGGAGGTAAGCACATTTTTATCCAAATTATGTGGTTTATTCTCACCCTGAGAGAATTCTATTTATTTATTAATTGTAATTAAGCCTAGATTGGGACCTATCATTTGGTATCAGAACTGGTTTTACAATGGCAACCAATAAGGAAAGAATAGAAAATGTAGAAGCTGGGCTAGGAGGACTTCAAGACAGCCTAAGTCGAATGGAACTTAGCTTTGCTAACAAGCTGCATCAAATGGAGATCACCATCAATAGACGATTCGAAGTTTTGTGTTAAAATAAGAAAGCACCCGATAGTAACACCAATGGTTAATAGAGAAGAATTTTAAGATCATTTAGAAGGAGGAAGGCTAACGTTTTCATAGATATTCAGGTGATGATTCCACTAAATGGTTCGATAGAGTGGAACAGTTCTTTGAATACCAAGGCACCATAGAAGCACAAAAGGTGTCATTGTCTTCTTTCCATCTTGAGGGCGAAGCTAACTAATTGTGGCAATGACTATATCGGGCTTATAAGGAAGAAGAAAGAGATGTGACATGGGAAATTTTCAAAGAAGAGTTGTGGGCTCGTTTTGGTCCGACTGAACGCAAAGATTTCGATGAAGCGTTATCAAAGGTAAGGAAAGTCAGCTCATTACGTGATTACCGAAAGGAATTTGAAAGATTAGGGAACCTAGTGCAAGGATGGACTTAAAACGCCTTGGTAGGAACGTTCATGGGTAGTATTAAACCTAAGTTAGCTAACGGTATTCGGATGTTCAAGTCTAAGTCCTTAAAAGAGGCAATCAGCCTTACTCAAATGCGAGATGAGCAGCTAGCTTGTCAAAGGATAATTATACATCCACCACTCAACCGAGCACTTTTAGAGCTTCCAACCCCATCAAAAACCAAATTTTCACCTCTAATGAAGTGGCTTTCATGGGAAGAAATGCAAAAACAACGTGCTCAAGGCCTTTGTTTCAATTTTGATGAAAAATTTACTGCAGGGCATAAATGTTGAGGACATCAATTGTTATTGTTGAAACCCCTCCCCGATGAGTCGCGGGCCCGACATCTTGCGTGACATCTGGGCGTGCATCCCACGAGGGAGGGATTCCTCACCACGAACTTAAACTCAAAACAGACTTAATTTCATGACATCCGAATAAATCTTAATAAATTCATCCTAATAATGCCATCCAATAAAATTTAATCAGCTTAGGGCCCGAAATTTCATGACTCTAGATTAATTGGAATCAAAAATTACCTCAATTGGATTTCTCTAGCTCAAGAATTCACCAAAACACGGAAGTATGTCCTAAATTTCCATCCAATTGCTTCACTTTGATTGAATCAAAAAATTCAACTTAATCCTGAAAGCTCTCGAATTTGCATAAAAGGAGTAGAAAAATTTGCTTGAAAACCGAAGCTTCGCGAACCGAGTCATACGGAAAAGTTACAAACGAAAGAGTAAGCTTTCCGAAATTATAAGTTTATTGTTTTTAAACACAGAAATTCACAAAATTCATAACTTTTTACCTAGAACTCGAAATTGTTCAAACTTGGTGTCAAAAGAAAGCTGTAAAAAAACTATACAACTTTCAAGAAGGATTTAAAACCTAATTCAGCCATCAAGGGGGTCCAAAGTTGCTTCAAAGTTTCTGCCCAATTGAAAATTTTTCCTAAACACCTAAACAAGACCAAAAGTTTGAAAAATCATATCTTTTGATACAATAATCTAAAAATGTCATATTTTACCACAATGGAAAGATAAAGAGGTTCTTTACAACTTTCATGAAGGAAGTAAAAATCAGTTCAATCATAAAAAGAGGTAAAAACTTGCTTAAAGTTGCTGCCTAAAATGACCAAATGAACAGTGTACATAAACAGTGACAGCAATGCTCCATACCTCATAACTTCTTATCCCTAACTCCAAACATGACATATTATACCTCCCTGGAAATATAAAAAGACGAGCTACAAGTTTCATGAAGAGAGAAAAGATCAATTCAATCATTTAAAGGGGTAAAAACACTCTCAAAGTTACTGCCTATATAAAAGCCAATGGAACAGTAACTTTACCCAAATGAATAGTAACTGTCATCTTCTCAACCTCATAACTTTTTATTCCTAACTCCAATAATTGTATATTATATATCAATAGAAAGAGGAAAAGATAATCTACATTTTCTATGAAGAGTGCAAAAATCAAAACAGACTCCTAGGGGGTGAAAAACCCTGATAAAGAATCTGCCAACCAAACTCTTATGAACAGTATCTGAAAACTTTCAAATCTTATATCTTCTTCATCTTAAGTCCAAAAGGGACAAATTTTATATCATAGGAAAGCTCTCAACAAGTATTACACTCTTCAAGAAGGCATCTCACTTAAATTCAAACTCTAACATGGTCTAAAATCCCAAAACAAGTGTCTGCCCATTTTAGGAAAAATTGGACAGCACCTCCCCTAAAAGTGCTCTAGCCAAAATCTTCAATTTTCTCTCCATTACCTGCATAGTACTCAATCTTCCAAACTTCCACTACACAATCCCATCCAGATATAGATTCAAACATCATTCAAAAGGCAGCAATCTCACTCTTAAGCATCTATCCATTTCAAAACCTAAAGAAATACAATCTTATGCTTACTTTTAGCATTTCCAACCATACAATCTTACATTCTTAGAAAACATATACAATATATATTGAAACTTCAAAACCTTTATATTTACATGGAAATAAGTCAATACAAAGCTTCAGAGGGCTTCTAGCCCGATTACATCTAAAATAACAAATACAAAGAACACAAATTGTCCAAAAGGCTAGCTAAAGATTTGTTTTCTGAAAACAGGACTTCAAAAGAAAAAAGCATCGGAGTATTGCCTCAATTCCGATGCGGTGACTCGGTTTCTCGCTCGACACCTGTGGAGGGAAAAAGGGGCGAGCTCGACAGCACTGTGGGTAATAACTTAATAAACGAGAAATAAGCAAAAGCTATTATTCATTCATTCATTTTTCATACAATGTCACATAAAGAAAAGCATTTTCCATTTTTCAAATCTCTTCACATAATATATCACATCGAACAATTTACAAACTTAATACATCATAAAACAACCTAACATTTCACAAAAGCACAAACAAAGTGGTTTGGGTGGATCCAAAACAGAACGTACTACACATTTCCGCAAAGCGGTCATGTGTAGTCGTGACTTATGGGAGTCCTTGAGAGGAACTCCAATGCCACTAGCGGGCAGGCGGGAGAAGCCTATGGGTAGACAGGTGCACCTGACTCTTATGGGACCACCACAAACCCAAAGTAAACATGCAAATCACATCATTCACACAATTTATAAGCATTAGCCACAATGGCCCTTACAAAATGTCACTTTCACACAATTTGTACATAATCGCCAAATTTACAGATCTGAACCTTTTTCACTTAACAAATCTTTTAACAAACACTTCCAACATAAACTTACATACAAAGGACACGTTATACAAATTATAATCAACACAAAGAGTAATTAATTTAAAATTATTAAGTCATTGGAAAGCATAATTAGCCTTGATTATAAAAACGTTAAATAGCCTATTAACTCAATTATTAAGAAAATCACCCACCTTAATTCCTTTGGCTTTGCGATTGGTTAACTTGTCCTTCCTCAACCTCCAAAGACCTCACTTGACCTTTAATCAAAGCACAAAAATACTACTTAATAAAAGATATCAAACTTGGAAATTCTAAGGAATAGAAAACATCAAATAAACCCTATATCACCTTACTCAAGCCTTTCCGAAACCATTACAAATAAAATCCCTCCATTCTTTTCAAGAAATTTCGAAATCCTCTTACTTTAGGAATGGAAAGCATAACTAAAAACCTACATAACTTTACCTATGCCTTTCCTAAACTATAACAACCCAAAACCCCTCTCAAATTAATCAAAATTTTCAAAAATCCCATACCTTAAAGACACCCACGAAATATGATTTTCTTCCCTTTTTCCTTCTTAAATTAGTCTTCAAACCACCCTTTTGAAACAAGAAAGGCAAAACCCTAACTACAAAACCATGAAATTTCGAAATTATTCTTACCTAATGACCTCCCACGAATTTGCTTCCTTTGCCTCCAATGGAGTTTAAACCCTTCCTTTCCACTTTGTTCTTAAAGAAAAACACTTAAACCCTCCTTTCTAAAGCATAAAAGACCTTATCCTACCTCTTCTTCTTCTTCTCTTGGCCGAACTCTCCTCTCCCTCTCTTTTCTATGTAGTTTCATATGCTCTCTTGCTAAGCCTTAGGTCATTTTAATTTCCTAACTTAAAACCTTGCTAAAACTACAACGTTTCATCACTCATTTCCTATATTTCCTTACATTTTCGTGACTTCCCCTATACCATACGACTACTCCTCTTTTGCTTCATTCTTTTCTCCTTTAATTGCAACTTAAATGGACCCTAGCCCAATTACTTCCTTTCTTCTTCATTTAATAGCCTATTGCAACTTAAATGGACCCTAGCCCAATTGCTTCCTTTCTTCTTCATTTAATAGCATATAAAGACTACAAGGCCCATCTTTATAAACCTTAAGCCTTAAAAACATATACAAACTTCCTAATTTGCCCCTACAACATCTTATTCTTTTTAAATTCTAACAACTTATTAAAACTCTAATTTAACTAAATTCCTTCAATTTATAATCATTAGCACTAATAATCCTCAATTATTCTAACTAAAAGGACTTATTAATCTAAACCTCAAAACAAATAAAACATGCTTAATGCGAATCGGGGCCCAACAAACTCCTCCTTCTCTATAACAAAATTTGTAGCTTTTAGAGTGGTCGAGAAATCCTACTAAATAGCAATGAGTAGTATGAGGATTCAATTTGCTTTTATAAGGATTATATGATCGTAGCTCTGTATAAGGCTAGGTTTTCACCCTTTCTAGATAATTAGGTAGATTAGTCCCACTTTGCATTGACTTCTTCATGTCCTTTAGTGTGCAGTTATGCCTTTCGGCAACAGATCATTTTTCTCAAGACTATTCAGTATAGTAAATTGAGTCACTATTTAAACCGATTTCATATATCTAGAAAACAGACCTTTCATGTCCTGAAATCCTTGTTTTCCATAATATTTTCCTCCACAATTAAATTTAAATACTTGATGGATTTTCGCAATTAGTTCTCAACCGTCAATCTTTAAGCAAGAACACATAAACTGTAAATGGAATAATCATCAACAAATATCAGAATATAATTAGAGTTGCAATGCCACTATATAAGGTCTATTGATATTCGTATGTATCAGACCCAACAAGTTAGAAGCAAGAGTTGACCCATTTTTCCTTATTTTAGTCAACTTACCCCTGCAATAGTTTAACACATGTTTCCATATCATCAAAGTCTAGAGTTGTGAGAATGTTTTCCTTAATCAATCTCTCAACCCTAGCTTTGGAAATGTGGCTTAACCTTTATGCCACAACATGTATGACTTATTCTTTATCACGGTTCTCTTTTCATGACTTGTTCGATAAGATACGAAGAAGCATATATCTAATTTATGGCAAGACACGTTCTATATAATCCATATGACAAGAAAGTTGTACCAGTATGTTTTGTATTAAATGAAAACTAAAGAATTAATTACAAAATGATAAATTTCTTTGTCTAAACTTGATACAAAGATCAAATATAAAATGTGTAGCGTAAAAACAAAATGAACCTTGTATAAAGGTTCAAACATACAATCCCTATAGATATATCAGTCACTTCTTCATTGTCGATAACCATCAGCTTCTCTTCCTTTAGTTGGCTTTTACCTGGATATAATCCCTAAATTGTGGAGGCAACTCAATTAGATGCTCCACCAAAAAACCTGATCTGGCTATAGCATAATTGGATTCATAAATTGATAAGCCAGGGAATTACCTGATGGTTTCTATCTTTCCTTCTAGGCCTTATACTGTTAGCTTCTTTATGTTCGCAGGACTTTTACAAACACTGGATTAACCAACATCAGCATGTGGAGAAGATTTAGACTTTTTACCTTTGACCTTAGCGGGCTTCACCTTTTCCTTCCCTTTAGTTGCTTCGAGGGCTATAGGAGCAGCAATCTTGAGTTTCTCCTCCTCAACAACACAATGGGCAATCAAAGCATTGAAGTCTCATTCCTCATCTAGTGAGTAATACGTCGTCACCAGATTACTAAACTCTAGAGGGAGTGTGTTTAGAGTCTGGTGAACTATAAAGACATCTGGAAGAGGAATATTCAGTATCTTCAGTCTATTGTGAAGATGGATCATGGATCATTTTTGATATGTACTCCATCACTCCCCTTTCTCCAGTATACCTCATGGAGAGTAATTCTTTCATCAAGGCACTTATCTTAACATTATATGAGACCGTGTACCTCTGGGAGACATTATCGAGAAACTCCTTCCCTATGTATGTGCCTAGAATTCCATTTAGTAGATGGTCAAGTATGGATATCTTAATAGTCATGCAACACATTCTGTTCGACCAATCCCAAGCTTTATAGGCCACTTTATGAGCTTTCGAGCTTCTGGATGTAGGTGGAGATGGCCTATCTGTACGTATGGCTATATCAATTTTTGCCGTCTCCATTTCATTCAATACATTCTCTATCCACTTCTTCATATTGAAATTGGTCAGGGTTTCAATGGTGACATTGATATTGTTGATAGAAAAGGTGACTGCAAAATGACATTACAAAGATCAACATAAATGTAGGATAACAACGATACTCAAAGTCATTAAATAATATCTATATTGAGAATCCGGTCACATATATTATGAAATACTTTTGGGCTGAATACATAATATATGCAACTATACCTCTACATAAAAGCAATCAGAGTATAAACCATCAACTCTCATGACACTTCCACCTGTGGGCGAATAGATCATTCAAGTAATGACTTTCCTCTATAATGCATTTATGCACATCTCAAAATCTCATGTAAGGCCAATACCTATGGGCATAATAACTAATCATAAGACTAGAGACATCCCTTAACATGCAAGCAGAACAATTCAAAATACTGACCCGAAAGGCCATTGTAGTAACTACATTATCATCAGTACCTAAAAAGTCCACAAACATAAGGGATACATCTTTATGTTGTCCTCACATTCTTTATGGGAATGTAGTATGTGATAATATTTGACAATAAATGCAAAATCCGAATGCACATTCTAATTATCACATACTTGTGCTGAAAACATTATCAATAAACTTTATTTGAGACTTTTATGGCTAAAAATCTCAATCCGAGTGACTATCATACTATTCTAAACAATAAACATAAGACCCAAGATACAAAAACTACAAGTATCTCCCTCATATGAAGTCCGAAGCATGAAAATTCACTCAAAATCAACTTTAGAATGCCTCATTGCCTTTTTCTGAAGTTAAACTTTAATTTATTACTAATGTATTAAATCCAGAAAAATGGAAAAACTCACTTTATAAATTCCCTCGACCTGGAAACTAACCTAAAATGACTCGGGGTACCTTTATAGGAATTATGAAAATTTTGAGTTTTTTTTCTGTCCGTATGACTGACTTCCGGGAGCGCGAAAATTAGACCCAAAAATTGCCATTTTTTGGTGGGGGTTAGGACAACATCGAACGCAGGTGAGGACGTCAGCGCTACTTGAGCTTTTTTTTCTTATGTCCGTAGCGTTGCATGACGTCAACCATACAGACAAAAGAAAAAAACTTAAGTAGCGCTGACATTATCATATGCGCTAGATGCTGTCTTAACCCTCGTAAAAAAATGGCAATTTTAGATTAATTTTGGGTCTGATTTTTTTATTCCTAGACTTATTTTCATGTAGATTTTTAAGACTAAACACATGTATATCACTTTCATGAAACAATAAGCAAAAAAACCAAAAAACGGAACATTATTCTCTAAAAACCTTATGGAGAAAAAATTGAAATATCTTCGTTTTTAACCACTCGATCACGTAACCGCTCTAATACCACATGTAACATGTATCATAAGCCTTAGTATGTGTCCCAAATGGAATGTGAAAGGGAAATAAATAGAAAAATGCAGAAAATACCTGATTTCGGTCCCATATTTTAAATGAGTTTTTCGAGGCTAAATCGAGCGAGAATCCACCGAAACCTTCACAGGATCTGCTCCCTGGGACACGTTAACCCTTTTTGTAGCTTTTTGTATATGTGAACCTCTAAATAGGTTAGAATATCTTTACATTTATGATTTGCTACAACAGTTATAGGAGACCTTAACCTTCTTTATATAGCATCCATATCGGGTCAGGCCTCCCTATTAAAGGCTCAATATGGGTCTGGTCTGAAGTAAATAACTTGTTAATATAGAAATCACGTATAATATGTCAAATACACAAGAAGGGGGGTTGACTTGTGTAAAATCATTTATGATATTAATCTTTAAAAACTTTTTGATTTTCTTTTCAAATTTAGACGATTAAAAACAATTCACTTATTTTGGCGAGTAATGCAACGAAGAAAATGTGTATCTATTCTTCTAGCAATAAGAAAATTAAAAAAAAAGAGTTAGAGAATATGACACCGTGATTTATCCTGGTTCACCCTTAACCTTAAGCTACGTCCAATCCTTAGAATACGTCTGAGATTTCACTATATCTTTCAACGTTACAAGTATTATTTCTACACTTTTAGAGCCTCTTTAGGTCTCTTTCACGAAGTATTCTTTATCTGCTTTGTTAGCCTCTTTAGGCTCTAGTCTTTCTATCTCTTTAAACGATATTTTTTGAGCTTCACGTTACAAATGTATTTGCTTTCTTTTCTCACTTGAGCTTTTACAATCAGAATTCTTTTCTCTCTTTTTATTGTATCATATGCGTATTGTTATGTTATTTTTTGTTTATGACTATGACTAATATTTATAGCCTAAATCTTCAACAGTCTTCTTGAGAATTCTGCTTGTCAAATCTTCTAAAAACGGTTACTAGTTGAGTCCTGTAACTAACTCCAACTAACTGATGTCCTAGTACATTCTTTAATTACATCGTCTTGCATAGTTTCATATGCTTCGTCTGTTGTCTTTAGACTAAGCACTTCATATGCTTTGTCTGGTGTCTTAGACTAAGCACTTCGTCTGATCAGTCTTATTTAGCTTTTGCTTAAGTATCGTCTTGATTTGATGATTTGTGCCACTTACATTTATCTACACACTTAACAAAATTCATCAAAACAGTTCACACTCTTATATGATTATTATTATTTGACTTTCATCAAAATTAATAGAAGAAGTGAAGTCTTCTTGACTTAACAATCTCCCCCTTTTTGATGATAACAAATGATCATAATATTAGAAGATAAAAAATAATATTTAGATGAAAAATAAAGATAATAGTTAGATGAATAATATTCAAATGAGAATAAAGCAAGATATACAATGATAAACGAAAATTGCTAATGCTTTCTACTGATTTCCCCCTATTTGTTATTAATCAAGAAAAAAGTTCATTTTAGACGCTTCAAAATTTCAGAAAATATTTGTTGAATGTCAGTGCGGATCGTCTTGAGGTCTTCTTCTATAGAAACACGTAGAAGCGCTATCTCCTCATGAAGATCACCTACTGCATCACCTAGTTCATCAACCTTATTATTAATTTCTTCAATGTTTTTAGCTAAGACTTCCTGAACTTCTATCTACTTGTGACTAGCTTCATTCCATTTGATGAAATTCTTCAAGAACTTCAAATTAACAGTAACATCTTGTAATATTTCACTCAGTGGATGAGTGTGTTCAAAACATATTGTTTTCTAGGTGAATCGTCTAATTCTATGATTTTGATTTAGGGTAATTTTAAAGGTTGTTTTCCTTCAGGGATATCACAATCATCAAGTCTGGGTAATTTGTAAATCGGTTGCCCTAGAAGGTGTAAGATAGTTTTAACTGAAGAAATGAAACCTAAGGGTTTTAAATGAATGAGTAAATGCACAAAGGTTTCTAAGTTAAAATTGATACCTTCAATTGTGATACTTTTATACCTTCTTTTTGATATTGTGTCAACTACCTTGAAACTTTCGTCTTTGGTAGATGCTCCAAAATTACTTCCTGATTCCCTTGATATATGATGTGATACATGGACACCTACAGGTTGAGCTGCAGACATATATCGTCTATGTTCTTCACTGCCACTTGAATCTCTTTTTCTGTGAGATCACCTTCGTGTCCTTCAGGAAACTTTTTCTTCTTTCCTTTTTCTTTGCTTATCACAGGTGCTGGGCGTCTAGATTGTACATCTGGTATAATCTTGATTGTCTTCTTGCTTATTCTTGGATAGATTGTATAAAGGTCTTTAGTAATCTTCAATGGATATGGTTCTGTCTTTTCATCCTACAGAATACTATATAGTCTTCGTTCTTCAGGACTTAGAAGATGTATCGTCTGATCATTTACTGTTATAGATTCAACTTGAACCTTAGCTGTCTGTTTAGAAAGTTCTCTGATGATAATTGAACTTCTGTTACAATCAGATGTTGATTCTTCTATGATCTTCATATTCAAATCTTTTTTTTTATCGGTTGAGGAGGGTTGTAAAGTACTACCTGTTGTTTAATAGTCTGTGTCTTTTGTGGAACATCAGACGATGAAACCTTCTTCTAAACAAGTTTCATCTTCTTTTGTTCTTCTACTGATTTGGAAGAGAGTTGTTGTTGAGGCTTCTTCTTCTCTAATACTAACTTCCTTGTTATCTCTGTCTCTCTAGATGATTGTCCTGATTGAGTCTAAGGGATAGAGACAATTGATTTGGCAGGCTGCTGTTGTTGCCCTTGCTCCTTCTTACTCTCAGAATCTCCACCAAGAATCAGAACTTTCTGCTTCTTCTATTATTGTTGTCGTAAGGTCAGTAATCTCGATGAACTTTTTGACTTTTCGGGCCTTTCTAATTGGAGTGTCTCAGCCTTCCTCTTTAAAGACACTTATTAAGATGGTTGTTGAACCTTGCTTTCCTTCCATTTTGGAAACATCTTGGCTTGTATCTAATCATCAGACGATTGTTCAACCTTTTTCTCTACTGATATTATTTCGGATGATTGAGGTTTCGATTGTATTTCTAATGGAACATTTTCTTTCTTGCTTCGTCTTACTGAATGCTCCCCCTTAGACTGTACTTTCAGTGTAAAATCTACATCTGCTTCGGCTTCAGTCTTGATCCCTATTTTGTGAATATTAGAGGCATTTATAACACTCTTAACATTCATCTTTACTCTATTTCCTCTATTAAGTAGGATTCCAGATTCTTTGAAGAATCTTGTTAATAGCATACCGGAAGTTAAAGAACTACTCTTCAAATGATAATCCACCATAGCCTTTATCATATACTTCAGAATCAATAATGGAAGATTAACAGGTTGGTGAGTGAGTAGATGAAATAGACAATGTTCATCATTCGTTGTCACCAAATCCTTTGATCCTGCTCTTGGTAAGATACAATGTAGAAGAAGTGAATGAAGAACCCTAGCCTTCGGAATGAGGGTTGAAGACTTCTTGACTCCTGGATTACAAGATCCATATAATTGTCGATTGATGTTGGCTTTGTCTATATGACTTTGAGCAATCCAATCTGTATTGTTAAACATTTCTACTCCTTCATTTGGACACCCAATAGCCTTCACAATAGAATCTTGTGTGATTATTACTGACAACCCATCTACCATCGATACCAAGGTGTTGTCTACCACCTTCGCATTCTTCCAGAACTCATATACTTCATTCAAATACACCGTCTCCTGGATGTTAAAGAAGTTCTTCCAACTAACTGCTTCAATCTCAGGTTCGATATTCATCCAATTATTCTTCAAAGAAGTAAAATCGACGAGTCTACTATAAACAAGAGATTTTGGCATTTTTAATCTGTAAAGGTGTTGGACCCCGTTTCCGAAGCCCAACATCTAGAGTCCTGAGCCTTGTACTTATTACCCTACAGGGTTACTTGCCATTATTCCACCAGGTTGGTGTGCCTACACTAGTCAATCACTCGAATACAACTAGCCTTCATCAAAGAAATTATAGCTCTAAGCCTCTAGTTTGTTTGAAACAGGAATCATCTTGATTGGAGTTCTACAACTCAAGATGTACTTAAAAAGCTAAAGCGTGTTCACACCTCAATCATGCTCTCCCAACCAACCTCTCATTTACTCTAATGCAAACCTTCTCAAAATAACTCCAAAAGATACAAATTTTTATGGAGAGATAGAAAAAAGATGTTAGGAATCTGTTGCTTTAAGAATCACTTCATTTAGAGGTTAGGTGAGAAAGTTATACCCGAAAGAATTGAACATATTTATACCATCAATCAATTTGTACCTATCTTAGTGAAACTTCCATAACTCCCACTACAAAAGTTGCATTGACTTTGCCTTTAGACAGTTTGAAAGAAGACTTCTAGATCTACAACTTTCATGAAGAACTCGAAGCCAGATTCGGTTTTTAAAAGGATCAAAAATGGAACAGAAGATATTAGGACGAGGCAAAAGGTCAAACTAGGACGGTCAAAACTAAGAGGAAGCAAAACTATGACGAAACATATGAACAGTAACATTGTCTTAGATGAACAGCAACTAAGACAAAGTGAAAGTCAAACTAAGAGGAAACAAAACTAAGACGAAGCAGAACTAAGACAAAGCGATTCTAAGATGAAACAAATCTAAGACAAAACAGAACTAAGACAAAGCGATTCTAAGACGAAACAAAACTAAGACGAAGTAGAAACTAAGACGAAGCGAATTCTAAGATGAAACAAAACTAAGACGAAGCAGAAACTAAGATGAAGCGAATCTAATACGAAACAAAACTAAGACGAAGCAGAAACTAAGACAAAGCGAATTCTAAGATGAAGCAAATTCTAAGATGAAACAAAACTAAGACGAAACAAAACTAAGACGAAACATAAATTAAGACGAAGCGAATCTAATACGCAACAAAACTAAGGCGAAGCAAAAACTAAGATGAAACGAATCTAATACGAAACAAAACTAAGACGAAGAAGAAACTAAGACGAAGCAAATTCAAAGACGAAGCAAATTCTAAGACAAAGCGAATTCTAAGACGAAGCGAATTCTAAGGTGATACGAATTCTAAGACGAAACAAAACTAAGTCGAAGTAGAAACTAAGACGAAGCGAATCTAATATGAAACAAAACTAAGACGAAGCAAAAACTAAGACGAAGCGAATCTAATACGAAACAAAACTAAGACGAAGCAAAAACTAAGACGAAGCGAATCTAATACGAAACAAAACTAAGACAAAGCGAATTCTAAGACGATGCCAATTCTAAGACAAAACAAAACTAAGACGAAGCAGAAACTAAGATGAAGCGAATATAATATGAAACAAAACTAAGACGAAGCAGAAACTAAGACGAAGCGAATCTAATACAAAACAAAAGTAAGACGAAGCAGAAACTAAGACGAAACGAATTCTAAGACGAAGCGAATTCTAAGATGAAACAAAAGTCAAACTAAAACGATAGAGAAATCAAACTAAGATGATAGAGAAGTCAAACTAAGACAATTCTAAATCACTTTCTACACTCTCCAGAGCATCTCCCCTCATAAGGACCATATCTTTTGACTTGGATGTACAAAAAGTTCATGCTATATACCGTTGGAAAGATAAAAGAAAGACCTACAACTTTCTAGAAGATTACTTGGCCTAAGTTAGCCTAGATTAACCCAGATATTTCCCTGAAATCAGTCCATGAATTTCTCCCCTTATGCAAACTTGAGAATCATGGGCAAAAACAAAATCATAAACCATTAGTACCAAAAGATGGTAGTTTTACAAAGTTTTAGTGGGCATTTCAAGCCCTCAGTACATCAATTATTTCAAAAGAATTCCCAAAAATACAAAAGATACTTGAATCATAAATTGCTCAAAATGCAACTAAAGCCTTGGTTTACAAGATCTGCTTAAAATACAACAACATTTCAAAAGTAAAGTGATGCCTTGGCCCTTGACTACTTAAATCTCTTGCTCATCACCTGTTTGTGGGGAGAAAAGTGGGGGTGAGCTTAAAACCCGTAGGTGACAATTTTTACAATCGGTAACAAGCAAAAATCTTTGTAATAAACATTTTCATTGTAAAGCACACATGAATGCATAACACATGTACAAACACTATTTTTAACATATCATGAACACATAGGCACATCCAATTTGGTTTGTGTGGATCCAAAACAGAACGTAATACACATTTTCACATAATTGTCTTGCGTAACCGTGAACTTATGGGAGTCCATGAAGGAGCTCCATGCCACTAGCGGGCAGGCAGGAGAAGCCTTTTTGTCAAAGTGCACTTGACTTAACTTAGAGGATCACAACAAACCCACATAACATGTATTTCATGGCTTGTAGAACATGATGCCCATAGAGACATATTTTGGAAACTTGTTTTCTTAAGCTTGATACCTTTTTAAAATCGTTTTCATAAAACACAAATATGCAGCACATCTTTAAAACACTCAAAGAACAGTACATGCACATTTAAAAGTAGTTGAAACTCATTTATTTCTACTTCTTGAAAGAGTCATTAATGGCTTATTTCTAAATCATAAAAAATGTAACCCACCTTGAATTTCTTGATTATGGCTTACTCAAAAATGTCTCTCCTCTTGCTCCTCTTGTCCTCCTTAATTCCCTTTTTAACATAATACAATTCCCAAATCAAGAGGAATTTCCAAATGAGGACCTAAAGAAGCTAATGTATAAATTGATCTTAGAACATTTAAACCCATGCATCTACTAAGTTCTTGAAAACAAAGCCCTTCCAAAAATCCAAAGCCTTAAATTGCTCTTACCTCAAATCTTCACCTAATGAAGAGAGTGTTTAGTTCAAAAGAAAGCTCTTATATTCCTCTACCTCTTTCCCTACTTACACCACACCTAAATCTCTCTAGAAGGCTTAGAAAAGATAGAACCCTAGCTCAACTCTCTTCTTTCCTCTCAACCACCGAAACTTCTCCTCTCTCTCTCTTTGATTTTGTTATTTCCCTTCTCCTTTTCCCAATTTCGTTTTTCCCCTCTTAAAGAAGAAAACAACACTTCTTTTTTTCCATTTTACCCTTAATGATATACAAAAGTCCACCTTGCCCTTCCTTTAATACCTTAAGGTTTTTAACTTAAGTGACTTGCCAAAATTGGCCTTAGACTCTCCTTTTACTTTAATAGTTCAAAGCCCTTAGCCCATGTCATATTATCTTACCCACATTAACAAGCTAATTAATTCCAACATGTCTAATCTAGGAAAAACCCTAAAATAAATCTAATCATGCTTATAGTAAGGAAAATTTTCAGGGGCCAACAAAAGGATAAACACTAAACACAGAGATGTATTTCACTTAAAGAAGCAAGGTTAGTATAAAAATAAAAGAAAGGTATGAAATGAAATAAGAAGGACTTGAAGTTTAGAACAGAGGGTTTGATCATCTTTGTTGAGAGCACTCTGAACAAGTCAGTTTCGAAGTTTTTCAAGAAAATTCTAGAGTGTAAGGTGTTGCAGATTCTGAGATGATTTCCTTTTCATATACACTCTTGAAAAGTTACTGCTTGTAACATTTTTAACTGATCCTCCTGTAATCATAAAATTGAAGTTACCAGGTGAAAATTTACCGTTACTATAAAATTTAAAAAGTTATGACTTTTCAGCTTCTTTAGAACGAATTGTCTGGGTCATGAGGTCTTAGACGAATGGTCATTTGACATTACCATATTCAGGTTCCGTCTGATTTCCTTGAATTTGTGTTCACTTAAGGGTTTGGTGAAGATATCTACCTATTGTTGATTCGTCTCAACAAATTGTAGATTGATGATCCCTCTTTGTATATAGTCTCTTATAAAATGATGTCTAACTTTAGTATGCTTTGCCCTTGATTGTTGTATTGGATTCTTTTAGAGATTAATAACACTTGTGTTGTCACAGAAGATTGGAATCTGATCTTCTTAGATAGAATAATCCTCTAACTGATACTTAATTCATAACAACTGTGAACAACAACTTGCAAATGACATGTATTCAGCCTCTGCAGTAGATAGAGCAATTGAACTTTTCTTGACCAAGAAATTAGATTATGACCAAGAAAGTGACATCCTCCACTTGTACTCTTTTTATCAATCCTATCTCCAGCATAATCAGCATCATAGTTGTTGGACCCCAAACTTTTCTTGGAAGTTAGAACTATTAAATGAGGAATTGTTAGTGATTATTCATGTGTAGAGAAAAGGAGAATTCTCGAATTTGAAATGAGGTAAGAAATGGTTTAGATACAAGATAGGATATATGTGAAAAGTTGGAAGTTAAAAGTTGGAAAATGTAATTGAAACATGTTCATTGAGTATGCTTCGGTGTTTTAGCCATAACTTTTTCTCTAGTTATCCAAACGAGATGATTCTTAATTTCGGTTAAATTAGAGAGTTAGGGCTACAAATTGTT
Organism: Erythroxylum rufum; assembly: GCA_027478365.1. NCBI lineage: Eukaryota > Viridiplantae > Streptophyta > Magnoliopsida > Malpighiales > Erythroxylaceae > Erythroxylum > Erythroxylum rufum. The sequence continues at coordinate 25,895,382 of JANIHZ010000004.1, read as the reverse complement.
TGATGAAATCTAGTTTTAATTTAGTCTCTAAGAATATCAATTTTCGGATGGAATTTGAACATATAATATTGTTTTAGTATAAGAACAGTCCGAAAACATTTAGGGGATACCTTTTAGATTATGTAACCAAATTGAATGATTTTGATGTCATTAGAAAATTGAGACAATGAGGAACATTTTTCTAGAAGGAAGTGCTATCAAATTC
>JANIHZ010000004.1:25708744-25720413 GCA_027478365.1 Erythroxylum rufum | reverse complement strand
TGAGCTTGCTTCCTTAAATTATAATAACTTCATAAATAAGAAATTTTTCCATCCAAATCACTCTAAAAACATTAAAATTAAGATCATAAATACTAGAATTCAAAACAAATAACCTAACTATCGAAAATGCTAATTTAAGGTCTCTAGCTTGACCTTTCATCATTAACACGCAACAAGGATCAATTATGAGTGGCTTTCTTCCACCCATGTTTTCTAACTTCAGTTTAATAGCCTATAAATAAGCTACATGTTGTGAGATAATAAAAAGGACATAATCATTCAAATTAAAAAATCTATAGTAACTTTAATAATGCCCTTTTTTATAACAAACTGTCAATAAAATCAGGAATGATAAAACTCCTCGAATCTTCAATAGAATCAACCAGTTTGCATTGTAGGAAGGTGAATTGCTCATCTACTTCTGCAATCACCATGGTCCACTCTTCCGCTTTAGCTTTTTGAATAGAGATTTCCATATATTCCTTAAGCTTTAAGTCCTTTGTCACTTGTTCCTCATAACTTACTTCTTTAAAGTAGCTATCCTCTTTCTCTTTGATACATTTATCCATTACATCTATTTTCATACAAGAGCTGCTTTTTTATGTTTCAATACATTGATCATATTAAACTCCACTTTCTCATCACCAATTTGAAGAAGATATTTTCCTTCATAAACTTCTATCAATGCCTTTCCAATGTTCATAAAAGGCCATATAAGAAATAGCAGACAGTTCTTATCCTTTTTGAAATCTAACACGACAAAGTCCATAGGAATAATGAACTTATCCACCTTTTTGATAACATCTTACACCATGCCAAATGGTTTCTTGACAGATTGATCCACCAACTAAATAAGTATCGAAGTTGGCTTCACATCACCAAGCCTCAATTTTCTAAAGATCGAAAAATGTATGAGATTTATACTTACTATTAAGTCATATAAGTAGTTTGCAAATTCCAAGTCTCCAACTACACAAGGTATCGTAAAGCTCCCTGGATCCTTCAACTTCGAAGGCGTGTGACTGGTGATAATGGAACTATAACTTTTAGTTAGTGCTACCATCAATTTATCTTCCGAAGTTTGTTTCTTTGATAATATGGCCTTTAGAAACTTCTTATCCTTGGGCTTATGGTTAAATGCCTTTACAAATGATAAATTAATTTACAAAGTGTTCATCTTCTCCTTGAACTTTGCAAATTGTGCACTTAATTTTTTCTTTTATAATTATTGAGGGAATGGAATCTTAGGTGGATATGGAAGAGGGGCAACATAAGAAGGGTACTCACTCTTTTCTTCATCCTTTTTCCCTTTTTCTTGGCCCTTTATAGAGTGGGTTTTATCCTGTTTATCCACTAGTTGTTCTAGCTCTTTCCCACTTCTAGGTGTGATCTCCTTGAGTTGCTCCCTTGGGTTTGCTTCAGTAATACTTGGGAGACCCCACACTTCTCGTAGACAATGTATTACAAGTTGGCCCACTTAAACCTCCAAATTACGAATGAAAGAAGTATGGTTCTTTGCTACTTGTTCAAAGTTCTCTTCCATACTTATAATCCTATCCATAATTTTGTCATGTTTTGAATCGTTGGCATTGGACTTATCTTGTTGAAATCCAAGCAGACCTTGATTTCTAAATTGATTGCTCACGTTGTTAGACCAAGAAACTTTTGGGTGGTTCCTCCTCCTAAGATTGTATTTGTTAAGAATTATTCCCTCCTCCTCGACTAAATTGCGTGTCCATCTAGTTGAGTTGCTCCGTATTGTTATTTTACATTAAAAAGCAATCAATGGTAATATGATTAACTTGTCCACATAACTCGCATCCTAGTTGAATTGCTTTCACTAGAGCGGATGAGAAGGTTTGTAGGTTGTTCAAATGTCTTGATAAATTAGCGATCTCATCTTGTAATGCTATGATTGAATCGATAACAATGACTCCCTTCTAATCTCGGAAAGTCAACTACTATTTACTTCTACAATATGTCCAAAGACAATTATTCTTTGCAATCTCATCTAGCAAATCCTCTGCTTCCTCAATTGTCCTCCAACAATTGTTTCTATAGTGCCCCTCGTGGGTGGATTCACTCCATTATAGAAAGTCTTTAATAGAAATTCCTTTGGTAGATTATGGTTAGGACAACTCCTAGGTAAATCCTTGTAATGCTCCCACGCTTAGTATAGTGACTCCCAGTCATTTTATTGTAAATTAGTAATCTCTTTTATCATCCTTGTTGTCTTAGTCTGAGTGTTGGACCCCACACCCCACACCCCACCCGAAGGTGTTTGCAGGTTATACTGCGGCGTTTTTTGTTAGTTGGCTCAATGGTGAGAGGCGTTCACTTAAAGTGAAACAAAACCTTGAGGTCATGGGTTCGAATCATGGATTCCACCCATGACCAAAGAGGACAATACTGATTTGTGTTGGATGCCGCGGTATAACCCATAAACACACGCCGCAGTATAACCTGCAAACACCTTCGGGCGGGGTGTGGGGTGTGGGGTCCAACACAACCACTATCTATCAATCATTCACTTCTTCCCTCATTCATCACTTCAGTACCACAAACCTTGTCTGCGAGTTTTACTTCTAAGTATTGACAGATTTCTGCTACAAATACACTTTCTTCGGGTATGGTTTTCTTTGATTGATTTTTGGTTTATGAAGGTCCTGGTTGGGTGCTTGACATGTTTGATGAATTGTGTTGAGGATTTGAATGTGTTTGGGGTTGGGAATATGAGACAGATTCAACCATTGTGTTTGTACCCTGAGGATGTTGGCTTGATTGGCTAGGCAATGTTGTTTGGGTGGTTTGGTGGTTCGGATATATTGAGCTTGGTTAAGATTGGTTTGGTTGGGTCATTTGAGGGTAATAAGCATAAGGTTGAGGGATCAAAGAGTGTTGAGTCAAGTGAGGTTGGAAAAAATGTGACTGAGGTACTGATATTGATGTTGTGTAGGATTGAGCTGGTTGTGGTGGTTGAAAGGTTCTGGTTTTCCTATAAAGTGTGCTTGATGTTTTGCGAATCAGAAGAGTGCTGATATGGTTGTATACGAGCTGACACCATATTTGGTGAGCTATTTGATCTGTGTAGTGGATGTATTGGAGCCCAAAAAGAGTGCTTTGCAGATTCTGTTGCTCCTTCAACCATTTTTCATAACAAACCCTTCTTGAATGTCCCCTCTTTCTGCAAAAAATGCATTCAATATTGTCATTCCAGTAGCATTCTTCAGCTGCATGATTATGTCTTCCACAGAATTTGCAATTAGCAAATATGCCCCATCTAGTCATTCTTGATCCACCTTTTATTCGGATGTCATTGTTTCCAGGACATTGGCTGGTATTGTGGAGATTTGGGAAGGGTTTGGTGTTTGAGGGTACAGGTGGCTCGGGTATGGTTGATTTTGGGTGTAGGTGTTAATCTGGTGAGGGACTTGATTGTTGTGAAGCAGATTGGATGAGTTTTGATGGATTTGGACTTGTGCAGGTTTTGAGTCAAATGAGCTTTGGTTTAACCCCTCTATATTGAAACTTCTAAATTTTTCTCCTCTGACTTCAATCAAACATTTTCTCCCTCCAAACTCAACTTCTCTCAACTGCCCTCTTCTTTTGCCTTCTTCTTGTTTAATCTAAATACATCAGATCCTCCGTTCTAGAAAGATAAAAACAGTGAAAGTTACGTCTTCTATTTCAACAAACAAACAACAACCGTTCATATTAGTGAGCCATTCTTTTGTCCATTACTATTTTTTTCCAATGTTTTATATTTTATTATTTCAATAAAATCGTTTCTTTATCTCCTGCTTATTACAGTTTTTTCCTCCTCTTATCATCCTGACTACATTTACACTCCTGTTTTTTAAAGGTTCCGTCCTTATTCTCTGGTGCATTCTTCCACTGCTGAGGTATGATCATAATTATTTTTTCTCAATTGTTCTGGACTCATTCTAGTTTTTACCGTGTATATATATTAGAACAAAAAATCTTAACTGGTCAATAAACTGGTCAATGGTAGGGATTGCAATCTAACCAACCAAAGAAAAGCTATCCACTTAAAGCAACTCAAAACTAACGAGTGAATCCCTGAAATTTGAATGAATGCAGCAACTCAAACACTAAGAAACACTTGCGGGATTACTAACTAGACCAGAATTAAGCTGAGAAATTCTTCTTCAACCCTTTATTTCTTATATTTTTTTTAATATATTCTCTGATTTACCAAAAAAAAGATATTTGAAGAATACCGTAAAAGAGACATACGATTTCTTTCCCATTTTTTGATATTTATAACTTAAAAAATTCGTTTCTTTATTTCCTGCTTATTACATTTATCTACACTCCACTTTTTTAAGGTTCCCTGCTCATTCTCTGGTGCATTCTTCCACTGCTAAGGTATAATCATATTTATTTTTTCTCTATTGTTCCTGACTCACATGACATATTTCCGAATATCTTAAACCAAATTAAATAATATAGAACTGTCGTCAATAAAGTTACGAAATAATTTTGACATTTATACACTGATTTGTTTATTTTAATGGCAGATATAGATTCCAGCTATTTCGAACGCAAAAAATATTTGAAAAATGTCATAAAAGAAACATACGATCGTCAAAATGAGCTAGATAAATTACTTATTAGATACTATATACAAAATAAAAAAGCACATAATAGTTCACATGTTCATCTCTATATCGAGATGTATGAAAACTGCTTGAATGATAGACACCGCCAATAATCTAAAACGCGTAGCCATCCAAATGAGAAAATTGTATGAGAGACAAATTAAAAAGCTTATAGATTAAGCTATCTTTCAAATTTTATGTAATTAAAAAAAATGTCCCATTTCAATTTCAATTAAAAGCACTGACTGCGCATTTGCTCAGGATTACTCTGCTAGTTAGAAGAAAACACAGCCATCCATCACATTTTTCCCCTCTTACCGCTATTGCTCTCACCATTAAATTTCTTGATCAAAGAAGACGCAACAAGTTATTGAATGATACCAATTATAATTTATGTATGATCAATTATCAACATAGTTTCCGAGTAATGACATGTATTTGCATGCCTGGGTTAAATTAATTGCTGCACTTGCAATCTTATCCCATCATCTCTAATCACTACTTCGAAAGATACAAACCTTTCAATCCATAACACTGATTACCGAGTTACCCAGTCCCATGTCGCTATTGTTCTTTTATGCTTTGCTTAGTTCTAGGCAGTGAAGAACTAATGCCCAGAGGAGGAAAAAAAAAATCTTCTTAATTTGAACAAGAGTCCCTCTCTATCTCTACCTGTAATGATGTAACCCTCCAATAATGATCTGGAAGAAAATAAGTCAAATGCTTTTTGGACACACCATATTCCCCACCATAAGCAAAAGTACGAAACCATAATTTTTCTATCGGACTATAACAACCAGCATTCGTTATCCATGCTAACTTTTACATTCCTTCCGCTTCCCCTTAATTACTATATTCAAGGATATTTAATATGTACCAGTCTACATAACACTTTTAAAAGGTCCCACACGCCACTACCAAAAAATTAGGCCCCCACTAAAAAAGTGTTTTACCATCATTTTCCACTACCTTCCCTCACCGGTACCAAAAGGAGGGAAGCACATCCAAGTGGGAGCTTTGACAATGCTTCCGCAATCCTAACTTGGCAAGACATCAAAGGCCCTAATGCGTTCCTTTAGCCTTTCAGGCATTGACATCAAAACCCTGTAATGAGAATTTAAAAACATAAAAAGAAAAGGCAAGAGCAACTACTCTGGCATCTGACTTTGATTGCAATTTTGGAACCTACGCCAACAGCTATTTGTGGGAAGTTGGAACATGACTAATAACTCGTGGGGCCCAAATGCAGATTGGTGATCTTTTTTGGAAGGGGACCATGTGATGGATGCTTAACCTTCTTTCTTATTGGAGTCTATGAAGGGTTATTGGTTTCTGGTTTCACAACAGTAGAGGTATCTGTTGGTTGTGTATGGTAAATTGCAGTGGCTAATGAAATCGGCATGATGCATAGAGCCTTTGATTGAAGAAACTGCATGGCTGCGCCAACATTTTCTTCCATGAGCTTTGCTACCTGTCGCTCCGTGCCATCGCTTGACCACTTGTCCCAGGCTGGCTGGTTTCCTCCACCTTCCCCAGTTTCATCCTATGATCGAAGGTACAAAGCTTAGCTAACAATTCAAAGGCAATCTCAATGAATTTATTATTGATGAAAAACCTACTTCAACTGATGAGAGGGGAATGTCTGTTACAAGAGGTGCAACAGCACCAGCTCCACCCAGTCTACTCATGCTTAATACCTGTTCGGAGATCATAGCAACATGTTGAATAAAAGAACCTGACAAACAATGATGAAAGCATTTTTTTGTGGACGCTGCATTTCCAAATGCAAGCTCGTTTATCCCACAAGTACGGCATCTAAATCTACAAAAAGGGATAAACCCAGTTCATCATTTCTTTCTACCGATGCTTGCCCAATTATCTAAGACTGAATGGCTGAAGAGTTCAGTATATCGACTCTGACCTCCAAGGCGAGCTGGTATCATTGAGATGAAAGCAACACCAAGAATATCAAGTTAAAGAAATTCATAATTGGTGACAGGTCACAGCCATATTTTGGCATGAAGGTCATCTAGGATTGAAAAAAAATAGACTCCTATCAACACCACCCATAGGTTTGGCAGCTATTTGAAAGCTCACTGCATTCAGCATAAAGTACCAAATAAAGATCAAACAAGATAATTTATACTTCATAAAGTTAGTCAATGGCCATAAAATAGACACTATGCATCACCCATGGCCATGGGAGATGCTAAGTGATTCCACTGAATTGCAGATTCTTCCCAAACAAAAATATAATAGGATTTATCTTAATACCTTTACTTGGAGCCTCAGAAACTTCACATAATCCACAATTTCATCAAGCATGGCCGCTCGGTCAGTCTTGCCAAAGGTAGAAAACATAGGTCAATACTTAGGCTGAAAGAAGTAGACATTCCATTTGGCATGTACATCCCTCAGGAAGAAAATCAACCACATATCACTCATAATAGGGACATCCTCCTAGAACAGTGAACCCGTTACCCTCCAACAGTAAAATTAAGTCACAAAATAATAACTAAAGGTTACATATTCCCTAGCTTAAAACAGTTATGAGGTATTACTGCCATGGTCATCATCATTATTAATACTGGTTTAGTCGATGTTCACTACTCGGGACACAGGTGGATCCACAGTTACCAAATAACTTATAAAACAAGTCAATTTCTACGTACAAATGCACTTAACCTAGACCATAGTTGGTGCCAAACCAGATAGATGTAAAAGAGGAAGTTACTCAAAGAGTCATTGTCAATGCAACAACAAAAATCTGATAATTCTATTAGCCTCTTTTAACTGTTCCAAAAAGATGCAATACAATTTGTTCAAACCAAAACAAATTTCACATATCAAGGTCTTGAAGCAATGTTCATGCATTTGCCACCACATAGCAGAAGCAATTAGTTAAGGCATCCATAACAAGACACAAGTTTTGGCATGAATTATGAACTTCTCGTGTTTAAAACTAGTCGTTCCCCAAAACCTAATCAAATTCAGCCACAGAGTAAAAGTGTAATGATATGTATCCTCATCAGTAAGATAATTTGATTGCCAGGATAAAGACAAGTACAAGAATAAATGGTTCTTAAAAGGGCCAATTTTTTTAATTGCAATAATTGATACCTTTCTTACTTGTTAAATTTTGCAATACAGCTGACAAAAGATAATTTGCCAAGACATGCTAAGACAGTAATCATAACTAATATCAATTGGTTTTTCACACATGAACATATATTTCCTGAGAACTCTACACCAGAAATGTGCGATTATCTATGGGACTATTATGACCTCCCTGTTCAGCCATGGAAGAGGAACTAGAGGATTTAAAAATATCTGTAGAGTAGCTCATATGAATATTCTGAAAACAGTCCAGTTTTTACAGTAGATATAAGCTTAACTCAAGCTAAGACAGTAAGCCATACCTACTTCACAACAAGAAGAATGTTTTAGTTAAAACGTTGCATGTCACAATTTAACATTTCATGCCTCATGCACTCTTGAATACCAAAACCATCTTTTCCATATTTTGCACCGAAGCTACAGGGAGCAAGTTTACAGGGTTGGTGCTACCTCAACTATCGTAAAATCATGCAAATTTGGAAAATCATGACTCCGAAAGGGAATCAATATCAACTTAGAACAAAGGAAATCCATCATCATTTTAAAATCTCCACTATAAACTTTCCTTTTCTTTCCAGGATAGGAGCCAAATATCAAATTAAGAAAGTTTATATGTGCAATACAAAAAACGAATAAATCCTTGGAAAAGTTTAATCGACCACAAGGGAAACCTGACCTTATTGACAGTAGGAACCAGCTCCTGCAATGCTCTGATTCTTTCTGCTATGCGCTCCCTGCGCAACTGTGACAAAAGGTAAAAATATAAGAGCAAGTGTGCTTTTACTATAGGGAAGAATTAAATTAAGAGAAGTAGAAACTAATGCCAAATATGACATGTTGGCTATAATGCAAGAAATAGATTAAACATTTTCTTCGTTTACTATCTGCAACTTCAAAAGCATTGTGTTGGCATTCCAAACTTTCCATGCTGAAGATGATTCACCTCAAACATCACATAACAAAGGGTTGAAAGACAGATCCTTGTCATATTTGGTTGATGGTCCGTTTCCAGAATTGTGAACCACACTTGCATGTATCGCTTGCCAATACACACAACTTTAAGTCCATTTGGCAATCGTTTGACAACTGACTGACAAAATAGAGTTCCATTTACGATAAAAAAGAATTTCCAAGACTCTCAGTGAACCTTTCTCTTTTACATTATCCTAGACATGTGTATCTCCATCCATGATGTCATTCTTTTTCTTGTGTAAAGAAAATACAACCATGACAGACTCTTGGTAATAATGCATATTTTTCATGGTCGATTTTGAAAGCATGCTACATTACACATACCCTTTCAGCAATGCTGTGTGGATCTGTGGCCTGTCCTCTTCTAGCCCGTACCCTTGGACGCATTGCTGGTGGATGTGGACAAGTGGCAACAGTTGCAGGCATTGGTTGAACATGAAAAACCTGCAGAAAGATGAAGGCATAATCAATGATGAGAAAAGTTACAAAAGAAAGATGGATGATGGGCAAACAACACTACATCTTCCACGTTGCACAACCCAACCACAGCAACATGACGCCGAAGAATAGAAAAACATTAATAACTGACTTGGCAGATTCTTAGCTGTCCAAAGAAAAGGTAGCATCTTCTATTTTTAATTTCTAGCTATGCCAACAATTCCAAGACAAAAAGATTAATGTCAGATCCCTCTATACCATAACAACATTATCCTGGTTTATTAACATCCCATGAATTCTATTGGCACATCAAGTTGATCACTAGAAGGAGAACTTCAAACAGCTAGACCTTCAAGCAGCTATACATAAGCACAAACACATTTATTGCCATACTCAGACATTTTAGGCTAGTTTAACAGTTGAGCCAGCATGCACAAACATTCAAAGCACCATATAACCGAAAAAAGCATTAGACTAGAGCTCTTGTGTGAGACGCGTGAATTGCAAAAGTCTAAGCTTGACAAACAAGGTGGTTCACAAAATCAAATACTTCTTTGGAGCAATCCTAAGGTATGAATATTCAAAGGTGAAGGCATTTAACCTTATTAATTCTAAGGAAACAAGATATCTATCCCCTTAAGGGCTTATGATCTCAGTTTCTTCATTTCTCAATTCACCTTCTACATATTTTCCATCTTTTAAGGCAGTGCACCAAAATTTGCCTAGTATTCCAAATTAATATGAAAACAAAATACACATATTGACCTATCATAGCTAAATCGAGAATTTGACTTTTTAACTTCTTTTTCCCCGCTGTCATTGATGTCAAACCAACAGAATTTAGACAATTTGCTAACACAGGCTACAACTGCCGTTTCCACAAGAACTGCAACTTCAGATATCACTTCAAGGACACGTGCCAACCAACGAGACAGGAACCACAGAAAAATCATGTCAACCTTAAACGAAAATTTACTACATCAGCATTCGCACATGTTCAGGTGTCCTGCTTCTCAATTACTCAACTAGCCGACGAGAGCCTGCTTGTAACTTTTTCTATGTCAAGAACAAATCTTGGAATCTCAAAACATAAAATCCTAATCAGTGCCAATTTAACATTTCTGTATGAAACTCATTTCTCTCCTATTCTTCAACTATAACAAGGCTTGGAAAAACTGAAATTCCTCCAAAAACTATCCTCTGTAATCAACCATGGAGAGGCAACAAGAAACCATAAGGACGAACACAGAGTCAAAAGTTCAAAATAAGAACATCCAATCTCCAAAAGTATGTAAGTATATAAAAAAAAATACCGAAGGAATGCTGAAAACTATGTGGAAAACCCATGAAATTGAGAAAAGAATCAAATGAATACCACTAGTAATAAATCCAGCTTATGTTTTAGTCAGACTACTAAAGAAGCACTCCACCAAAGTATTTTTATTCAATATTTCCTTGACTTTCCCAGCAACCAAACATGTAACAGACACGCACATACAAACATACACAATAAAAAAAAATTGACTCACATGTTTGACAGTAGCAGCACCTCTTCCATCAACAACATCATCGCGAAACCGTTTCCCGCTTCCGGAAGCTTCCTCGGGTTTTATAAAAGCATCCTTGCCCTGCTCCAAGCTCAGACCTAAAGGAAAGCCATGAAATCCGGGGGCGGAGAGGGAGGAGAGGGAGGCGGAGGGGTCACCAGAGCTGAGCTGAAGCATCATAGAGGCCTGAGCCGGAGAAGGCAAAGCGGCGTCGGAAGAGGGAAAGCTCGGAAGGCCGAGGATTTCCTGGAGGAAATCATCGGTGGGAGGGTCGGAGGGGTTGTTGGCCATGGAGGAGCGGAGTTGAAGAAGAAGAACAAGTTGAGTGAATTGGGATTCAAAAAGAGCATCTACTCCCCATACTCCCTGCTCTTTACTATTATTACATGCACTCTAAAAATCTGAATTTTTATTATTATTAGCTACCCAAAGTTAGTTCCTATCGTTTCTGGCATTTGCTTAGTTGCTTTCCAAAACACAGCACAGAACGAGAACGACAAGCCTCCGCCTCTAGTCTACCCTCCCTTAAAATGTCCTTTTTTCTTGAAAGCCCTACTTTTCACCTTATTTACATGACCGCCCTTCTTCCATTCTTTTCAATGTTATGTTAAATTCCTTACACTGTTACAATACGACGTTATATAATGCCGGTTAAAAAAGTCTGTGCACTTGGTGACCAATAATTAATAAATTAGAATAAACAAAAGGGATTTTCATTACGAAAAGAGAAAATTGAAATAGGAATAAAATTATTAATTATACGTATTTTATATGCAAACTTAAAAATGAGATTATTGAATTTAATAGTTATATCATTATTAAGAATGATAATAATAATTTTTTACTTACGATTGATGATTATGGGAGTGGTTTTTTAAATAATTAATTAAACCATTTTATATTATTAATAAAAATTTTTGTTTTTAATAAATAAATAATTAAAAATTATTTAATAAATTATTAATTCTTAAAT
>JANIHZ010000004.1:25336569-25350328 GCA_027478365.1 Erythroxylum rufum | reverse complement strand
TAAGGAGTCTGATCATTTAATTTCTATCTAATTGAAAATAATAAATTCTAATTGTAGAAGTTACTTTTCTAAAATTTAATTATGAAGCAACACAATTATCACTCTTAATCAAATTAAGAAAATAATTATTTTAATTTTAGAATTAAAAATTGAATTTTAAAATAATTTTAAATTTATTTTAAAATATTTTTTAAATACTCTATTCCAAATCAAGGATAACTTTGCTCATGTTTAGATTATTTTTTGTTAATGTTAGATTATTTTAATGTTATAACTGTATATGTCTTATTCTAATACTATAATAGGCTAATCCTTATCCCCAAACAAGGTTCGTTCTTAACCTATAATAACTCGTAACTATTCTAACCCTGGAATAGTTTTATTTGTGCTTCCAAACTTCATCCTTTCAGAAACCTCAATCGCCCCTTTCTATGGTTGCACTTACAATTGCCATTTCTCCAAGTTTTCGTCATTTGCCGCCATTGTCAATCGTCGCAAAGAGATGCTTCTTTCTCCTGCTCGCGTTCCCAGTTGCCACAACTTCATATCACCGCTCCTCCATGCGTGTGCCGCCATTAATGCCTCCTCGTCCATGCTGTCACCGCCTTGAGGACAAGCTACCTTCAGCTTGCTCCAGCCAATAGAGGGACACCAGCTATCGTCTAACTAGGAGATGAGCAGCATACCGCTGTCTTCTTGTGCCACTACGTTGCTACCACCTGTCCTCGTTGCCAGCTAGATGCAGTGATGCGCCACTGACTTTTCAGCAATAACAGCACAAAAATGACATGCACAGCCAATAACGACACAAACCAATCGTCACTGTTATTTAAGACGGTACATATACCGGCGGTAACTCCATATCTTGGATCCCAAAACTCAACCATTGGCAAGGACTATCATGACCAAACAATAGCAATCACAGGAGCTATAGGTTTCATAAACCTAAATCTGAACTTTATACCCAAAGTAATAACACTTCAGAGAATGAAAAATAAACAAGGGTTTCTAAAATTTCAATCTGAACTCTTCATATTAAAATTATTTGTATCTAAATTTGATTTTTAGAATTTGCATCAATTTCAATTTCAATTCCAAAATGTAATCAACAACAATCAAAACATATTTTAATCAAATAATAAAATTAAAGATGATTATAATACTATTATTGGGAAATCATGGTAGGAACCGATCTCATGTAATGAAATAATTATGAAACTTCTTCGTATTAATTTTTTAAAACCTAAAATCATTTTAAATTCTATAAAATGATTAACACATAAATCAAAATAAATTGATAATTTTAATTCATACCTTATTCTGAAATTTGAGCATTTTTTAGTCATATTCTTTGAACCGTTTCTAAAATTGACTCATCTCAATTACCGTAGTTACACAAGTATTCAACCTTTAACTGTATCCATAGAACATGTTGAGAGAATTCTGCAACTATTGCAGAGAGAGTTAGGTAAAGAATGCTAGCTCCCTTAGTGTTGAAGCATATTTATAATATTTTTTAGACATTATAGTAATTTAATTGAAATTAAATTATAATTTCAATTAAAATTTAATTAGAATTACAATTAATTCTAATTAAATATCAGTTGCATCACTAATAGCTTCTTTGCTTGGACATGGCCGACACTCTTGCAGGCGATGGCCATCGACTAGCAGCTTTAGATCATCCCTCCTTTCCTCAAGTACTCACGTCACCTCCAATTATAGTGTCCCCAGCAAACAATTATGTCTGGCAACAGCCAACAATCACCATACACTGCGGTGAACCATTGATCATATTTCCAAAAGCAATTGTAGATAAGATGTCCATCCCATTTCTTTTTGCTCTTGTTGGGAAATTCTCTTAGGGAAGACCATTCTCTTAGGGAAGACCCGGATTGGATATAATTCAAAAAATTTTGTGTCTTAGGATATCAAAACCAAAGTCAAATTACTTAACTTTCTCCATATTATTATGAAGATGGATATTGAATTAGATTTTCATCGAGTATATTCACGTGGAATTTGGAACATTGATGGCAAATCAATGCGAGTTTTTAAATAGACCCCTACTTTTTATGTCGATCGTGAATCCTCAGTGGTTCCAATTTGGTTTACCTTGCCCGAATTACCAATTCAATTTATGAGCAAAGAAGTATTGTTCAATATTGCAAATAATTTTGGCCAGCCCTTTTAATTAGATTCAGCAACAGCTAATTTTAAAAGACCCAACATTGTTAGGCTAGAAGTAGAGATTGATTTGATGAAGCCAATCCCCGCGCATTTATGGATACGGACGGAGGAATCAATAAGTTTCTATAAGAAAATTGATCCAGATGAAGAGATTCCATCATATTGTCCGCATTATTGGCATGTTGGCCACTCTGAGGAAATTTGTCATGTAAAGCATCCAGAATTAAAAGCTATCTCAAAACTAGTAAAGTTAGAGACTTCCAAGAAGATTTATCAACGAAAAACAGTGCAGACATAACATAGAAAAGAAATTAGCACTCTATTACTGAGGCTCCCATTTGAAGACATTGGTAATTAGAAGTCTAGAATGTTACAAAAGAGTTTCCCCTTTGTTGCAAATCAACAACCTAAGGCCTTGATAATAGGAGATGATTTAATTGAAAACCAAAAGTTAGCGATTGAAGTGATTAGTGATGCTTTGATTGACAAATAGAACAATCAAGAAGATGAAATAGAGATAGTTATATTTCCAAAACTTCAAGGAACAATCTGGAATTAGCGTCTGCATTTGACACATGAATATTCTATGACAAATGAATATTCTATTTTATCTTGTGATCAATGACAAAAGACTAACATATTACAAACAAGTGGTTCTGATATTGATCAACAAGTACTTTCGAAACTCTTAAAAGATGAAGTGATGCAAATTTTCAAACAATTTACTAGTGAATACGACGATAAGATGTCAACATACAATACACAAGAAAAAGCAACCAAAGAATCCAGAAAGAGAATACCTTGAAAAAATTATTTCAATAAGCCCAAGACCATTTTAACAAGATCTTTTGCTCCCACCTAGTTAGCTTATCTAAATGAAAATGATGACAATGTTATTCTAGAAAATTAGAGGTGCAGGATCACCACAATTGCTACGTCGTCTGAAAAAATTACAAAAACTTCATCAACCCTCTTTTATTGTCCTTATAGAGTCAACGGTTCCCCCAAATAAGTTGAATTCTTTGAAAGTTTCTTTGGTCTATCATAAAGCTGTCTTTAATGTTAATAATACAATTTGGGCTATGTGGAAGTCTTCTTATATTGCTAACATCATTCAGAATCACAAACAATTTATCCTTATGGAGTTGACAAATCAAGCATCATTGGAGTCTTTATATATAACTGGATATATGCCAAATGTAGTAGAAGAGATAGAATCACCCTCTAGTCATCTTTAGAAAGTATTGCAGAGGATGTAAATGATAAATTATGGATGTTCGGTGGAAATTTTAATGTTATATCTAATATTAAAGAATATAGAGGGAATTTTGCTCCACTCCCAGGAACTA
Source organism: Erythroxylum rufum (assembly GCA_027478365.1). Lineage (NCBI taxonomy): Eukaryota > Viridiplantae > Streptophyta > Magnoliopsida > Malpighiales > Erythroxylaceae > Erythroxylum > Erythroxylum rufum. The sequence continues at coordinate 25,346,789 of JANIHZ010000004.1, read as the reverse complement.
TGGACGATTTCAAAAATTTTCTCCATACTGTAGCAGCTTATGGTCTTCCATTTGAGGGATCTTTACATACATCGATGGGAACTATACCTCAAGGGTGTGCATGGAAACAGCTTGATCGTATCCTATGCAACATTCCACGGATCACAAGATTCTCGGATAATAAAGTGAAAATTCTTAGCAGGGCTACTTCTAACCATAGTCCTTTGATATGTGAATTCAATCAGCCAACATTACAGCATAAAACAGGCAGTTTTAAGTTCCAAAAAATATGGATATATAAACCTGCTTTTGTAAGCTTATTTGAAGGCAGTTGGAAATAAGAAGTGGGAAGCTATGGGTTGTTTGGCCTAATGAACAAACTAACAAAATTAAAATGTTGTTTAAGGCAATGGAATTGGAATCACTTCAGGGATGTGAGTCTCAATATGGAAACAACAAAAAAAAGGTATAAAGAAGTAGAAGATTTTTTTTGATGAAAATCCATCGATTGAAGCTCATATTCAAATGAAGAAGGCACATGTAGAGTACATGAAGATATTATTTAAGGAAGAGGTTTTCTAGAAACAAAAATTAGGAATTAGATGGCTCAAAGAAAGAGACTTCAATTCGAAATTTTTTCATGCTTATACTGCAACTAAGTATGCACGATTGCGAATTAATAAAATTAAAAACAATGAAAGCGTATAGCTAGAAATGCAAGAACAGTTAACTAGCAAAGCGAACAGATTTTTTAAAAACTGTCAACCTTAGAATTGCACACAGATGTCTAACAGATTGTTGCTTCAGATGTGTGTGCAACAGTACAAGAATTTTTCTTAGGCATACCTATCCCGCATGGAATGGGATCAATAATAACCCTTCCACATTTTCTAATTTTTTTCCTTATTAGTCTATGCAATTTTGCTAATAAAATACTAGTCAAGGTTTTGGCTGAAAGACTATAACCTTTCTTACTTAAGATACTTTCTGCATAACAAATGACATTTCTCTTCGGCAAAGACATTTCAAATAATCTATTATTGGCGTAGGAAATCATTCAATTCCTTAACAAAAGAACAAGACGCCATAACGTGGCTTTTAAACTGGATATGATGAACACCTTTGATAGAGTTTCATGGTTTTCCTTGGAACAACTACTAAGGAAGCTGGGTTTTGATGATCATTTTGGCAACTTGATTCTCAATAACTTGAAAGGAGCTTGGTTTTCAGTTTTGATCAACGGGCAAACTAGTGACCAATTCAAAGCAACAAGAGGCATTAAACAAGGTGATCCTATATTACCATATTTATTTATATTGGTCTTCAAAGCACTTTCTAGAGGTTTGAACTCCTTGGCAGCAGAAGGAGAGATAGAATATTATAAATTACCAAGGGATTACACTCCTATCATGCACTTGAGCTTTGCAAATGACATAATTATATTCACCAAATGACATCAACTGTTGGGCCCCGAAAATTTTCTTTTATTTATTAAGCATGATCTGAATAATTTTTTGTGGTCTTGTAAGATAACTTGTTTTATTTGGAGTTTAATTATTATGCCAAGGTTAGAATTAAATTGATGTATGGTTAAGGTATTAAAGTATAGCCTGAAGTAGTAGTAGTTGGATTAAGTGAAAGAAGGGGTAGAATTGGAAGATCACTTAAACCTTTAAGTTTAAGGCATAAGTGGAAGGGCATAAGGGTCATCTTGCAAGCTTAAAGAGTGTAAGTTAGAAGAAGAAAGGGTTGGCTTGTTAGGAAGAGGAGAAGCATTGTGGGAATAAAGAAAAGAAGGGAGAAAACTTAAGGTTTTTGGAGATTTTGAAGAACATGAAGACTTTGAGCCTAAAACAAGTAAGTATGAGCTTTAACCTTTCTTGATGGTTGGATTAACCTTATTTAGTGATGGTTAGAAGTGAAAATGGGGTTGAATGTGTGTAGGAAGTTGTTGTTGAATGGTGTATGAAAATGTTTTAATCTTCCAGGGTTAATGATTATGTTGTGTTTGTGAATGATTTTGGGTTGGAATGAACTTAGAAATGAAATAGGAATGATAGTTTAGGGTTAAGATGAGTTATATTTGAAGGATGGGATGTATAAAGATGAGGAATGTCAAAAAACAAGCTTTCGAGAGGTTTCTGGACTTGTTCGCCACGGCGCACTTTTGCCCTCGCCGCGGCGAACTCCAACATTCTCGCCGCAGCGAGCTTTCGATTTTGTCGGGCGAAACTCATTTTCCTGCACAGACATATTTTGGTATTTTGGATATAACTTTTGCTGTAGATGTCCAAATGAGATTATTTTTAATTTGGCGTAAACTAGAGACATAGGGCTACAAGTTTTATGAAGAAATAAAGTTTTAATTCAGTCTATAAAGATCTCAATATTTGGGTAGAAGTTGAGTATAGATTATTGTTTCAGCATAAGGATAGTCCCAACATGTTTGGGGTATAACTTTTAGATTTCTGAACATGAATTTCCTTTGAATATTGCTTGAATGTGAGCTTGGTTTGTTATAGGAAACCAAACGGACCCGATCCAAGAGCAAGAGGAGAGACAACGTTGCATTCAGATTATCAAGCAAAATTATGTGGGTGATGTATTTATAGTTATTGTGTGATTGGGCAATTCTTGCCTATGTGTGAATAAATGTTTTATGTTATGCATTGAGAGATGCATAACATTTTGATTGAATATGTGATTAATTGTTTGAGAATGATTTGTTAAAAGATTATGATGATTCTGATTTCGTTATACCCTGAAAGGAGCATGATAATTGATATAAGTAAATTATGATTTTGATCATGTTATGCCTTGATATCTATCATGGCATTCTGTATAAATGAAAGGAAAGAAGAAAACGCATGAAAGCATATCATTTTGATAAAATGATCCTGAGCATAATTATGTGCTTCTGTTTGGGCGAGAGTGGAACCATTATGTTCGTCATGTGCACGTTGACAAAAGCCTTCTCTCGGATGCCCGCTTGTGGCATATGAGCTCCAAAATGGACTCATTCTGTTCATGGGGTAAACTTCAGTTTCCTCATTCTGTTTCATGGAACCCTCGAGCCGATTGATGTGCATTGCATAATTGAACTGTTCATTATGAAGCATATTAAATGTTATATGTTATGAGATGCTCTGTGAGTTAAGATAAATGTGATGAATATGTAAATTGCTTGAACATAGTGTGAGTGCTAGAATTGTTGGATATATATACATACATATGCTTGAAACTGTGCTAGTTACCGATGGCTATAAATATATTAGCCACTGAGCTGTGTAGCTCAACCCATTATTTTTCCCTCCTCAGGTGCAAAACAAGACAACGGTTGATCCTTGCAAGGCATCGAAAACTCTGCAATAGTTAGAGATCTTTGTACTAAGTTAGTGACTATTTCGGTGTTGGGCACCGCTTTCGGAACCCAACTCTTAAACCTATGGAATTTCCCTTTTTAAACATCATTGATTTCTCTTCTTGCTCTGATACCATACATGTTAGATCCCGCTTAATTCCGGAATCCAACTCTAGAGCATCATCGATTCATAACTTGGCTTTGATACCATAAATGTTGGGCACCACTTTCGGAACCAAACTCTTAAACCTATGGAATTTCCCTTTTTGAACATCATTGATTTCTCTTCTTACTCTGATACCATACTTGTTGGATCCCGTTTGATTCCGGAATCCAACTCTAGAGCATCATTGATTCATAACTTGGCTTTGATACCATCAAGGGTTATTTCATTAAACCTTCATTAGCCATCATTTTTTTCATATCATCCCAAAAAGTTACTCACAAATTGCTCAATGGTGTGCCCACACAAAACAGTCACCATGCATGAACTCAATTCTCCTGCCTGTGAACAAAATATGGAAATCTTCAAATCTGAATTTCAATTTGACTTCTTCATAGAAATCATAGCTCTAAGTCTCTAGTTTGTTTTGTAGCAAGAATCACCTCAATTGGAGCTCTATAGGTCAATATATGCTTAAAACGCTAAAAGGTGTACAAACCCTAAACACACTCTCCCAACCGACCTCTCACTTGTTCCAATGAAAAATCTCCCAAAACAACTCAAAAAGATACCATTTTTCATGGAGAGGTAGATACATGTCTTAGAAACCCATTTCCTCAAGAAACACTTCATTTGGAGGTCGGATGAGGGAGTTATACCCAAAAGAATAGAACATGTTTATACCCTAAATCAATTTGAACCTATCTTGGAGAAATCGCCATAACTTTCATCAAAAATGTCAGATTGGTTTCATTATTAGACCATTGGAAAGAAGACTTCAAGAGATAAAACTTTTATGAATACCAAAAAGTCTGATTCTGCCTCTAATAGTGTCAAAAATAACAATCTTTCGCATGAATGTCAGTTTAATGGACATCCATGTCCGTTTAACGGACATGTATCGGGTAAAGGAGCCCAAAATGACCCGAGAAAGTCCGTTTAACGGACATCCATGTCCGTTTAACGGACACAGACTAGGCAAAGGGTGTTTTTACACCCGAGAAGGTCCGTTTAACGGACCTTATTTCCGTTAAACAGACATGGAGGTTCCCCAAAGTCCCCCAATGCCCCTCTAAAGCTTCCAACAACCATCCTAACATCATATACACTTATAATCTTCCCAAATTCACTTATTCTAATGCCAAAACACTTAATAACAACTCAAACACCCAAGATTAACTCACAAAATTCTCAATCTCAACTCAATTGGTTCATCAAAAACCACTAATTCCAATCAATCATCAAAGCTATCACAACCACAAACCTCATACAGCATCATAACTTGTAACAATCATATCTCTCAACTCCGATACCCAAAATTTACAAACTTTAGAGCGTTTGAAAGATAAAGGGATCTTCTACAACTTACAAGAAGACAACTTTTACTAATTCTTTCTAAATTGTTCCAGATTTTCCCTTGAATTCAGGACACAAATCTTATCCCTGCTAAAACTTGCAAAAACCTTCTCAACTTTACTTACTCTATTACAACATCATTCTTACCCATTCAAATACCAATCCTTCTTTTCCATAACATTTCAATTACAAGTAGTGGCAACTCATATTCAAAGTTCATCAATTCCATTGGATTACTTCTTTAATTATACTTAATTTCAACTACCAATAGGAGTTCATCAAACCATCACTTCAATTTATCAAAAACATCTCATGATTATCATCACAACTTTCCTATCTTTCTTGTCCATATTGCCTCACTTATATGTAATATTGATTCATAGGAAAAGTTCATTAACTCACATGGATTGCTTCTTCAAATGTACTTAATTCCAATTTAACCTCATCCTTAGTTAATCCATGTTTCAACTCCACCTTGATCTATACCCAATTTTGCATTCAACATTGACAATCATCTATACACAATTTCATATTTCATTAACATCACAAATAAGAGTTTACAACCTTCAATGGCATTTCCAAGCCATATTACAATATTTCACACAATCACAAATTACATCATTCAATTGCTCAAAAAGTAATTACAACTTATATTTACATAATCTAACTTTCAAATACACAACAAAACATTCCAATTCGGACTTATGCCTCTTTCGCTCTGTTTCTTGCTCATCACCTGAATTGGGAAAAGAGATTGGGGGTGAGCTTTAAAAGCTCGTGAGTAACATGCTTATAACAAATAACAAGCAAAAAATGTTCAAAAAGTCCATTGTTACAAAATGCTTATTCAATTGTAAATCTCACTTTTCTCAAAACTCTTGTCAAGAAATCAAAATCGCAACACACAACTCATGCATTTTTCATCTTGTTCATAAATCATGAATGCATCAAAACTCATTTGATGAGATTTTTGCTTCAAAGCATACTACTCAATTTCATCATATCTTAAACGTCAAAATGCAAATGCACACACAATTGGCTCGAGGGTTCCGTGAACAAAACAGAGCAACCGAAGTTTACTCCATGAACGAAACGAGTCCACTTTCGGATCTCGTGGGCCACTAGTGGCCAGCCGGGAGAAGGCTTAATGTCGACGTGCATGTGACTACAAAACGGTTCCTCTCTCGCCCACACACAATCAATTTTCATGCTTCATTCAATCATTCATATACAAAATGCCATGATTCAATTCACTGGCATAACAATCATATCAAAATGTCAAGCATTTGTCAATGCATAACATGACATAAACACAATTCAATTTCCACATTACAATATGTAGCAATTTCTCAAATCAATCAAAACCAATAAAGCAACATGTAATTGAAATCCTTGAAATCATTTTATTCTTTTAGTTCAAAAGCAAACATTTATGGCTTATTACTCAAATTATAAACATGAAACTCACCTTGAAATTCCTTGCTTGAAAAACCTTGCTCAAAATGTCTCCCCTTGTCTTATCTTGATTCCTCTTGCCTCAATCCCCTTCATCAATGGCAAAATCCCCAAATTAAATAGTGATTTCAATTTAGGGAACCCTAAGAACATAATCACCAAAATTGACCTTAGAAAACTTAAACCCATACATATCTTAAGCTATTTAAACCAAAACCCTCAACAAAATCCAAAGATTTAAAAACCCACTCCTTGGATCTTCCCCAATTGAAGAGTTTTTTGGCTCATATGGAAGTTCTCATCTTCTTCCACCTTTTTCCTTCATGCATAAACATCAAAATCCCTCTTAAAACTAAGAAAAATAAAAAACCTAGCATTTCTTTCCTTCTTTCTCCTCTTCTCCACCGACTCTCTCCCTCTTCTCTCTTTTCTTTGGTTATTTTCTTCTCAATTTCATGCATCACTCTTCATTAAAAGCCAACCTACACTTCCATTTACCATAATGTCATTAATGAGTGAGAAATGACCCTTATACCCTTCCTTATAAGCCTTATAACCTTAATGATTAAGTGTTCTTCCCTAAATGCCCCTTATGCAATTCTTACAACCTTAATTCAATTTAACCCATGTCATATGATCTTACTCACATTAACAAGCTAATTAATTCCACAAAAATTACTTTATTAAGACCTCAAAATTCATTTAAGTCATTCTTAACTCCTTCAAAAAAAAAATCAAACCTTTTCTAATCATGTAATTGAAGGAATTTGCTTGCAATTCCTTCTAGAAAAATGTTTCTCATTGTATAAATTTTCTAATGACATCAAAATCATTCAATTTGGTTCAATATTCTGAGAGTTATACACCAAACATTTCAGATTGTTCTTATACTGAAACAATATTCTGTTCTCAACTTCCATCCAAAACTTGATATTCTTAAGGACTGAATTAGAACTCAATTTCATCAGACAATTTGTAGCCTTATCTCTCTAGTTTAATCCAAATCAAGAATCATCTCATTTGGATAACTAGAGAGAAAGTAATGGCTAAAACACCAAATCATACTCAATGAACATATTTCAATTACATTTTTTCAGCTTTTAACTTCCAACATATCACATATAACCCATCTTATACTTAAACCATCTTTTCTATTTCATTTCAAATTTAAGAATTCTCCTTTTCTTTACATAAAAATAACTGCCAACAATTTCTCATTTAATAGAAAAGTTCGGGGTCCAACACAAGGAACATGGTGAATATCTTTGGGTCATAGTTTTCCTCATTTGAAGCTCCATCTCTGTCATTTCACTGCAAAAAGAAGTTCCATATCTTCCATTTTAAGTGTAGACTTTTAATTTTTGTACCCAGGTATTGAATTGGTTATTGGCACTTGAGTTATGTCTACTGATGTGAAATGCAAGGCATTTCTAACTGCAATTGGGGAAACCATAAGTTACAGTATTCTCATCATTGCAACAGGTGCTCGGTTATTTTATTGATGTTGCAATTTTATTTCTGCCTTGGGTAATTAGCTGATAGTTTTAGTGATGGTCAAGGCTTTGGCACTTCAAATGGGATTTCATATGGTTAGGGAAAATAACAGGGGTGAGAGTTAAATTTTGTCTTAAAGCAAATTTGGATTGAGCTAGTATTTTTGCTCGAGTTACGGCTCTTGTATTTTCTCTCCTTCTTTTCTAGATAATTAAATAGTATATGTTTGAGTTTGGATTTGGCTACGTAAAAGCATTGAGTAGAATTTGGTTTTCCTTTAGGATCTATCTTCGGTAATGTAGGCTTTAAAGCTTGAAGAATTTGGAGTGAGTGGATCAGATGCAGAAAATGTGTCCCTTGACTTATTTCCGTGAGTGGTAGATCATAGTTATCAGGCCCTTGTGTATTCTTCAACATTCCTAACAACTAGTTTATATAATGAAAATTTGAACAACATTTAACTTAAAAATTTCAAGTAATTGATTTGTATAATGAAACTTTTTTTCAAGCAATTGATTTGTATAATGAAAATTTAACATTTGTATGTTTCTTAAACAATTCACAAATACTTGCTTCCTGAAATAGATTCTTGACATTTCATGATTTTTCTCAATTGCCTGCATCCATATTATATATATCATAGTGGTGAGAAAGAAGAAGAGCATTAGAAATTCCTTGAAGCTTTAAAGCTCTATGGTCGTGGCTGGCTTAAAAAATGATCATTTCTATATTTCTTCTTTTGGATCAAATATGGCATTTGTTACATTCATATCCTAGCTTGCAAGACAATTTTGAATCAGCTACCTTAAACTTGCCTTTTGCTTTAAGTTCCCTAATAAAATGGGTGAGTACATAATTCATTTACAAATATTATTTAAATGAGACTGTGTATTTAATTAATTCTTAAATTTTTAGGAATTAATGTATAAGGAATTGACAGATTTAATAGAACAAGGTATTGTGTAAGGAATTGAAAAATTCAATAAAACAAGGTCATTCGATGATAGAGGATGACCTTGTTCTATTGAATATGCCAATTCCTTACACATTAGGATGAAGTGTACGAACAGATCCAAAAGGTATAGTTTTGGGTGCTTATTTGATCACTTATCTTTAACTGATTGCTTAATGTAATTTGTATTGGTCTGACGTGGCTTCCTCTGTGGTTTTATTTTTTTGAAGTCAAAATAACACAAAACAAACATTGGTTGCAGGATTTCAGTCTTGGCTTTCAATGTCTACATAGGTAGTTCCTCATATTTCTCAGTAATGATGGTGGATTATTTGGTTTTTACCAAAAAGGAAAGTTTTGTTATTGTGTTATTGGTTTATTCATTTTGTATCCATTCGTGTTTGGAAAATGTTCTTATAGAGCTGTGATTTGCTATGTATTCATAGTTTCTATTCTGAAACCAAATTTGTATTACCATCTTTACTTTAAATCAAACTTAGTAGATATTTATTATTTCAGGTTGAAAGTTATTATATGACTAACCAACATACGTAAAAAAAAGAAAAGAAGACAATGGGCAAGGAGAAGACAAATTTTGGTGATCTACTTCTAATCTACTGAAAGCCTATACTTAATTCGTTCTTCTATTTTGTTTTCATCCAAATATCCTCAATAGAGAGTAACTGTAGTTCTTGTAGTTATCAATTGATTTTATGGGAATTGGTATGTTGTTACGCATATACTTGAAAGTTTTTACGTTAGAAATTGAATCTTTATGTTAGAGCAACTTATGTTTTTGAAAAGAATAGCTAAGAAGTTTTTTACTTTTCATGAATTAATGCTGTTAAGGTCTAACATGTATGTATAAAGTAACAAGCCTTTGCTTCTTTTAGGATGCAAACAAAATAACAGAGGCATCAAAGAGGGAAAATGAAAATATTTTAGCTAAGCTTACATAAACTAAAAGGACACTTGCAGATTCAAGAACCAGAGTAAATAAGCTAGAGGAAGACAATTCAAAACTCCTTATGACAAGACTTAATAAAATGTCTGTGGACTCCGATTATCTGGTGGACTTAATAGATACAAGAATGTTTATGCTCTTATATTAGTATCTTGATCAATGACTCAATATTTGGGCTACCTTAATTTGGTCTCTCTAAGAGATATGATAAACGTTACGATATGATAGTTTTTGTGGATCTATTGCCAGTGCATTGCACATGTAGATATTAAAGAAGCTTTAATTGTATCACCCTCCTTCCATTTTTTTTCCAGAATATCAAATGTTTCAGCCCTTAGTTTTGGTATTAATTAGTGTGTTATGCCATGTTTGTGAATTCTAATTAAATAATACATGATTAATTATTAAAATTAACGATATATTAAAAAATTGAAAAGTTATTAAATAAAATTCATAAATAATATTGAATAGTTATTAAAAAATAAGATTTAAAATT
>JANIHZ010000004.1:25105401-25118386 GCA_027478365.1 Erythroxylum rufum | reverse complement strand
TGATCATAATTTGGAATTACAATTGAATGGGGATTGTTTTCATTGTTAAAGGAAATCAAGGAAGGCAAGAGGAGCAAAGTATGAGGCATCTTTGAGCAAGTCTTTGAGCAAGGAAATCAAGGTGGGTTTCATGTTTATAATAGAATGAATGAGCCATAAATGTTTTCTTTTAAATCAAGGGAATAAAATGATTTCAAATATCTTCATATTTGTTGCATTATTGCGTTTGAACGATTTGAGAAATTGTTATGTGTTTGATATGTGAATTTGGTTGATAAAATGTGAGATATTTCATGTTCATGAATAATTTTGCTTTTGAAACATGCCGTTGTGGCAAAATGTCAAGAAAAATCATGTTTCCAAAATGTTGCCATTTAGGCAATCTGTTTACAAGTTAAGAAATACATGTTATGTGGGTTTTGGTTTAGGTCCATTCTGTTGTCAAGTGCACTTGACTAAAGGCTTCTCCCGCCTGCCCGCTAGTGGTATGGAGCTCCTTCAAGGACTCCCTCATGTTTACAACTACACAAAACTACTATGTGGGATTGTGCTAGCTCGTTCTGTTCACGACAACGCAGGACCCTTTTTGGGAAGTGTGCTAGCTCGTTATGTTTATGGACCTTCCAGATCATTATGATGTGCTTATGATTTGTTTGAAAAGATTGATGCATACATGATTTGTGCTATTGTGAATTATTTGACAAATTGAAAATTCCATGAAATAAGTGTTTTATGATTTTTAAATGTAAAATTACTATGGTTTCGAAAATGTACCATAGCAATGAGTTTTGAAAATAGTTTTTGCTTGTTTCTTGATTATAAACTTATTACCCATGAGCTTTTAAGCTCACCTCCTTTTCGTCCCCATCTTCAGGTGTTGAGCAAGAGACCGAGTGACTAAGGTTCAAGGCATTACTCCAAGTTGCATATTTTTATATTTTAAGATAGATTTTGTAACCATGGGGTTTTAGTTGCGTTTCAAGTATTATTAGTTCAAGTGTCTTACGTATTTCGGGATTTTGAGGCATTGATGTATTGTGGTTTGAAATGTCATTTCAGCTTTGTAAAGAACACTTACCTTTTGATGTTAATGAATTATGAATTATGTATGGATGATGTTGAGTGGAAATATGAATTAAGTATATTTGAGGAAGTTATCGATTTGAGATGATAAATCTTGAATACGAATTATGGTTAGATATATGTAGTTTGTGTTATGGAAAAAGGAACATAGAAATGGTATGAGACTTTAAGCTTCATGATTTCATTGGATTATGCTTACATTTTATGATTCAAGGGTTGGACTCTAGAAACGGGGCTCTATATGTTTGATATCAGAGCAAGAAGAGATTACAAGGAACCACGCTCAAGTATGATGGTATTTTGTTACGAGTTGGATTCCGGAAGCGGGGTTCAACAAGACCTTCCACTAATGTGACTGAAGTCAGGAGTTTCTTTAAATTGGCAGACTACTACAGGAAATTTGTTGAAGGATTTTCCAAAATAGCAGCCCCACTAACCAAGTTAACAAGGAAAGAGGAGAAGTTTGAGTGGTTAAATGCATATTAGAGAAGTTTTGATGAATTAAAAGAAAGATTAGCAACAACTCTTGTGCTTACATAACCCATGGGAAGTGTTGGCTTTAAAATCTATAGTGATGCTTTGAGACAGGGATTAGGGTGTGTTCTCATGCAGAATGATAAGGATGTAGCCTTTGCTTCTAGGCAATTGAAGAAACATGAGCAGAACTATCTGACCCAAGACCTAGAATTAATAGCAGTGGTTTTTGCATTAAGAACATGGAGGCACTACCTGTATGGTGTTTATTGTAAAATATTCATAGATCACAAGAGTTTACAGTATTTGTTCACTCAGAAAGAACTAAACATGAGGCAAAGGAGATGGTTGGAATTAGTAAAAGATTACTATTGTACGATGGAATACCACTTTGGAAAAGCCAATATAATGGCTGATGCCTTAATTAGGGGACCTACCAACTCAATAGCACAACTAAAGATAATAAACCTTCCATTTCTAGTAGAAATGAGATCGTTAGGAGTTGGATTGAATGTGGCAGACTCGAGAGCATTGGTGGCTACATTTCATATTTGGCCCATTTTGTTGGACCAGGTTAGAGAGAGATAAAAACAAGATCCCCAGTTGATGAAGTTAAGAATGGTCAGAGGACGAAATTTATAATCCAAGAAGATGGTACTATGAAGAGGGGGCAACCATTGTGCGTACTGGATGTGGAGGGCCTGAAGAAAGAAATCTTAGAGGAAGCTCACTCCTCAGCTTATGCTATGCATCCAAGTAGCACAAAAATGTACCACACCCTTAAGGAACATTACTGGTGGAGAGGAATGAAGAAAGAAATAGCAGAATTTACTGCTAAATGTCTAACCTATCATCAGGTTAAAGCAGAACATTAGAAACCTGCAAGAATGATACAGCCCCTCCCAGTCCTAGAGTGGAAGTGGGAAAATATTGCTATGAACTTCATAGTAGGGCTTCCACAGTGTTAGAGGGGGCACGATACTGTATGGGTGATCGTGGATAGGTTAATAAAGTTTGCACATTTCCTTCCAATCATAAATGATTACCCCTTAAATAAATTAGCCTAGCTTTATGTGGATGAGATAGTGAGGCTCCATGGTGCACCAACCTCTATTGTTTCAGATCACGACCCTAAATTCACATCTAAATTCTGGCCCAACTTACAGAAAGCCTTGGGTATGCGATTGAAGTTTAGTATTGCATTTTACCCTCAGACAGATGGTCAGTCAGAGAGAACTATTCAGACACTTGAGGATATGCTTAGGTCTTGTGTCATGGAATTCAAGGGGAGTTGGGACACCCACCTATCATTGATAGAATTTACCTACAATAACAACTATCATACCAGCATTGGCATGTCACCTTATGAGGCACTTTATGGAAGAAAGTGCAAAACTCCAATATGTTGGGACAAGGTAAGAGAAAGAAAACTGATAGGTCCCAAACTTGTGTAGATGACAACAAACAAAGTCCAGATTATTTGAGATAGATTAAAGATTACCCAGGATAGATAGAAAAGTTATGCAGATAATCATCATAGAGATCTGGTATTTGAAATTGGAGAAAAGGTGTTTCTTAAGATTTCCCCTTGGAAAGGCATATTGAGATTTGAGAAATGCGGTAAACTAAGTTCGTGTTACATAGGACCGTATGAAGTTACAGAAAGGATTGAACCAGTGGCGTATTGATTGAGGTTACCAGATGAACTTGCAAGGATTCACAATGTCTTCCATGTGTCTATGCTTAGCAAATATCTAGCTGATCCATCTCATGTAATCACAGAACAACCGCTCAACCTAAAAGAAGAGTTGACTTTCGAGTAAAAACCAATACAAGTCCTCGATCGCAGAGAACAAGTTCTGCGTAACAAGACCATTCCGTTAGTTAAGGTACTGTAGAGGAACCACACGATAAAGGAAGCTATATGGGAGCCTGAGCGGCAAATGTGTACATTAGACCACCATTTATTTGAAGCGGGTATGCTCAGTTAAATTTTGAGGACTAAAGTTTTTATATGGAGGAGTGATTGTAAAACTCTGAACTTTCCCTTTTATCGGTTTATATATTTTATTATGGTGACTAGTATTTCTAGGTGAATAGTGAACCTGGGAAAATAGTATTTCCACTTAAATAGGGATTTTAAGGATCCAAACCCCCAAAAAAGTGAGAAATACCCAGAATAGGTATTAGAGTCAAATGACATTGAAATGGATTGAAAACAAGTCCAATTGGATGAATTTTAAGAAATTTATAAGTTTAGGACAAAAATGCCCTTTTTGGAAAATAATGAGTATTAATGATTTTAAACCCATTCAAAAATTTTGAGGCATCTAATTACTAAGTGTTGATCCTGATTAAAGTATCCCAGGGTCAATTTAATAGTGAGACGGTTGTAGAATATTTTCGGGATTTAGTCCGGCTTATAGGTATAGTAATCCATGAAATGGTGAATTGGTCTTTTTACATAAATGGAGTTAATAAATAAATTTTAAATGACTCACATTTATTGACCAATTACAAGACTCCATATGGTTTAAGAAACATTAAATTAGATGATGATGAGGAGAAGAGTAAGAAGAGAGGTGCAATTTTTGTGGATTTGGAGTAGAAATTGAAGAAATCTTGACCTAGGATTGGTGTTCACCAATTTCCTAAGAGATTATAAGGAAAACGTGGTAAGTTTCCTAGCTTAAATGTCTAATTTTTATGGGTTTTCTTGTGTGAGATGGATGGGATTAAGATCAATGTTGTCTTGGTATTACTTTGATGTTTCTTTGTATAGAATTAGTTGAATATGACAAGAGAGGAAAGTGTAGTGGGATTCTGTCTTAGGTTAACTTAACTCAGTCCCAATATTTTAGCCATCACTTGGCCTACAGACCTCCATTCCAATTGCAGCTAAAACCTAATACATAGTACTAAAAATCTCTAGAAGAGACATAGACCTAATTGGGGATGCATGATATTGAAATTTGAGATCTAAAGTGGTAACCTTATACTGCCCCTATGTTGAAACAATTTGTGATATTTGGTACATTTTTCGTGATTTAGAAGTTGAAATGACATGATTTGTGATGATGTAGAAACTAGAGACATAGGGGAATAAATTTCTAGAAGACCTCAAAATCTAATTTGAGCACTTACTAAGTGAAAATTAAGGAACAAGTGGAGGTATAGATTCTGGACATGGGTCAGAACCGTGAATCATCATGCATAATTGTGATATGGTACATTAAATTAGGTGAGATTGTGTTTCGAAGGAATTGGTAAGTTAGAATGGATAAAATATGGTACTTAAGTGAATTGTGAAGTTAGATTTGGAAACAATGACCGATACGTTAACTTACGGAATTAAGTAGAAATATGATTACCATATGTGTTACATCATAAAATACAAATCTCGAATTCAGTTAAACCGAATATATAGTTTTAATGCCTTATTTCCTAATTTGGAAATAAATGCCTAAGAAAAATGCATTTTATATAGGTAAAGAAGAGTTGCCGAACGCGTAAGTGTGCTTGACGATAAATATGCAAAACTATGAGTGTATCACTAATTTTATTAAAGAAAAATGGTTTGTATTTTTATCATGAAAAGTATGCTTATGAATAAGTTCATTGCTATTTGAATTTGATAACTAATTTTTATAAGACATATATACATGCTTTGAGATGGCACCAAATTGAAATTGCATATGCATTGAATTGGCACGGCAATGGAAGTGCACCTGTGTATTAATTATTTTTTAGCCTGTGGTATGTCATTAGTTCTCCTTATACATATGATTATACCAATCAAAGTACGTCCTAACATGCATGGCAGAGTCTGGGGGGAGTGTCTGTCACTAACAGTGGGTGGTGTTATGTTTGTTAGTATGTCTTGCAAGTCGCCCTCTGCATATATGGAGTATATATTGTGCTAGCACTGTTAAAGGTAAGCGATATAGAACTAGTTCCGTAACTACTAATTTATATATAGTGTAAGCACCGTTATAGGTAAGCGATGCAGAACTAGCTCCAAAACAATCGGTATATAGTGGTTAACCTAGTGCGGGTAAGCGATGTAGAACTAGCTCCGTTACTAGAGGTTAGCTAGGTATGAGTAAGCAATGCAAAACCAGCTCCGTGGCCTTACACCTAATAGTACCAAATGGCAAAGAAAATTTTAAAAGAGAAATTTCATAAAACTATCGATTGCCATCTCTATTTACCTTACAAGAAAAGAGGAACTTGATTATGTTTTACATGTGCATTGATTATATGAATTTGTTATATCAAAACATTGGTTATTGCTTGAAAAGAAAAAGAAATTATCTTTGTTCTTTATGGAGGTTAATGTTTGTATAAATGTTTGAATGGACCATAAAACTCACTAAGCTCGTTTAGCTCACCCATTATTTTTTGTTCTCCTCCTTTCAAATTTTAACCTCCCAGGTGCACGCTCAGGGATTTTAGTAGCCGGGACTCCACCATTTGAGTAGCTACCTTCGTCACGTGTGGCTGTGTAGGCAATTTTGCTTGTGCGTTTGTTTTACATGTATTGCATAATTATGAACATCTTTGTGTAAAGATAGATTGTAAATGTTTACTACGTATAGTTCATCATCTTTATAAATATGTCATGATCTTGGTTTTGTGAAAATATGGTTACTTATAAATGTTCTTTTCTTTACCTAAATGTATGAATGTGTTTAAACCTTTGAGATTTTTTCTGAATGGACTTGAAGTCCAGAAGTAGCAGTGGTGCTTTGGTTAAGTGGATAGAAGTGTTTTGAATTGCTTTTCAGGAACCTAAAATTTTTTGTTTTATTTAATTACAGTTGTTATGCTGCCGAAATTTTTAATGAATGTTACTTTTATAAACTTCCACTACTATTCCTTTTTCTTTTCTTTATATTAATTTTAAAATATTTTGAAGAAAAGGGAAAAGGCTTAGCTCCAAAGGAACTTTCCAGTTAGAATGGATATTGACTGGAGGGTTTTCGTAGGGTGCTGGGCAGGTCGCCTAGTTATAAAAAAAGGGGCCTGTCAGTGTTGGTATTAGAGCCAAGTTACCCCTTTCTGTTTAATGCATTTGTAAAATGTTTTTGATATTATTTTCAAAGTGAGGTGACCTGTAAAATGTTGTGATTTACATGTATACAGTTCAGGACATGAAATTCTTACACATTTACAGTTTTCCAAATGCACAGCACGATGAACAGATGAGGCCATGGACGTCCCCATAGGGCCATACCATTGCCTCTTACACCTAAGGAACTAGTAGGAATGGAAGAGGAACACTTGCTAGACTCAACGAGTGCCTCCATGAATCAACGCCCTTCTCAACCGTCAGGGCTAGTAGAACCAACTAAGGGAAATTTTACCATAGAGCTTATGGCTCAAATATTTGCCGCGACGATGTGGTAGTAACATGAAAGTGGAGAAACTTCTAGATGTTCAATTAACCGGGTGTGTCAACTGAGCGCGAAGCCTTTTGATGGGAGTGGAGATCCAGAGAGTGCACTTGCATGGTTAGATCGAATTACGAAGATATACTAAGTTGTGGGATGTACAAATAAGGAGCGAGTGGTATTTTCCACCTTCCTCCTTTAGGACAAGGCAAAGGATTGGTGGGAAACTATTGAGAGACATCATCCAGATGGGGTGTCTTGGTCTGATTTTCACAAAGAGTTTACTGATAGGTTCTACCACAAAAGTTACAAGGATGCCTGAGTAGAGGAAACTTTCCATCTGGAGCAAGGTCCGATGTTAGTAACAGAATATGAGAAGAAATTTTCAGAGCTTATCAGATATGTTTCGTTTATTGCTGACAGTGAAAAGCAAAAGTGTAAGAGGTTTGTTATAGGTTTGAACCCCAGGTTGAGGATCCATTTGTCTCTGGCCTCACAGACACACTTTGGGGAGTTAGTGGAAGCTGTTATGAAGGTGGAAAGAAATATAACAACAATCACCCAGACCGTGAGATATGAACAAAAATGTAGTGAACCAGTTAGCTCATCTCAGGGTTCAGTAAGAAGAAGCAAGTCAAGATGGATCGGTGGCTAAAGGTTCAGCAGTGGCGGATCATCCAGTCAAAGATCCTTTAGGTCACCTCATAAACCTAGAGATTTTTGTGACACCAGAACACTAGTGTCAGAATGTAGTACTTGTGGAAAGAGACATTTGGGCGAATGTCGAATGAATACAATGGGCTATTTCCACTATGAACAGGAGGGCCATTTTATGAGAGATTGTGCTCAGTTGATCACTGCAAAGAGATCAGTGGTAAGATCTTTAACACTTTCACATGTTAGAAGGGTTTTTAGACAGGGCGGTCGAGGTTCTCAAGCCAGAGGATCAAGTTTTCTTACATCCAATAGAGGTTAAAAAGGTATAGGAGTAGCCCCCACAGGGTAGGCAAGTAAACCCCGTACGCAAGCTTGAGTCTTTCTAGTTACTCAGCAAGAGGCAGACGCCACACCAGATGTAGTCACTAGTATGATTTCTATTTTAAAGCATAATGCTTATGCTTTAGTAGATCTCGGTGCTACACACTCTTTTATATCACTAAATTTTTCTGCAAAATTGGATGCGAAACCTTAATGGTTAGACAATGGAATAATAGTTTCCATTCTAGGTGGAAACTCACTTTTCGCTGAAAGAGTGTTGGTAGTAACGTAATGATTTATGGTCATGAGTTCCTGGCATATCTGATTATATTAGACATCTAGGATTTTGATATTGTTCTCGAAATGGATTGGATGTCCACACATCATGCAGTAGTGGATTGTTCTAAAAAGGAGGTTACATTGAGTCAGTTGGGGAATCCAGAGGTAACATTTCATGGAATATGAAAAGTTCTCCCCACAAGTATAGTTACCACTATGGTGGCTAGGAAAATGGGTAAAGGATGTCAGGAATATCTAGCACATATGATTGAACAAGGAAAGATGTGGTGAAATTAGAAGATATTCTGATGGTTAGAGAGTTCCCCAATGTATTTCCAGAGGATCTTTAAGGATTACCTCTAGATAGGATGATCGAGTTTAGAATATAGTTAACTCCAGGAACCTAACCAATATCTATGACTCCGTATATAATAGCTCCAGTAGAGTTAAAGGAATTGAAAGTACAGATGGAGGAGTTATTAGATAAGCGTTTTGTGAGACTTAGTGCTTCCCCTTAATGGGAAGCTCTAATCCACTTTGTTAAAAAGAAGGATGGGAGTTTAAGGTTATGTATCGATTACATACAGCTGAATAAGGTGATAGTCTGCAACCAATATCCCCGTCCAAGGATTGATGATCTATTTGATCAACTGCAAGGATCTAGGGTGTATTCAAAGATTGATCTGAGATCAGGCTATCACCAGTTGAAAATCTGCAGTGAAGATGTCCTAAAGACTACCTTTTGGACTAGGTACGAGCATTATGAATTCTTGGTTATGCCTTTCGGATTAACAAAAGCTCCAGCTGCTTTTATGGATTTGATGAATATGGTGTTTCGAGAGTACCTAGATAAGTTTGTGATTGTTTTTATTGATGACATATTAGTGTATTCATGTAGTTGGGAGGAACATGCAGAACATCTTCGAACAGTTTTACAGACCCTACGAGAGCACTAGTTATATGCTAAGTTCAGTAAGTGCCAATTTTGGCTTGATACGGTCACTTTCTTGGGTCACGTCATATCAGCTAAAGGACTTAGTGTGGACCCCCAAAAGATTGAAGCTATTACTAATTAGAGACCTCCCACTAAAAAGCTCTTTCAAAAAAACTCTTTTTTAAATGACAGTCAAATAGTCAATTGGCTTCTTAGGTAAGTTCTTCTTAGAAAAAAAACCTACAGAAAAAAGCTCTACTGACAAAAGCTCTACTGGTATAAGCCTAACCAAACAAAGGCTTAACAACATAATATATCTACAACTATCAGATTAATTAACAATTGAAGAGAGATCTTAATTGTCAAATTTCTCTTCAACTGTGAAATTAATTATCCATAGGATTGTTTCAAAAGGCTTAATAACATAATTTTGTACTACAAGTTATGATTCGTATACTTATGGCATTGAAATTTTTTATATAAAACTTATCAAAAGGGTCCCTAGCTACCTTACTCCATGATGGTGGTGGTTTGAGTGTTTGGAACTACATGAGGAAGGAGGAGTTTGTATGGTTTGTCTAGTTAATGGTAGGGGAAGGTTGGACTCTATAAGAGGGTGGGCTTGGAGAGGGGTTAGATTTTGCAAACAACAGCAGCAACAATAACATCCTAGTAAAAGTTCCACTGAACATAAGGTCTAGCGTGATCCAAAAGTACACAGCCTTACCCTTAACTGATATAGAGATTATTTATGATAGACCCACAATATATATATATATATATATAATAAATAAACAAATAACTAATATACAAAATAAAATAAAATAATCAATCAAAATAATTATTAAATTAGTAAAGTAATAAAAATAAAAAATAAACATAAACATAAACATAAACATAAAAGATAATAATAAACAAATATAAATAAACAAATAGTAAAAATATAAATATAAAATAAGTAATAAAATAAATACAGAACAAGGTAATGAATAAAAATAAAAGATAAATAAGTAAATAATATAAAAATAAGAATGAAGACAAGTAAATAAATAAAACAAACAAGCTATTAAAAGATACCATTTAGGCTAAGTAAGGAAATATTTAGGTTAAATAATTAAGAGAGAAGTACTACATATTAAAATTTTATGCTAACTATAAGAAATAAGACTTAATGGAAAATGTTTAAAATACCTATGAGAAAGAGAAGAACCTCTCTATGTGAGATCCTTTGCCTGTATCCTAGTACGTCAAAGTATTCTATTAAATGCCAAGTCCTTTTTGAGTTCTAGCAAAGCCAAATAATTCTTAATTACCTCCCTCCAGTTCTTATTAGTCCTTATTTTTTCCTCATGCAATCCTTAAGTACAATCTTCTTGCATTCTTACTGTAACATCAGTATGTCTTCTCTTAACATGTCCGAACCACCTAAGCCTTATCTCTCTTATTTTATTATTTATATTAGTCACATTTAATTTGTCTATTACCATTACATTTTTTACCTTATCTCTTCTAGTAAGGTTACATATCCAACAAAGCATCCTCATCTCTGCCACCTTTAACTTATAACTATACACTTATTTTATGGGCCAACACTTTGCTCCATAAAGCATAACTGGTCTAATCACTAAATGATAGAATTTACCTTTAAGCTTAAGTGGTATCTTCTTGTCACATAAAAATATTGATACACTTTTCCACTTAAGCCACCCTGATTTGATACGGTGAATAATGTCTTCATAAATCTCTCCATTGCTTTAGATGATAGATCCTAGATACTTGAAACACTTTTTTGTGGTATAACTTTTGAAACAATCTTTGCCACTATATCAAAAGCCACCCAATAGCCAAAAAAGTTATACTCTAAGTACTCATTCTTACTCCTATTCAATTTAAAACCCTTCGACTATAACATATTTTACTCCACAGTTCTAATTTGACATTGACACCTTATTTTGTCTCATCCACTGTCATCAGCAAATAATATACACTAAGGCACATCCCCTTGAATATTCTTGGTGAGTTTATCCATCACTATTGCAAACAAAAGGGGCTCAATGAGGTGCCTTGGTATATCCCAATATCAATAGAAAAATGCTCTGTATCTCCTCATATCATTCGTATTATAGGCTTAGCAACTTAATACATATCCCTAATAACTTGTATATAGGTCATAGGAACTTCTTCAACTTATAAACACCTCCATATGATCTCCCTAGCTATCCTATCTTTGGCCTTTTAAAGTCAATAAAAATCATATGTAGGTTATACTGTCTTTCCCTGTAATATTCCATGAGTCATCTAAGGAGATCTAAAGCTTTTATTATGGACCTTCCTAGCATAAAACCAAACTAGTTCTCCGAGATAAGTGCATCCTTTTTCACTCTCTTCTCAATCACCTTCTCCTATAACTTCATGGTGTGACTAAATAATTTAATGCTTTTATATTTGTTACAACTTTGTATGTCCTCTTTCTTCTTGTATAGAGGAATTATCATACTAAGTCTCCACTCTTTCGATATTTTAGCAAACTTAAAGATCACATTAAAAAGCTTGGCTAAACAAGTAAGACCCTCTTCACCTAGGCTCTTTCACACCTTTATGGGTATCTCATGATGCCCTATTGCCCTTCCACTCTTCATCTTCCTCAAAGCTCTTTTAATTTTTTTCCTTATGATCTGTCGACAATAAGTAAAGTGACAATACTTTTAAGATGTGCTAGTATCACTTAAAGAGATATTGTCTCATTAAAAAGGCTACAGAAGTATCTTTTCCATTTTCTCTTGATGTCATTTTTAGCCATAAGCACTCTCCTTACTTCATTTATTATATAAAAAAACTTTATTCGAGTCTCTCACTTTCTGTTCCTTAGCTCTCACCAACATAAACATATCCCTCTCTCCATCTTAAGTTTCCAGTCATTGGTATAATTTTTGTAAGCTCTACTTTTAGCTTTTGAGACTAACTTCTTCATTTCTTTCTTTGCCAATTTGGAACTTTCTCTATTAGCTACCCTCTCTACCTCTATGGTGTTATCCAATAACCTTCTTGATATTAACCTTTTTATATACAACTTCATTCCACTACTAAAACTCCATCTTACTACCCTTAGGCCCTTTAGAAACACCTAAGATCTATTTATCTACATTCCTTAAAGGAGTTGCTAGTCTCCCTCATATCTGGTTAGCATCTCCTTCTAATTTCATTCTTCTTCATACGTTACTCTATGCCTAATTTGTTCCACTGTATCCCCTTTTAAGTTCCACCATCTGACTTTGGTACATCTGCTAGAAATTCTTTTCTTCCTCCAATCTTTAATTATAAGATCCATAACAAAAAAATCTATTCTGAGTTGACAAGAAAGAGTTAGGTTTCACATTATAATCCTTGTAACTAGGTCAATTGCTCCACCTTAAAAGGAAGTAATCAAGGTTCTACTCTTGAAAGTCACCAATAATCCTCGTTTTTCTTGAAAAAAATAAATTGGCTATCACCAACTTAAACACTACTCCAAAATCCAATAAACATTAAACACCTATGAGTCTATGAATATCCCTTTTAAGAGCATTAAATTCTCCTCCTAGAATAACCCACTCATTAGGAGGGATCTGTTAAATTACCTCATCTAGCTCTTCCCAAAATTGATGCTTAAATTATTCGTCCAACCATACTTGGGTGCATAAGTGCATAACACATTGAAAACAACACTTTTCACCATAATCTTTAAGGATAGAATCCTATTATTAGTCCTCTTTACACTCACAACATGATGTATGAATTCCTTGAAAACTAAGATACCTACCACATTCTATTGTCTCAAATACCCTAAATGACAAAGTTTGAACTC
>JANIHZ010000004.1:25049536-25059907 GCA_027478365.1 Erythroxylum rufum | reverse complement strand
TGCTTCCGCATTGTTTCTTCGAGTGTGTGCGAGGTAAACACTTCGAGGGTTGGGAAAGGCTGAGTCTTACTTTAACGAATCTAAGTGAGATTGCCGTACAAAGGGTGTTAGTGATCGTCTTCGAGTGAAAGTTCGAGTCTCCAAGGTGACCTTTGTAACAACATCCATGAACAATACATAATCGACTTCGAGTTGTTCAAAAAGAATCAGTAGTATTTAGTTGGTTCCATCAAGGGGTTCAAATTTGGAGAGGTCAGGAAGAGCTTTGTTCGGAGAAATAGCCATAGATCTAGATTCGCTTTTAGACTGTTGGAAAATAAACAGATAAAAAAACAGAGAACTATTAACCAAAGTTGTGCTATGGATGAGTCACTACCCTGAAAGCGAATTCTGGCATGACCCAGGAGCAATTGACAACATCGTTCACTCCCTAAGGTTAACACAGCCAACTTACAACACGTGCACTTGTGGTGGAAGCTCGGAGCAGTAAAACAACAAACACCCAGAACAGATGAATAATAAAAAAGAAGAAAAGATGAGAGAAGAATTTTTTTCGTGTATCTGTTCATCCTTTTTTAATCCCCATAAATAGAACCCCACATCCTTATCTTTTGACTTTTGGAGTCTAAATCATAACCGTAGATTGATTTATTAGTGGGTTGCTTTTAAAACATGGGGAAGGATTTTAAAGAAATAAAGACCAAGTCAAAGGTTATTTTAGAAAAGTATAGAAGAGTTGAGAACTCAAAGATGTTTTAGATAAAAATAGAAGGGTCTAGAAATCAACAGGCATTTTCTCAACAACAACAACAACACCTGGTCGTGCCATCTATGGTTTCACAATTGACAATGTCGTCTCGGTGCAAGAATTGTGGTGATGATGTAGTTGAGATTCCAAACACAAGGTTCCACCATCCTCCTTCGTCGCCTATCGTACCTCAGTCGTCCGATATCAATCCTACGACTCTGATTGATTCTGTCGAGTACCAAAACTTTCTCAAATTCAAACTCTACTTAGAATGCGGAGTTGTGGCCATAAGCGGGGTGTGTATGTTTAAGGAAGAGGGAGTTAATTTATGAGTCATTTTGTTGTGTTTATGCATGTATTCGACTTGGAGTTTTAAAATGTGGATGTGAATTTAGGTATTGGGTGAAAGATAAAAGACTTTCCTTCTTTAGCTAAAGGCCAAAGATTGGATGATGTTAATTTTCTGTTATGATCACAAGATTCTGGTGAGAACTTTAGAGTATCTCGCATAGTTGTTGATTATTGTTAAAGCTGCCATTTTTTATTATGCGATACTATTGACCAGCTGAGCTTTTCAGTTCTTCGTTATCTGAACAGATTCAAAGATGTTAAGTTGCTATGTATATGTTGGGTTTCTTGAGAACTTGGACTTATACATTAACCACTTAAATTTTTTGGAGAATCTGAGGTGTTATGAATGAGGAATTTCTTTTATTATAAGCAGAGTAACGTGACCTTACTAGCATTTGTGGGGAGGGTAAATGTCGATTGTGCTAGAGCATATTGACTGAGGATATTTATTAATTAGCCATTGTAGATTATGAATTGCTATCACATTAAAATCATATCATCTGGTTCGACATATGGATTGTCAAGGCATAGATCAAAATTTAACAATATAACTTCAAAATATTAGCACTATTTGTGATGATAGTCCATTTTGTTGCACCATGCTTGGATATCTTTGACACGTGGGTTTGATTTTTGAATTAAAACAACATGAATGTCTATTGGCTGTCTTTTTTTGGAGAAGTGTTGCAGTAATACTTGCATGCTTTTATTCCCAAGCAAGAGCTCTTGGCTTATAAATAATCTCCTGCAAGTTTATATTGGGAAAGATCAGGTTTAATCTTAAATTAAAAAGGCCACGATTAGCTATTTTAAAACCTTAGGTCTTCCTAGTTGATCTTTGGGTTCATAAACAATGTATCTTAAGTTAATTAGTTGAAGAAAAAGCATATTTAACATATTTGATCTCAAGTTTATCACTATATTTTGTGAAAAATAGAATTCCTGTATCACAATTTACTGTATGTTTCATGGTATCTTTGATATGGTCCCGGGCGTAGGATCTAGTCACGGGACGATTCACTAAGGAATCTTCTTAATTTCCTTTATTGGAGTTCTTCCCTTTTTTAGAAGACCCTATGTTTCTACGCAAGAGGCCGTGATAAGGTCTTATCCTCCAAGAAGTATTTCTTTGATAATTTGTCTAATACTTTATTCATAAATATCATAGCCTTATATAGAGGCTGGTTACATCAGTTTATTTAAGATAATACTTCTAACAAGAATCGACCAACTAGTTTATTTAGGATAATAATTTTAATAAGAATTAACCTACTAGTTATGATACTAAATTTTTAAATAGAATCCTTCTAAAGTAAGGTCTCCTATTTTGAAGGGATGTTGTAAATCTCCTCTCATTCTGTTACTTCACGAATTTGTTTATGCACTGTATGAAATATGTTTCTTTCCCTGTAGATATATTATCATATATGAATTGGATCATCACAGGTACAGGATTTGGTATACCAAAAATGTACCTAATAGAGAATCAGTTAAAATTCAAACATTACATGTTATGCAGAAACATGAAGAAACTCAAGTCAAGCAAACAACTAGTGGCTCATGTAAGGAAGATTTAGAAGATGATGATCTTGAAGCAGACACAGGAACTAAAGAACACATGGACTAATAAAAAATAATCAAAGTTAATTTATGGCAATTTTATACTCGACCATATTTGGTACTCGTTTAAAGGAGATCGAAGCTTTAACTATAAGATTTTTGCAATAATTGTCTTCGTGCTCTTTCTATAATCTTATAATAGTAAGTGGTATTCAATGCAATTAAAATAGTTCTTACGAAGATAATTGAGAATTTATTTTTATCATTCTAAAATATGGTTATATTTTAAGTTTATACACAAATATGATTGTGTAATTTTATCATTCTTTTGTTTTTGGAATGAAATTTATCTTTCTTAGAAAACATTCTTAAAAATAAATAATAATTCATTTGTACGTTCCCCTCAAAAAAAAAATTCATTTGTACGACATCGTTATGTGCGTGACAGCCACCGTTTGCCGATTAACACGTGACTAATTTCTGATTTCCAAAAGTTTACAGACAGTCAGACAAATAGACCAAATCATTAGTTGGCAAGGAAAAGCAATTCACAAATCAAGATAAAGATGAACGGTGTTTTCCCAGTGGATGATTTTTCCGATCCCTTTTGGCAATCTCCGGCGAACGCGATGAACCGGAGCGCATCCGAGTGGGACCTCGAGAAGTTTCTCGAAGGATTCTCCGGCGGCTCAGCTTCTTCCTCCGCCAGTGACAACAACACAGCGCCGTCTACGGTTTCACAATCTACGACGTCGTCTCGGCGCAAGAATTGCGACGATGATGTAGTTGAGATTCTAAACACACGATTCCACCATCCTCCTTCGCCGCCTACTGTACCTCAGCCGCCCGATATCAATCCTACGGCTTCGATTGATTCCGACGAGTACCGGAAGTTTCTCAAATCCAAACTCTACTTGGAATGCGCAGCTGTGGCCATGAGCGGGGTATGTATGTTTAGGGAAGAGGAAGTTAATTTATGAGTCATTTTGTTGTATTTATGCATGTATTCGACTTGGAGTTTTTGAATGTGGATGTGAATGTAGGTATTGGGTGCAAAGATAGAAGACTTTCCTTCTTTAGCTAAAGGCCAAAGATTGGATGATGTTAATTTTCCGTTAGGATCACAAGATTCCGGTGAGAACTTTAGAGTATCTCGAATAATTGCTGATTATTGTTAAAGCTGCCATTTTTTACTATGCGACGCTGTTGACTCGCTGAGCTTTTCAGTTCTTTGTTATCTGAACAGATTCAAAGATGTTAAGTTGCTGTGTATGTTGGTTTTGTTGAGAACTTGGATGTATACATTAACCGCTTCAAGTTTTTGGAGAATCTGAGGTGTTATGAATGAGGAATTTCTTTTATTATAAGCGAACTGACATGAACCTTACTAGCATTTGTGGGGAGGGTAAATGTCGATTGTGCTAGAGCATACTGACTGAGGAGATTTATTCAATTAGCCAGTTTAGATTATGAATTGTTAGCACATTTAAATCATATCATCTGGATCAACATATGGATTGTTAAGGCATAGATGAAAATTTAACGGTATAACTTTAAAATATAAGCACTATTTGTGATGATCGTCCATTTTGTTGCACCATGCTTGGATATCTTTGACACGTGGGTTTTGTTTTTGAATTAAAAGAACATGAATGTCTATTGGCCGTCTTTTTTTGAAGAAGTGTTGCAGGAATACTTGCATGCTTTTATTCCCAAGCAAGAGCTCTTGGCTCATAAATAATCTACTGGAGGTTTATAGTGGGAAAGCTCAGGTTTGATCTTGAATTAAGAAGCCCATGATTAGCTATTTTAAAACCTTAGGTTGTCTTAGTTAATCTCTGGGTTCATAAACAATGTATCTTAAGTTAATTAGTTGAAGAAAAACTCGTCTGTTTGAGATTGGCTAATTCTCCTAGCGGGTTAGTGCTTAAGGGGGGACTAAATCTTGTGTTGCATTTTGACTTGAAATCCTTTCATGACATTCTTCTTATCTCCTGTTCCACCTAGTAATACAAGAGTTGGGCCTCCCCTGTCAAGTGAAATGCAGCCAAGCCTACTCGGTCCTCTTCTGCCGTCCGTTGGCTTTGAAAAAACTGCTCACAATAGTGCAACCAAACCAGAGGGTCCTTTGAACCATTGCAGGTGAGGAATTCTAACTTTGAGTAATATGGCACCATCAAGGCCTCGAGATTCCCTTCGTTCGGCCTCTCCCGAGGGCTAGCCGAAGCATGATTGCATCTCGCCCCACCTCTATGCCCCCAACAATTCGGTTCCTTTCCTAGCTCCCTAAACCGACAATTCATCTATTTGAATTGGGCAGTCGAGTTCCTCTACTGGAGCTCCTCCATCTGCTGGAAACGCTGCTGAACCCTTTGCATAAATGCCCTGAGCTCATTTTGGATATTCCCTAAGTCGTCCATCGTGCTTGGCTCTGATACCAAATTGGTATGGTCCCGGGCGTAGGATCTAGTCACGGGACGATCCACCAAGGAATCCTCTTGATTTCCCTTGTTGGAGTTCTTTCCTTTTTTAGAAGATCCTATGTTTCTACACAAGAAGGAGACTTGCTCGTGACAAGGTCTCGTCCTCCAAGCAATATTTCTTTGATAATTTGTTTGATACTTTATTCATAAATAACACAGCCTTATATAGAGGCTGGTTACATCAATTATAAGACTTCTAACAAGAATAGACCTACTAGTTTATTTAGGATAATAATTCTAACAAGAATAGACCTACTAGTTATGATACTAAATATTTAAATAGACTCCTTCTAAGTAAGATCTCCTATTTTAAAGGGATGCTGTAAATCTCCTATCATTCTTCATATGGCAAGATGTAGATGATATGTAATGCTTCACCTTACTTCATGAATTTGTTTATGCAACTGTATGAAATATGTTTCTTTCCCCCCAGATATATTATCATATATGAATTGGATCATTACAGGTACAGGATGTGGTATACCAACGGGTCAAAATGTACCTAATGGAGAATCAGTTAAAATTCAAACATCACATGTTATGCAGAAACATGAAGAAACTCAAGTCAGGCAAACAACTAGTGGCTCATCTAAGGAAGATTCAGAAGATGATGATCTTGAAGGAGACACAGGAACTAATGAACACATGGATCCTGTTGATGCTAAGCGTGCAAGGAGGTGACCCAATCTTCTTACTGTCTTTTGCTTGGTTTTTATCTATTTCCAGATATTATTTTTAATGGAAAAGGAGGCATTTTATCCATTATTTGGATGGATAGTCATAATGTGTTGACAGCTTGTGCTTTTGGCAACAAAGCAATCATCGACTATGTGGTATTGTTATATGGATACTCTTCTGCAATAAATGGTAGTTTCTCAAAATTATTTGTTTCTGTCCATCTTGAAAAGTTGGATCAGTTTTGTTCGTACCTGAAATGTTTTTACTGATATTCCTCCACTTTCTACTCTTTTATCTTTTGGTATGGAGGCATGCAAAACTGATAATATTTAGTTTCATATCACAATACAAAAGGGATTGCCCTAAGACAATTATTATGCAAATTTTGATGATTGCTCAGGATGCAGTCAAATCGAGAGTCTGCCAGACGCTCAAGAAAAAGGAAACAAGCACAGCTGAATGAACTTGAGTCACAGGTTTTACCCAGGGCTTTACTTCTAGACCCATTCTTTGTTTTACATTTTTATTCATTGGTTTATTATTCTTTAAGGGTTTCTATGGTTTACTATTCTCCAAGGATTTCTATCTTTTATGATATATTTTATAGGTCGGTCAGCTAAGGGATGAACGTTCGTCATTGCTATCACGCCACACTGATATAAATAAGAAGTGTGATGAGTCCGTTGTTAACAACAGGATTTTGAGGGCTAATATTGAAACATTAAGAGCAAAGGTAAATTGATGTGTTTCTACTTCATCAGTTTAAAGGTCCATTTGAGCACCTGGAATTGCTTAATAATTAACTTTTTGAATCTATTCTGTATGACCCTAATGTCTGTGAGAATGGATCTTTTAGCAAAAGTTTGTAAAACAATTTTGAGTTTGACAAGGAGCATCCTTGGAAAGATCTGCATTGCTGTAGATCTCTCAAAGGCATTGAGTTTCACAACTATCATTGTGTCAAAATAACATTAATTTGATGCCTTATAATTGAGGTTGCTTTGCTTGATATCAGTTATTTGGTTCCGTGGTCTTAGTTTTTTTACCATTTGACTTGCTCTAGATTGTTTTTCCAAAACTAATATAATTATTGTATTTGACGTTTTGAAATGCTATGTGAATTTACTTGATGGGACTTCTATATTGACCACATCAATCAGGTGTCTATAATATGTGCAATTTACAGGTCAAGATGGCTGAAGAACAAGTTAAACGAGTGACAGGTTTGAACCCAATGCTTCTGGCGAGATCCAACTTGCCTATCATGGCTGGCCAAGCTGATGGAGCTCGTGTCGATACTGGACCAGTGCAGCCAATCTCCAGCCGATTCTTTCCCCATCCAAAACTTGTTCCTAATTTTGACTCCCACGCCCCTCATATACAAACACTAAATAACGGGTTCCCCACCAACCCCGCAGTTCCAGTTCCTACAACTACACAAAATGAAAATGGAAGCAATAACATTGGTGGTATGTCTTCTGCGCCACTTACAGCTGGTGGGCAAAGTATGGTTAACAAATCTGGCATGCCAAAGCAGATTGATCCTCTTGTTGGTTCTTGTGAGCCTTTGCTTCCATGTGACCCTGGACTTCCTCACGTGGTTGCGATGGAGAAAGAAAGAAAATGAATTAAAATATAAATTGGGCTTGGACTGGTCATTGCATATCATACGAATGTTGGATTGTTATTGGTTTTAGGTTATGCCATGGTGGTTCTTCCAGCATGTAGATCATTCTTAATTTCGAGATCACATATGTAGACTGTAGCTGTATTTGAGTGTGGTCTGTATTCATTAGACGTGTGAGCTTTATGTTGCGTACAGTTTTTATGTGGTTGTTTCCATCGTATTCATCGCGAAGAGATTTCTAATTTCTTAAGATGTGGTTCATTCAAATTGACATGTTGCCTTAGGAGCAGATTTTCAGATGGATTTGGTTCATATCTGCACAGTAAATGGATTCTAAATTTGAGAATATCGTGACCTTAAATAGTTTTTATGGTGGAAACTTAAGACATCTAGCAACTAATGGGTAATGTGGTTGGTTAATTACAAGCCGGAAATTTCCTTTCATTTGTTCAGTGACTAAAATGTCCGCCACCGCCTGAAGGAACTAGGAAGACGGGACTTCCTCTAACTCCTACTCCTTTAATTTTTTGAAA
This sequence comes from Erythroxylum rufum, assembly GCA_027478365.1. Taxonomy (NCBI): domain Eukaryota; kingdom Viridiplantae; phylum Streptophyta; class Magnoliopsida; order Malpighiales; family Erythroxylaceae; genus Erythroxylum; species Erythroxylum rufum. Next base: position 25,051,927 of record JANIHZ010000004.1, on the reverse strand, counting down.
CTCACATTCATATGTTTTATTTTTGTGATTAACCATAATTGATGATGGTCACTTTTTTTTAATGAACCTAAATGAGATTCTGTGCAATATTTCTTCAGAAGAAAATCTATATAAAAATGATTATAAATATTAGTCCAAAGAAGCAGTAAATTCTTTCTTTTTAAGTTACTCAATCACGAAACCACTTGACAAATTTGCTTATCAAATCGAAATCAATAATCAGATTAGTTCTAAAAATCGATGAGGGCTTAACTAAAAAACATTTAGATGTTGAGAATTATCGGTAAAAAGTTATCGTGTTCTGCATATAATAACCACTTCGATGAGTAATCCAAAATATGGTGAGTTTGAGAGTAGCAGAGGTTGCTCTCTATGTTAAAAAGATAAATAATGTAAAGTAGATTATATCAAATATCCTCAATTATGAGAAAATATTAAATATTTTAACTTCTGTTTAAAAATATATTATAATTAGTGAGAGGATTTAATAACTTTGAACTTTAATTTCTCTAAAAAAATTAATACTTGAAAATTTGATCTAAAAATTTATTAAAAAATATTAATAATAATTTATAGCTCTTGGCATCCCAAATGTGATGTAGATGTTAGTCTTAAGAAAATCTACAACCACTTTATAATCACTAGTACAGGTAACTTTTACTTCCACCCATTTTGAAATATAATCCACGTCAAGAAGTATGTAAGTAATGTCATATGAAGAGAGAAAAACTTCTATAAAATTGATACCCCATATATAAAATATTTACAAATAAGAATGTTTTTTAAATGGTATTTGATCTCTGTATTCTAAATTTTTAGTTTTTTGACAATGTTCACAAGCTTTTACAAAATGTGTACCAAAACAAAGTAGGTCAAAATAATCTATACTCTTACACCTTATAACCTATTCTTTTAGGACAAAAGTGTCCCTACATGCATATGAATAAAAGAAATTTAAAATTGATGGAATTCCATACTAAGTGACACCTTCAAATGATTTGACTGGAACAAAATTTTCATAAGTATGGATCATCTCAAATATAATATTTATCATAACTCTTTATATTATCTTTTTGAGCTCTAGACAGATAACCTAGTAATGTTTTAGCAAACAAATATTTGACTATTTCAACAAACATACAATTTCTTTAATAGAAAAGAGGTGCTTGTCTGAAAAATCACCATTCAGTGGTGATAGTGCTTTGCTGGTGAGCAATCTGCTAAGTTGGTTGGCTACTAAATATTTTGCACCTTTTTTGTTGCTTATTATCAAATCAAACTCTTTTACGAGTCTTGGAGTCACCTCTTTCTTGAAGAGTAAATTCTTAAGAGTTACATGATCATAATAAACAATTACTTTAGTGATAAGTAAATATAGGCAAAACTTTTCTAAAATAAAAGCAGGAAATAGAATTTCTTTGTCAATGGTTTTGTAGTTGCGTTGTACACTATCAAGTGTTCTCGGAACATTATATATAATATGAGAAGTGTTTCCAACCTTTTTCTCAAGAGCACCAATAGTTTGGTTACTTGCATCACATATGACCTCAAAAAGAATTGGTGACTAAATTATGAATGCAGATGTTAAGAAGCCCTTTCTCTTGTCAAACAGTGCTTTACATGCATCTTCAAACTCAAATGTCACTTCTTTTTGCAGCAACCTACATAAGGGCTGAGCAATCTTGGAAAAGTCTTTGATCAAGTATTGGTAGAATCCTTCATGAATAAGAAAATAATGAGCTTTTTGTATAATCACAAGGTAAGTTAAGGATTTAATCAGATCTATCCTTTCTTTGTTTACTTTAATTTCCTGGGAGGATACAATATGTCCTAAATTAATACCTTAACTGCAACATCTCACTACCATAAGACAAATACTCGAATACCCGAAGGACATTCAAGTACATACCTTATGATAATGGTATGTTGGAGCAAAAGCAAATTCGACTTACACATAGCAATCCAACTTACACATGGCATCATCTAACATACTCAAAAGTCACTAAATTTTAAGATCATTCATTCTATTCATTCATAAAACTTACACCATTTTCACCAAACAAATATTTACAAAACCTTATACAAACTCTAGCAAAACTACAAAAATAATGCTAGAGCACTTCTGGTGTCAGCTGACAGACCTCTGAGCCATTTCTCTATCTAAAAGATTCCTTAAATCCTGACTAAGGAACTAGATCTCCTATCTCGTACCTAAAAAGCCACATCATAATTTTTGATGAGTTTTGCAAACTCAATGAATGAACTATCATTGATGAATTCACCGGATTACGTACACACATCACAGATATCACAGATATTCATTCAGAGCATATAATTATTTTTCAGATACACTCACAACAAGGCATAACATATGGTCACTCATTACAGCTT
>JANIHZ010000004.1:24773815-24788399 GCA_027478365.1 Erythroxylum rufum | reverse complement strand
GAGTTAATTGAGTTGAGATTTAATGATGTTTGTAGTTGTTGATGGATTTGAAGTGGTTTTTGTGATGTTGGAGAAGAAATTGAGGTTGAGTAATGTATGAATGCCAATTGGAAGATGAATTGTTGTGAATGATGTTGTAATAAAGGAATTGAAAGTGGATGTTAGGTTTTGCTGAGGATAAAATGTTTAGGTCTGACTTTAAGGGAAATTCTAGAATAATTGAGTTAGAATTGGCCAAAGTTGCCTTCTTTGAAGTTGTAGTTCATCTTTTTAGATTTCCAACGATACCAAGTTTGTGATTTTTCGATCTCGGAGTTGAGAAATATGACCGTTTGAGTGAGGGATGTCAGGCAGGAAAGTGTTACCCGAGAGTTACACGGCCAGCCCGTGTGAATTCACACAGGCCGTGTTTCTCAGGTCCAGGGTGGCATTTTCAACAGTGAGTTACACGGGCAGCCCGTGTAAAATTCACACAGCCCGTGTAAAAATTCGCACAGCCCGTGTAAAATTCACACAATCAGTGTGTTTTGACTTAGAAAAAGATAAAAGTGGAATTTTTGGTCTGCATGAAAGTTGTAGTTCTTGATGTCTACTTTCTAACCGTCTAAAAACAAAGTCAATCCGACATCTAGAACTAAAGTTATGGCATTTGCCCCAAAGTATGTTCAATAGGAATCAGGATATGAACATGTCGGATTCTTTCGGTCATAACTCCCACATCTGACCTCCAATTGAGGTGATTCTTAAACCATTGGTTTCATAAGACATGTACCTTTCTATACATAATAAAATTGTATCATTTGGAGTTGATTTGAGAGAGTTTGCATCAACGTAAGTAAGAGGTTGGTTAGGAAAGCTTGTTTAGTGTATGAGCCTTTTTGGATTTTTGAGCATGTCTTGAGTTGTATAACTCTGTTTGAGGTGATTCTTGCTTCACATAAAACAAGAGATTTAGAGCTATGATTTATATGAAGAAATAAAATCGAAATTTCAACTTGAGGATTTTGAAATTCTGCTCACAAATAGGAGAAATGAGTTCAGGTATAGTGGTAAATCAATTAAGAATGTATGTATGGAAAAAAATGGTAATGGATATGAATTGAAATTGTCCAATAAGGGTTCAAAGAAAGAACCTTTCGGGGTCATATCCACGCTCTAGGTGTCATGGTTTAAGCAAAAGGGTTCATTTTTGGTATCAGAGCAAGAGTGGAAATGCTCTGGTTTAGTTTGGTGTTTCGTAAGAGGTTGGACATCCGGTAAAATGGTGCCCAACACTTTCAGAGCTCGAAGCTCTTTTTCATTCGTTGAGCTTTAAGATCTAATCGTTGGCTACTCTAGTCACAACTGCCATTATATTTCATGCATTTATGCAATGAAATGCATCAATCCTAAATGTATGTTCCCATTCGATCTCCGTCCTATAACATCGGACCTTAGTCCGTTATTCATCATATAAGTGGAATTTCAAGAGCAATTTCACATTCAAACACATTTATCATTAAATATGCACTTAGTCCATCCAATTCACATTCAAGTAGCATTTCAATACCCAAATCCAATAACACAATCATCGGACTCCTTGTCCGGAACTCATCATAAGCAAACACATTCATATCATCAATCCGTAATTAATCAATGTCAAAAATTCAAACAAAACAACCAATAAAAAAAGACCATCTAGGTCTACTCACAGTACGCTCCAGATTAGCATTTGCTTCCAATTTCTGGGAACGCCTGAATGCGGACTTTTAGCATGCATAACACATTTATACAAGATACATATACGTCACAATTTGAACAATCATAGGTGCTTCATAATGCACATGAATGAAATGAAAGATGTACAATACATGTTCATGACAATCCCGGGTATCAAAACATTATAAAATCATTCCCATAACAAAACTCCTCCTCTTTTTCCAAGTCACACTTTCGATCTACTATTCACATAAAAATCAGAAGAATTTGGTCATGCTTTCTTCTAGAAAAGTGTTCCTCTATGTCTTACCATTCCATTGACACTAAAATCACTAAATTTGGTTGAGTAAATTGGGAGATATACCTCAAACAGTTTCGGACTGTTCTAATCCCAAAATAGGGTACTATACACAATTACCATCTAAAAATTGAAAACCTTAGAGATTAAATCAAGATTTGGCTTCTTCATATAATTTGTAGCCATATTTCTTTAATTTACTCCAAATCAAAACCCATCTCATTTAGAAACCTATAGGTCCAAATATGATCAAAACATTGATGTGTGTTCAGTAAACTACTCCCATTGACACTGTCCCAATAGACTCCCACAGTTTCCTTTGATCACTACTCTTTCAATTCAACCCCAATTATCACAAATTTTTGTATAGATATAGGAAAATGTGTTAGGAATCTAATGTCTCCAGAATCAAATCATTTGGAGGTCTAGAGAAGGAGTTATGGTCAAAAGAAGCAACCATGGTTTATGACCTCACTCCTAATGAACCTCTTTTGGCGCGATTATCATAACTCTCACTATAGATCTCTGATTGCTTTTGGTTTTGCACCATTGGAAAGAAGACTTCGATATCTACAATTTCATGAAGACCACCAAGCGAGATTCTACCTCTAAAATGGTCAAATTCGCGATTTTCCAAAGTTGTCCAGTGAATGTCCGTTTAACAGACATGAATCGACCAAACAATACCAATTCATCCGAGAAAGTTCGTTAAACGGACTTCCATGTCCATTTAACGGACATGGCTCGACCTGGGGGTGTTTTTACACCCGAGAAGGTCCGTTAAACAGACCTGATGTCCGTTTAACAGTCATCTGTCACCCAAAACCCCCTTTTAAGCCTCTTCCAAGTTTCCTACACTCATTCTATCATTATATACCCCCATAAACTTCTCAAATTCACCTCTTCTAGCATTAAACCACTTCATAACAACACAAACATCAATTAAATTTCATTAAATCCCTAATTCTCAACCCATTTCATTCATCAAACTCAACTTCATCTTATTCTTCCCAACTTTCTATCTTTTTTTCAAAACATACCTTATTCCTAATTACCAAATATTTCATACTCAAAATTCATCATTCCAAGTTGGTACATACACACATATACACCTCAAGTTTAGCTCAAAATCATCCATACCCATTCATATTCCCTAATTGGTCATAAACACACAAAATAGAACACAAGCATACACATTCATCCACAACCTTAGTTGTACTCAATTTCCTAACTTCATGTCAATATTTGGGATTCTTAAAGACAAAATTGAGATTTAAAGTCTTCATATGAAAAGTAGCCAAATGTCTCTAGTTTCATTCAAACTAAAAATCATCTCAATTGAGTAACAATAGAAATAGTTATGGCCAATAAAGTGGAGCATACTCAAAGATCAATTGCTGCAAAATTTCCAGATTTTTCAGATTTCTAACTTGCAATCTTTACATCTCTCTCAACTTATACCTTCTTATACCTACATTATCTCCTCAATTACATTTCCTCATCATGCTCTACTCAATTTAACTCAAATAACCACTCACAACCAATTCATGATCTAGAATTTAGCATTAACTAAAAACAGAGTATATATATAATTATCCATTAGTAAGCAAAGCTCTACACTCATCCATTCACCCCTTTAGAAATCATTCAATCCCTAAACCTTTATATATACATAAACAAGGTATGAACATACTTCATCATCATCCAAAACACAAACATAAACCTTGCAAAAAAAATCAATTCATCACAACTCAAGTTAATCATCATTTAAGCTTAAATTGCCCATGCCTATGACATTAGAAGCACAACTTACTTGGTTTATCCACTCAATCTTCAAACTCTTCAAGAAGATCACCAAAACCTAGCCTCAAACACCATCCACGATCATCATCCTTCAAAGTGATAGAGATAGGTTTTTATGGTGAGAAGGAAAGAGAAGGCAAAGTGAAAAGGAAGCAATTAAGAAATGAGAGAGCTAGGTTAGTGATGAAGGAGATTAGCACAAACTATCATGAAGAAGAATGGAGCTACGAAGAAGAGAGAAGAAAAGCACCCAAAATTATCTTCCACCAAGAGAGCATCGTGAATTACAAGAGAAAGGTCTAAAAGACATGGCTTGGCAAGTGGCACTTGTCACTTGCCACATGTCAAAATTCTAAGCATTCCACTTGTTTTCCTTCATAAACTAATCCATTTAAACCCTATTCCCAATAAATGACACTTGTCAATAATTCCTAAGGTCATGTATCCAAAATTCCAATGCTATTTGATAGTAATTTTTACTACCATCTATCAATTGGTCTGCCACTTGGCATTTTTCCTAGTCCAAAAATTTCAGAAAAAATTCCTAAAATTCTCCAAAATTGCTAAGTCCACAATTCCACTCTGCAAATCATTTTTCATTACCAATAATCCACAATTCTCAAAACAATCACATTTATTTACAATTATACCCGGACTGTCAATGAATGCATGTACAATATTTTCATGTGCAAAAATCTCATTATTCACATGCATATGTATGTCACAATAGGCATGAGCATGCAAATGCATTTTTAACCTCTCACTGTTCACTTAATTACTATACTAACCTTCCCCTAGGTGATAGGATGTTACAAAAAATCATCTAAACTGCTTAGGACATGTTAATTGCTAATTGATATGATTAAAGGTTGTTTGAGGTATCTGGGTGGTATGAATTATGTTGAAAATGCGTTATCTTTGTGGTATTAACATGGATTGTAGGTGTTTGCGTTACCTGGGTTATGGCATTGACTAGAAAAGTTTGTTCCTAGATAAATTTTCATTAGAGCAAAAACTAGAACAGGAAAACACTGGTAGTTAAAATTGATTGTGAATGAATTTAGCCATTGACAAAATTTTTATTTCTTTCAATAGGCTATATACGGTGTGAATGTAGTTAGGGAGATTGGTTCCTTGCGTCAGGACATCTATATGTCTTCTTCATGTTATGGAAGATAGGAAAATTTGTTAATCATCTTCAGAGAGAAGATTATTATTGGTCTTAATAGAATTTCATCCTCGACAAACTTATTAGAACATTGATAAATTATTGTTGATTTTTAGATATGAAAACAAAGAATAAAGGCTTAAAGTTGATAACAGAGAATAAATGTAAAGCATATATAACAGTATATAGTCTCAAGAATAAGTAAAGGGATACATATAGCAGCTTATATATAAAGAGATATTAGATGAATGCATAAATAATTGTTTTCCAGTAAACCACTATTACATAACTTAACTTCTTTAGAATAGCAGATTATCTCTTAAAGACTAGTAACAAGCATTAATATAGTGAACTTCAAATTGAATAATAAATAAATGATGTTATTAGCAATTGAAACAAGTCATAAAAAATTCTTAAATTGCTTTAGTATGACAATTATGTTTATGTTAAATTGTAAAAAGAAAACATGTAAGTTACATAACTTCATTTACTTCAAGCATACTTCAAATCTTTTGTTTCATTTTAGTGTCTGCGAATTTGCACAAGGTGAGTAGTTAAGTGACTAGTGGCGCACGGGGTGAAGATTCCTCTCATCATTGTGATTTCAAATAATCCTCTCCCTCAAAACTCTCTTGTTACTGCAATGTGGCTTGATTTAAGAGTTCAAGTTATGGCTAGAAGACAAATTTCAAGAATTAAGGTTTATAGAGAAAAGTGATTTTTTTAGTTTCAAGTGGGCTAAAAGTGTTAAATTGATTTTTATGTTGATTAATAGTAATTCTAATATTTTGATAGTTTTAATAATTAAAAAATATTTTTAAATAAAATTTAAATTTAAAGACATTGACTTGAACGTTTAAATAGTCCAAATTATCAACAAATTAATAATACTAAAAATAATAGCTTAAACTAACATATAAACCTTCAGTGGAACTTTAGGAAAAGATTTGCACCTTTTATATTTTTCTTACTAACCTTTAAAATATGTTTATTTGTTCTTAAGTCCACCTCTAATAGCTAACTTAAGTCTCTAGTCTAAAATAACTATCAGCCTAGTAAAGCATTCTTATAATTTTCGTTCTTATAAACTAGTATTAATTATGAATTTTCATATCATATATACTAAGTTAAAAAAGAACGCCTCTAATAACATGGAATAAAACTCTGTAAGTTGATAAAAGAAATGAATAGCTATATACATGTGATCATTTGAGTAGTATGTAAAAATGGTATAGACATAAAATTTCATAGACTCTGCTCATTAAAGGAGTGATAAGAACTGCCGTCACATTTGCTTTTAAATCAACCAGTAACAATACGACAAATGCACAACAACCTGATTGACGATAGAAGTAACAATGTCTCTGCACTTTTCGTGTTCCATAAACACATCCTTGATGCCTCTGCTTAGACCATAGAATCTCAATCTTGTGAATTCCGTACTTTTTTGGCCTTTTAGATGCCTCGACAACTTCAGTCGGTGTACACCAAAAGGACTAGTCATCTATTTTTGTCGTTGATCTGTATAATTTATTCATTAGTTACGAGATGTATGGATTAAACTACGCGTTTCAATTACATCCTCGGTAGCAATGGAAACAATAATGCCTGCATCACTTCTCAATTCTCGTGAATATTAATGTTTTCAGGAAACATTAAAGGGAGTACTCTCTTGGCTCTTTCCATTCAGTGAACACCAGAGCTTTTCAAACGATCAAATTTAACACGTCGTCTTATTTACGTTTCTTCGTATATGATTCAAATATGGTACCCTTTCCACTTTAATATTCCATCCACACGTCCCCAATATCCGTAAACAAAGAGAGAACCTTCGTATTCCAATTAAATTGATTTTTATCGGTTTGTTGCGGAAACTCTTGTTAATTTTTACCAATAATAATAAATTTACCTTGAGCACTATTGCGTTATTGAATTGAATGTGAATGATTATATTAAAAAAATTATATCAGGTAAATTCTTAAGAAAAACGGAAGGGGTCACAAACGGTTCCATTTCTAAACATGTAATTTAATGGCACAATAATTCACTACAACTATATCCGACAATGCCTATTAAATAGACAAATAAAGAACACCAGAATTTAATAAAGTTCGCCCAATTATGCCTAGTCCTCAAATACTACTAAATCAATATTTCATTATTTTAAATAAATAATACAAGTGAAATATTAACAAACAGAGAATTTTTGCCTTAAGAAAGATAGGCAATTTTGGGATATTCAATAAAAGTGAAGGAGCCTTCCTTTTATAACTTAAGGAGGCTCCTCAATTTTCATATTTCTCCATTGTGGGAAATATGTCACTCAACAACTCTCCACCTTGGCATATTTCCCATTTTTAAATCTCTCACAAAACTCATCTTTAATAGTGTCTTCAAATATGCTTTAAAGAGCATATATTCAATTTTTAGCAATATTGATCAAGTTCAAACAATGTTAGAACTTGACCGTAGTCACCACCTTTGTCAACATATCAGTAGAATTCTCAGTGATCTTAATCTTCTAGATTGCTACTCCACCTTCTTCCAGAACCTCTCGTACAAGGTGATAACGGACATCAATATGCTTCATCCTTTCATGGTAAATCTAGTTATTGCTAAAAAGATAACACTCTCACTATCACAATGCACTTTGATGTGTTTCTGTTGAACCCATAATTCACTAAGCAATCCTTAAAGCCAAATTGTTTCTTTCATAGCCTCTGTAGCTGCCATATACTCTACCTCCATAGTTGACAAAGCAATTGTTAACTATAAGGTAGACCTTCAACCAATTGGTGCCTTCGTAAGAGTAAACACATAGCCAATAGTTGGTCGACGTCTGTTCAAATCACTGGCATAGTCAGAATCACAATATCCAACTACACATTAACCATCTTGCTTATCCCACTGAAATACTAAACTAACTTATACGGTGTTCAGAATGTACTGTAGAATCCATTTCATAGCTTGTCAATGTTCCTTTTTAGGATTATGCATATACCTGCCCACAACCCCAACTTTCTGTGAAATGTTGGCCTTGTACACAACATAGCATACATTAAGCTACCAATAACATTTGCATACAGTACTATTGACATATATTCTCATTTTGCATCATTCTTTGGAAACAAAGATGCACTGAGCTTGAAATGAGGAGTGTGCGAAGTACTGACAGGCTTTGACTTTTCATTCAAGCCAAAATGTTTTTGTATCTTTCTCAGATATTGTTTCTGAGTCAAACAAAGTCTCCTTGATTCTCTATCTCTATTTATCTCCATATCGAGAATCTTCTTGACTTCAGTTAGATCCTTCATTTCAAACTCCTGATTCAACTGGATCTTTAATCTCTCTATTTCTCTTAGATTCTTTGAAGCTATCAATATATCGTCAACATACAAGGATCTATCTTATAGCTTGCGAAAATACAAATAGTGATCATATTTGCTTCTTATGTACTTCTGCCCCATCATAAACTTGTTAAATCGCTTGTAGCACTGCCTCGGAGATTGCTTCAATTCGTACAACAATTTTTCAAGCTTGCACACCATATTCTCTTTTCCAACAACTTTAAAACCTTCAGACTAAGTAATATAGATTTCGTCCTCCAAGTCCTTATGTAAAAACGTAATTTTTACATCCAATTGAACTAGTTCAATATCAAACTCTGCTACCAAAGCCAACAAAATTTGATTACAGGAATGTTTTACAAGTTGAGAAAAAACTTCATTATAATCAATTTCCTCCATCCGAGCATAGCCTTTGGCCACCATCTCTACTTTCTAGCGAAAATCATTCTTGTCAGGAATTCCATCTTTCTTTGCATATACCCATTTGCATCCAATTGTCTTCTTTCCCTTCGGGAGATTAGCTAGCTTCCATGTTTGATTCTTATGAAGAGATTGTATTTCTTTATTCATGGCTATCCTCCACTTATCTTCTACTGAATTTTGAACTGCTTCCTTATAAGTGGTAGGAATGTCATGAATTTCAATTGGAGATACATAAGCCATCATATTAATATAACGAGAAGATTCTTGAGTGTTCCTCTTTGGCTTTCTCAATGTAATTGGTAATTATTGTTATGGAGATTCTTAGGTTGGAACCTCTTCTTCATCTGACTCCTCTTTTGCCACAGGAGTTTCTGCATCTGTTTCATCATTTGTTATGGTAACAATTTGTCTTTCAGACTCCATCTGTTTTAGAGTACCATTTGTTCACTCAATATTTTCAATGGTCACCTTTCTTAACATGGTAGATTCATTAAAGATAACATCCCTAGTAAAAATTATTATTTTTTGACTCTGAGCATCAAAGATGATATCCTTTCACACCAGAGGTGATCCCTATGAAAATTACATTCTTTACACGTGGATCCAACTTTTACTCCTTAACATGGTAGTATACAGTGGAACCAAACACATGTAAGGAATCATAATCTATAACAGGTTTTCCAAACCATTTCTCCAATGGCATTTTACTACCAATAGTACTAGATGGTAAGCATATGTAATAGCTTTAGCTCAAAATTCTCTTCCTAATCCATCATTGGACAACATACACCAAATTTTCTCCAGTAATGTCTAGTTCATACATTCTATCACCCCATTTTGTAGTGGTGTATCTCTAACCATGAAGTTTCTGATAATGTCTTCATCTTCAAAGACTTTTAAAAATAGATCACTCATGTACTCCTCACCATTATTTGTACGGAGATGCTTAATCCTTCTACCTATTTGAGTTTCCATTATCTTCTTCCATTTAAGGAAAACTCTAGCACTTCATCCTTAGTCTACATAGTATACACCCATGCTCTCTTGGAAAAATCATCAACAAAAGTCATATAATAATATTTTCCTCCCAAAGAAACTTTCGTAGAAGGTCACCACACATCAGAGTGAATATAGTCCAAAATACCCTTGGAATCATGGATTATTGTTCCAAATTTTACCCTTGTCTTCTACCCTTTGACACAATGGTCACAAAAATCCAATTTATAAGTCTTCAACCCTTTCAACAATCCTTTATTTACTAAGAGATTCAAATATTTTTTTACCTACGTGCCCCAAGCGCATATGCCATACCTGGTTGTTTCTAACTCCTCATCACTAGAAACTACTGCTGCTGTTTCAATAACAGTAGTACCCAGATAATGATACAATTTATTATTCATCCGTACTCTCTTTAATACCACAAGTGCACCAGAGATGATCTTCATCACTCCATATTATGCTACCACCTCAAGACCCTCTTCTTCTAAGGCCCTTATAAAAATAAGATTCTTTGACAAACTTGGCACATAACCAACATCTGTCAATATTCTAACTGATCCATCTTGATTCCTCAAATGAATGGAACCAATCTTATGTATAGTAAAAGGGAAGTCATTTGCTTCGTAAACAATTTTATCTTCTAGTTCTCTAAAATCATATAACTAATCCCGATTGGGACACATATGATGACTGCATCCTAGATCAAGCAGCCATGCATTAGAAGAGCTAGTTAATGACGTAATAGCAAGTAAAGAAATTGAGTCTTCATCATTAGACTCAGCTATATTTGAATATGCACCATCCTTTCCTTTATTAAGTTTGCCTTTATTTTTGAGCTTAGGACAATCCTTTTTCCAGTGCGCTTTGTCCCCACAAAAGGCGCATTCATCTTTGCTCAATTTGGGCCTAAACTTCGATTTCCCTTTCTTTCCTTTAGTCTGGCTTTGCAAATGGTCTCTGACCACCAAAGCTTCCGCAACTCCACTTGTACGTTCTTCCTTTGTCTTCCTTCTCAATTAATGATTGTACAACTGTAACTTCACTAAGAGACACAGTAGCCTTCTCATGATGTAGAGTAGTTTCAAGAAACTCAAAACTCCTCAGGAAAGGATCCCAACAACATCAAAATTAGATATTCATCTTCAAATGTCACATTCAAATTCATTAAATCAGTAACTGATTGATTAAAACTAGTGATGTGATCATTTATAGTGATACCCAAATCCTAAGAGAAACGAATTAGTCTCTTCTTTATATGAAGCTTATTTTGACTGCTTTTCTTCAAGAATTCTTCCTCCAATGCATTCCACAATTTATGTGCAGAAGTTTCTTTCAAGAAAGCATACTTTTGCTCTTTGGAAAGAAATGATCAAATTGTACCACATGTCAAACGATTTATAGTCTTCCAAACTTTCTCCTCAACATCATCTGGTTTCTTTTCTTCACTGGTAATGTCAAGGCCTTGCTGAAAAAGAGCATCTTGAACCTCACTTTGTCACATGCCAAAATGACTCGTACCATTAAAATTTTTTACCGAAAATCTTACATTTGTCATTATAGTTCTCGCCAAAATGGAAGAAGAAGTCGCAGTCAATGTGAATGGCGTCAAATTTTTTTCTGTCTTTTATCATCTCTGTTACAATTTATATTCGAAAGTTGCCTTTGTGGAATGCCAAAAGCCTAAGGAAATTTTTTGTGATATGGAAGATCAGACTATGCTGCAACCACAGAGCATACCAAGAGGAAACCTTGGCTTTAATACCAATTGTTGTAGAAACTCAGGTTAATTTTCACCAATAATAACAAATTCACCTTGAGCACTATTGCATTGATGAATAGAGTATGAACAATTGTACTGAAGAATCACATCAGGTAAATTCTTAGGAAAGACTGGAGTAGCCACAAACGGTCCCACTTAAAACCCAATCTCCTTAAACAAAATTTTCCTAGATATGTAATTTAATAATACAATAATTCACTACAACAATACCCGATAATAACTATTAAATAAAAAATAAATAACACCATAATTTAACAAGGTTCGGCTAATTATGCTTAGTCTTCATATACTACTAAATTATTATTTCATTATTTCAAGTAAATAATACGATTGAAATATTACAAAGAGAGATAGAGAATCTTCAGCATTATTCATGCGGTAGATTGGCATCAACAATCAACAATAAATGCAATTAGTTTCAGGGATCATATAATCTGGTGGTAGTAGTGCGTGGCAACGGCACACCATTGCGGGAGGAAATCCTTACAATTGAGTAGGAATAGAGGAAGAAGAATCCCTACCGTTCAGCGGCATCAAGTACTTGGTACAAAAGTTGCAAAACAATAATCATGACCTGGTACCCATGTTTTCTTTGCAGTCTAAAGAGAAAGAAAGTTTGAATCTTGTCCGGTTTTAGAATAGATGAATTTTGAGTTTATCTTCATCAAAACAGTATGATCATTACTCTTTGTGGTCCAAGTATTATGAAAGAGAAGGCAATGTTTTACACGGCCAAGGATGAAGGATGTCGTGTTTGGATGAGAACAAAGGAAAAGAATGGATGCCGTCCCGTGTAACATTTGGACCGACACAACCACAAGTAAACAGAAATAAGCAAGAAAAGTGCACGAGATAGAGAGTGATAAAAGAAAGCATTGAAATTCACAATTCACGAGAAGGAATCAATTTTGTTCCTAAAGCTTTCTTCTTCTTCTTGGTCTTTTATTGCTTATCCGTTTCTTGACGGTACATTTGTTTTGGCTTGGCTGAGGACTGTGAAAGGGTCTGGTCCCCTGCAAGACTTTATTCATACTCCTCCCCAGCAACAACTAATTAACTAATGCTTTTTCTTCACCTTCCTTAATCGAGAAAACCAAAGCTTTTTCTATTGATCCGTAATAAATCAGATGTATTAAAAAAAACGAGTAATTATTTGTAGCTTTATTCTCCTTGAGTTCTGGGTTAAGGGTTTTCAAATTCTTGTTTCGAACACTTGCATTACAGATGTTTGAGAAAGAGTAACCCCGACTGAAAAATGCAATACGAAATCGTACGTTAAGCTTCGTTTTGTATAATCGCTCATCTTAACGTGTGTGATTCCTTGGAGACCGTGATCTCAATAAATCGCTTTAATTAAGACACTTGGATCCTTCGTCAACCCAACTGCAAACTTTAGCTTTCCAATTACACTTGGTTGATTCAAGTTGAAACGAGAAAAACCAAGTTTGAACTGAATCATGAACAACTTTGGTTTTGATGATTGTGAAAATATAACATTAGAAACTCTCAGCCACCATCATAAAGCTGATTGCTTTTTGGAAAGTTCATGTTGCGTCGTGTATGTTACAAAACCTTAGGTTTTTGCTCTTTGCTTCTCTTTTGTTACATGCGACATGCTTGCTACACATTTTTTGGATTAGATCATAAAATGACAACTTTGGACAAAACCAGGTTGAACCAAGGAAGATGGAAACGGTGCCGTGCGAAAGCTTGTTCAACAGGAAAAGACAAAAATAAGGACCGGATTTAAGAAATGAGGAAAAAGATGGACCACTTAGCATGGAAATCAAGCATACAGTTAACTGAACATGACAAGCAATTTAAGATGGAGGAAGATTTCCATACAACTGAACATGACAAGCAATTTAAGATGGAGGAAGATTTCCATACGCAATCACCTAAGCCGTGAAGGAGTGGGTGAACTTAATACACATGCTGTCTGGCAAATTTGGGCAAATAATTTTTGCCTTTTGCCCTATATAGGATACGTTATTCCGCGGATAAACTATGAATGCAAAGGAAGAAAAAAAAGAGTTAGGTGGGTTGTCACTTAATAATAATGTCAATGCTGTGGCCAGTAGTTCTTAATTAGCTAGTTTTTGAGTTTCCATCTCTTTCATTACAGAACTTCACCTCTTTTTATATTTAATTATTAAATAGAGGAGCCAGGTTTATTTTTATTAATAATACAAGGTTTTGTCGCGGATAAAGTTGGGAGTGTCAAGAAAGGAGCCTAAATTTACAAGATGCAATGACTGAACTCCAAGTTTACAAGAGCAAATGCCTGTATCATGTTAAATTGCTTTTTAGTATATGACAGAACACCTAAGGCATCAGCATACTAAAGAAGCCAGCTATTACAACAGCCTGGTCATACCTAAATTCCCAGAGTGATCATGCAATAAATACTCTCCAAGCCAAATATAGCTCACGAGATGTTCTACTTGATTTTATAATCCCACTTTTGATTCGTACCCCACACAAATAGATTTTACTGCTTACCATTCATTTGCAGTAATTACGCGCACCTCATAGGCACGACACCTGGGAGTTGATCCTCTGTCTCCAATTACTACTCAGGCCCTCTTATACCCCTTGGTAATTGGGGATAGAGGATTTCATGGGACGACACCTAGCCCCAGGACCTTCTTTTTGGAGATCAAATCTTCTGTTTCACTCTCCCCATGCACCTGTGCCTATAAAATCCTATCCATCCATTTGCCCTCCTCCTGGCCATCAAATTCTGTTCCTCTCTTCCATCAAGAAAATAATACAGATAAAAGTCACCACAAGACGCACAAATGAATAAAACTAGAAATTAATATTAAGTGCTTTGGAGGGTTTCGCTTCCTCTCTAATTTTGTTCATTCCACTGTCCCAGTTTCCTGATTGCAACTTAAAAATAATTCCGATTTAAAATGATGGGAATGAAACTGCAAACAATCCTTCATCTAGGGTGCTATTAAGATTTGGACATCTAATAAAAAGATAATCCACAATGATTAATAACAAGTAAAAACACAGAGAAGGAAGACAAAAAGTTTCAGGCAAAATCTGTACATGCTGTT
>JANIHZ010000004.1:24688457-24698817 GCA_027478365.1 Erythroxylum rufum | reverse complement strand
TAGATAGATATACGATTTATTCTATATAACCAGTCTTGTATACACAATCAAACTATGAATGAAATACCAAGTTGACATGGTATCAGAGCCATGACACCACAGATCCCAGAATAAAAAAAAGGGGGAAACACAAGAGATTGAGCGAAGACATGGACGTCACTCCATCTACAGGAAGCTCTCAAATAGAGAGTACAACAGTTTCAGATCTGACATCCAGACTATCTCAGATGCTGAACCAGACACCTACCACGATAAATCAAGAATCGATCGCTGCAGTAGTTGGCACCAAATTGGACGACAATAACTATGGAATTTGGTCCCAAGTCATGGAGATGTACATCTCAGGCAAAGATAAGTTAGGATACATAAATGGAGAACTTCCACAACCAGAAGAGACAGATCCAACATTCAGAAAATGGAGAACAGAAAATGCAGTGGTTAAGGGATGGCTGATCAATTCTATGGATCCAAAATTGATTGGCAATTATATAAGATACCCAACTGCGAAAGCGGTTTGGGATGCAGTTGCTACAACATATTTTGATGGTAGTGATACATCACAGGTTTATGATCTCAAAAGAAAAGTGATGAAACTCAAACAGGGAGGAGGATCTATAGAGACATATTACAATAATCTTCAAGGTCTTTGGAGAGAAATCGATTTCCGTCGTCCGAATCCGATGAGGTGTGAGGTTGATGTTCAAAAATACAATGCCATTCTACAAGAAGATAGAGTCTATACTTTTTTGGATGGACTGGATGATCGTCTTGACAAAGTCCGAGGAGATGTTCTTCAAATCCAACCATTTCCTTCTATAGAACAGGCTTATGCCTATGTTCGTCGAGAAGATCTAAGGCAAACGGTGATGTTGACCAAAGGCGATGGTGTGTTGGGGGCTGCTATGTTATCCAAAAGAGAGCATATGAATTCACAACAGTCTACTCTTCGTATAATTTCTAATGGGAAGTTTGGAACCTCAACTAAGTCAAAGCAACAGGTAGAGGAAGGGAGCTGTACACACTGTGGGGGTACAAAACACACAAAAGACACCTGCTTTAAACTTCATGGATATCCAGATTGGTGGCATGAACTCAAAACAAAAAAGAAGCGTGAAGCTGGTCGAGTGGCATTTGCAACTGCTGGAGAGTCTTCCGCTGGATTAACAACTCAACAACAAGATCAATTCCACCTTGTACCACAACACGATCCTCCACCAGCAGAGGCAAACAACTCAAAAGCTCTTAATAATCCAGGTAATAATGAGTGGATTGTTGATTCAGGGGCAACGGATCACATGACATATGATCCTCAAGACTTGGTTGAAACAACACAACCAAGAAGGACATGCATTACCAATGCCAATGGAGTTTTATACCCGGTTACTGGGGCAGGAAAAGTTGAACTATCACCTTCTATTTCATTATCAAATACATTACTAGTCCCTTCCCTTTCAAATAAACTGCTATCCGTGGGCCAAGTAACTGAGGAATTGAATTGTTGTGCTTTGCTTTACCCCTCCTTTTGTTTATTTCAGGATATTCTCACCAGGGAGATTATTGGTCGTGGTACTAAAAGAGAGGGATTGTATTACATGGATGACTTTGCACTTGGCCAAGCAAACAGTACACGTCAAGGAGGAACCAAAGAACAACAGATTTGGCTTTGGCACCGTCGACTAGGACATCCATCTTTCTCCTATCTACGACATTTATTTCCAAGTTTGTTCTCCAATCTACATGAGTCTGTTTTTCGGTGTGAAACTTGTATCATGGCAAAGAGTCATCGTGTGTCATATCCCATAAGTCAAACAAAATGTGAGACACCATTTATGCTAATTCACTCCGATGTTTGGGGACCAGCTCCTGTTTCAGTTGCGTCAGGTCTCAGATGGTTTGTTATTTTTGTGGACGATTGTACCCGCATTACTTGGCTCTATTTAATGAAAAATAAGGATGAAGTGTTTGGCATTTTTCGTTCTTTTCATAGCATGATCAAGAATCAATTTTCAGCTAATCTTCAAGTTCTTCGTTCTGACAATGGTGGAGAATATGTCAATACCGAATTCAGAGAATATTTTTAGGAAAATGGTCTCTTACATGAAACTAGCTGCTCTCAAACACCACAACAAAATGGTGTTGCAGAGCGAAAGAATAGACATATTCTTGAAACAGCGCGTGCACTCTTAACTGACGCCCACACACCCAAAAGATACTGGACTGATGCTGTTGTCGCAGCCGTCTACTTATTGAATAGAATGCCATCTCGGGTATTAGACTTTGAAACTCCATTACAAGCACTTGCTCGTCATGTGACTTTACCTTCCGTTATGATGCTGCCTCCTAGAGTTTTTGGGTGTGTAGCTTATGTGCATCTTCACAAAAATCAGCGAAGTAAGCTTGATCCATGTGCAGTTCGCTGTGTTTTTCTGGGGTATGGAGCCCATACCAAAGGCTATCGATGCTACGATCCAACTACAAGACGACTTTACACCACAATGGATGTCACCTTCCTTGAGAATGAATTCTTCTATTCAGATTCATGTTCTGCTCTTCAGAGGGAGGTACATGATGATGAAGAGCAGAATACGTGGGAGAATTGGCCAATGTTCCAAGACATGACCTTGGGTATAATAGGAGAAAATCAACCAATGATGGTAGCAGATGATGTGATGGCTCCAAAACTAGGGAACAGAAGTGAAGACATTGGAAATCCAGAAACAGGAAATGAGCAGACAGAAGCAAGTGAGAAGGACGAGTCAAGTAGACAGCAGCAACGACAGTTAACCTCTCCTAATTTAGTACCAATCGACCACTCCCCTGAGAATACTCCTGAGGTACAATCTCTAAACTCCTCTCAAAATAATCATACAAATGATTCTAATGTTTACAGATTACCATTTAGACATAATCGAGGTAAACCACCAAATCGATACTCACCAGATCATGAAGAGAGGAACGCAAACTACCCAATTGCTAACTATGTTTGTACTCAGAAATTATCGTCACCTCTCAAGGCATTTGTACACAAAATATCATCTGAGCAGGTTCCGAATACAGTACAAGAAGCCATGAGTAGTCCAAAATGGATTCAAGCTATAATGGAGGAGATGACAGCCTTGCAGAAGAACGATACATGGAAACTCATGCCTCTACCAGAAGGAAAGAAAGCAGTGGGATGTAGATGGGTGTTCTCGATTAAACACAAGGCCGATGGAACAGTAGATCGGTACAAGGCAAGACTCGTAGCAAAGGGGTATACCCAAACTTATGGCATAGACTATCAAGAAACATTTTCGCCAGTAGCAAAGCTGAATACAGTCAGGGTATTGTTGTCTCTTGCAGTGAATTTAGATTGGCCTTTACATCAATTCGATGTAAAGAATGCATTCCTTCATGGGGATCTTGCAGAAGAAGTGTATATGGATATACCACCCGGCTTCACAACTTCTCGAGCTAGAGTGGTATGCAAATTACAGAAGGCACTTTATGGACTAAAACAGTCACCGAGAGCATGGTTTGGAAGATTTAGCATGGCGATGTTGAAATATGGGTTCAAACAAAGCAATTCAGATCATACTTTGTTTCTAAAGCATCGGCTAGGGAAGGTAACAGCTTTAATTGTCTATGTTGATGACATGATAATTACAGGGGATGATAATGATGAAATCTCTAGCTTACAGAAGTATTTGGCAACTGAATTTGAGATGAAGAATCTTGGGGGATTGAAATATTTCCTTGGGATTGAGGTAGCACAATCAAGTCAAGGAATTTGTCTTTCACAGAGAAAATATGTTCTTGACTTACTTGCTGAAATAGGGATGCTTGACTGTAAGCCTGCAGATACTCCAATAGTCCAAAATCATGGATTAGGAAAGCAGCCAAATCAGACGCCCATAAACAGAGAAAGGTACCAACGGCTCGTCGGAAAATTGATCTATCTCTCTCATACACGTCCTGATATCGCATATGCTGTAAATTTGGTGAGTCAATTCATGCAAGATCCTAGTGAGGAACATATGGGTGCTGTGCTTCGGATTTTACGATATTTGAAGTCTTCTCCAGGAAAAGGGCTTGTTTTCAGGAAGCATAATCATTTGAATATTGAGGGTTATACTGATGCCGATTGGGCTGGAAGTCTTGCAGACAGGAAGTCTACATCAGGATATTTCACTTTTGTGGGAGGAAATCTAGTCACTTGGAGAAGCAAAAAGCAGAAAGTGGTTGCGTTATCAAGCGCAGAAGCAGAGTTTAGAGGCATGTCCAAAGGACTTTGTGAACTTCTCTGGTTAAGACAGTTATTAAGGGAAATTGGCAAGTCAACCACGTCGACCATGAACTTATTTTGTGACAATAAAGCTGCTATTGAGATTGCACAAAACCCAGTCCAACATGACAGAACAAAACATGTTGAAGTAGATCGACATTTCATCAAAGAGAAGCTTGAAACCAAGATTGTTCAATTCCCATTTGTGAAGTCGGAAGATCAGTTGGCAGACATTCTCACAAAGGCAGTGTCGAGCAAGGCCTTCTATAGTTCACTTGACAAGTTGGGCATGGAAGATATTTATGCACCAACTTGAGGGTGGGTGTTGTCATGAGCTGAAAGATTGGAGTGCTTCCATGATTTACGTTCCAATTATTATGTCCAGATTGTATAGCCATAGATAGAGATTAGCAATAACTACTTACCATAGATAGATATACGATTTATTCTATATAACCAGTCTTGTATACACAATCAAACTATGAATGAAATACCAAGTTGACAGGATGAAGGGTTTATAATATAATATAATGTAAAGTTGTTTATCATTTTACATTATATTCTAAACCCCCAAGTCGTAGGTTTTTTATTTTTACTGTTTAGAATAGAATGAGATATAATATAAAATCATCTTCTATTTCATTTCATTCCCTTCCATCCCATTTTATTATAAACCCTCATTTTAAACGACGCATTTTATTTCATTCCATTAATAAATCTCCAACCAAACATAGCCTCGCCTACAAATATGTTATTTCTTGGAAATGTTTCCACCTCCAAACAAACTCATCCTCTTCAATAACACTTTAGACTTGTACTTTTGTTCAACCTATTCAATGAAAAAAGAGAAGACTCAAGGATTAGTCTATTAGGGATATTTTTGTCTTCACCTTTCAAACTTTCATTAACGTAAGGATTAGAGTATTTTTGTTTCTAGATCTTCTTTCTTATCATTTTCATCTTCCTTCTTGAAGTCTTTAGTCCATAATGTTATTGGGTTCTGATTTATGATTTGAGAATCGGTTTCAAGACAATTTACAGGGTTGAAAATCTGTGATTAAAGCTTTTATGTAAAGTATAGGAATAAGCAATAAGCTGACTAGATCCAAATTAATTAAATATTAATTTATTAATTGTTCTCATGAGATTTGTATTAAGTTAGACGACCTATTCCTTGAGGATTTAGTTATTGAATTATTGTTGTGACTAGTGAGTTGTAACCTATTAATTAATTTGGATCTGGCGAGCTTATTGCTTATTGCTTATTCCTATTGTCTCATATGACAATAATTTGATAATTGCAAAATTATAACTTCATAAGCATAAACATGTAAACTGTAAAGTATAATATCTCTTTGTATTTAGTGGTTATGCAAGTGATCATTCTCTCAAATGCTTTCAATTATTATTTTGATTCCTTAAAGTAGCCCTATCAATTGTATTAGTTGATGAAAATAATGCGTGTATTTTTTTACATTCTTTTAAAAAGATATATAATAAATAATTTTTTATAATAATAAGACATAACTTCTTTTACAAATATAATTTTAATTTGTATTATTATTCTAAATTTTATATTAGATTCATATTTATTTTGAATTAATAGATTTGATTTACTATTAGTTCATTATACAATAATAAATTTTGATTTTTAATAAAATATTTTATTTGTACTTATTTAATAATATTTACTTCTTATTCAATATTCATTTCAGTTTTACAGCAATTTAATACTAAGTAAACCTTTAAACTGTAAATCTTTTCTTTGATTAGTTCAATATTCGGTCAAGCTTTTAAAACCATTATGCAAAATTAAATTATGAATGGTCTAAATCAAATTTAAAAACTCATAAATTCAATCAGTTTCACTTTTATTCAAACTTTGGAAAATTTTATTTTCTTAATTTATTTACAATTTTTACACAACTTAAAGACTGCAAAAACTCCAATTCAACTTAGATTCAAGTACCACTCAATATCGGATCAACTTTAGACTTGGATTTCACATGGATATAAAATAAGCTGGAGAAATAAGATCAATAAAGCATACCCTAAAAGTCCACATAAAGTTTAAAAGAAAATTTGGTTCACGCCACGGTAATTTTGTCTTAAAGCAAAAAGATAACTAAAGGAAACCAGAGAATAACAGAGAGAGGACGATGTCTTTGAGGAATGACGCAGGCACAGTTGGACAATGTAGCTCTGAGGAATTGTTTGTACAGACGATAAAAGGGATTCGAGTCGAGTGACATAATTCTTCATTGGTCTCCCAAATCCTTTGTCGTTTTCTCATCTTATACTTTTAGACTAGGAATTTCTAATTGGCAAGCCTAAGACTGAGAGAGACTGTTAATTCTCCTCAGCAACCATTGAAGTCGAATGTTGCAATTAGTCCTATCCTAAGCATCCTTCACGGAGACTCATGCTAGCTATATAAAATGATGTTCCCTCCTACTTTAGCCAATCAAAGATGATAAATTTTTGGTTTTGTTACATTCTCCTTAGACCTTAGATTAGGGTATGCTTTTTGGGATACCTAATTAGGGTAAACTATTGGTTAGTAATCATGTTAAAGGCTAAATTACAATTGTATTTTTTTCGTCTCTTAGACCTTATATTAGGGAATGTACGTTACTAAAGCAGTTCGTTGACTATAGGGGTTATTACTCTTCCTAGACCGTAGAATTAATAGCCGTATAATTTTATTCGCATTAACATCATTATTCATTAATATAAAGAATAGGACTTCTTCTTCTCTCTCATTGATGTAGGCCGGAGGCGCCTAAGAAAACAAAAGTGAAAGTGACGGTATAATAATAAGTGAATGCCTCAACGGTCTCTTTAGGATTGAAAAAAGGAGGATATGTGGCTGTGCTGGTGTCTCCACTTTGCTTGGGAAGCGTAGCCTTACTGCAAAAAAGTAGTGGGCTTTATCATCGATACAATACCTCACTCACTCTTTGGCAGATGAACATGGCGAAGCTAAAAAGAACATGGAGTCACTGTTCTAAACTCGCCTAGATAATCACGGGTTAGCAGGATAATTGGCAATGTTTAAGTTCTCCAATGCAAACTGATACTAATATACAAGTTCATGCTTGGATCGATGCGATTCACTGTATGGAGAAATATTAGGGGTGACGCAATGCTTTAGTTGGTGATTGGGAGGCAACAAATCTGCATCAATATCAAGGGTTATAGTGTGTATATATATATATATAATTGGATGGATGGTGGAGCTTCATGTTGTACGATGAAAGGAAAGAGTGAATTACCAACAAACCCATCTTACTCCTAGTCCTAGAACTAGAAGGGCATACTTTTCTTTTTTCTGAAAAGTACAATATAAAAAACTACGCGCAGTGGGCTATGTTTGTGACTACGGTGGGCTAATTAGTGTTGATTTATAGGTCTCACATGCAAGAGTTGCCCACCAGGTACAACTCAGCATTCCCAAGTCATTAGCTGCCATGCGGGCTCTGTACTTCTGCAGTTTCAAGGAATACATCCACGGAGATGCTGCTAGTCTGGGTGGGACATAGCTAGAAGGAATCGCATGTATCAGTCTTTTAAGAAGAAGATTTTTTTTTTAAAAGAGCTGTATTTATAATTGTCGTGATTAGTCAACTTGAAGCAATGTTTAATGCTCTCGGTTTTCAAACGGTACTGATTGTTTTTATAATGTCAAAAACGTACTACGACATTATTCATTAATTTTTTTAATGAGTCCCATACCATATTTGTATTCTACCAAACAAAGAATCGTAAAATAACAAAATTTTGTGAGTCCCGTGTCACATGTTCCTCTCTCTTTGTATTTCCTTTATTATTTTTTGTCCCTACGAGGTGTCTTAGGAGAGTCCTAATTATGTGAAGATACCTTTAAGCCATTCATACTCAGACTAATCCCCGCTCGAACTGAGTAGTTCCCTTGTGGGAGGCAAAGCTCTGACTTCAAATTTTGAACGGCTGCATAAATGAGGGCGGTTTGAACCCGCAACCTCACTTAAGTCAGGAGAGGCC
This sequence comes from Erythroxylum rufum, assembly GCA_027478365.1. Taxonomy (NCBI): domain Eukaryota; kingdom Viridiplantae; phylum Streptophyta; class Magnoliopsida; order Malpighiales; family Erythroxylaceae; genus Erythroxylum; species Erythroxylum rufum. Next base: position 24,690,530 of record JANIHZ010000004.1, on the reverse strand, counting down.
CCTACCAACTCACATGTTATGATCTTGAGTTATTATTAAGAATGACAAAATTGACCCGGTTTAATTTCCGCCTAAGTTGATTGAGCCATAAGTTGAAACTGCTTAACCCATGGTTTGATGAAATAGTACAAAATGACATCTCTTTTTTTAATTTTTATCAAAAAATATGAGGTCGGGCCTAATTGACCCTGCCCGCCATGGTACATAGGGTTGAGGGCCCGATCATGAGGCTGGCCAGCTTGTGGGTAAGGCGAGGAGTTGCCCGGACCTGGCTTGGCCTAATGCCATCTTTAGCTATGATCCTATCTACTTACTTACTTAAAACTCAATCCCCACTCCTCCATTTTCCTCTAAAAAATTTCAATGATTTATAAAGCATTTAATGCTTCTGAATTCAGTAAATGCTTATGCTTACAGAATGTCAAAACTTTTGAGAAGCAACAACATTTAATGCTTTTCGAATAATGGTTTACATAGAGCATTTAATGCTTCTTCAAAATAGAAATCATCATTTTCTACTAAAATAATCTTATTGCTTTTGAAATAACCTTTTGGTTTAAGTGGCTCATGTAACGCTTCTCGAAAATCATGCTTTTTTACTTAAATAGCCCTAATTCCTAAATCGCCGATAATCTACATTTCACAGAAGTAGACAAGGCACCCAGATACCATCGATGATTCATAAGTAGACAAGGCACCTGGGATAGTCTTCTTCATTATCTGTGCATAGCTCCAAGCACCGTCTAGCATACACAAAGCACGACACAATTTTCGAGTTAACTATGTAGAAAGTGAAGTGGTTCCTTGGATTTTTGTAGGAAGAAGAAGTTTTGAAGCAACTCAATATCTCTGTTTATGTCTCTGTCCCTGTCACCCCAGAGCTGCTTCTTAAGATTTCAATCCCACGACGATTCTTCCATGACTCTTATCCCTGGAAATTGACGGTACCAAAAACTCTTTTTGAGTTTTCTTTCTCAGCTCATGAATTTTATTTGTTAAGTTCTTTTCTTTTTCTGGGGTTTTCTATTCATGTTCTGAAACATTTCCTTTCGCGCTTTGTTTGGGTGTGTGTAAGAATTGAAGTGAACTGGAGATGTCTCTGTGCTAAATTTTGTGTTTAATTCTCTCTTCTGATTGAGTATTAGAGAACTTTTTTTCTCAGGAATGGAAGTTCTTACATTCTTATAATTTTTTTTTCTCGTGCTGAAATAGATCTTCTGGGTACTGACTTTTTCTTATGCTAATAGATTTTGGTCTTAACGTGCGTGCGTTTGGTGGCCAAAATTAGGCTTTGTAATGTTAAACGTTAGGTGACTTGGTTGGAAAGATTAAGCTTTGACAGTAAAAAGGTTTAAAGTTTATGATAATCAAAAACCAAATCCAGCAAAGACAGTGAGAGGGGATTATAGGATAAAGGGGCAAAAAGGGTCGTGGCATCAGTCTTTAACATTGGCTGCTACCAATTAAAAGCATCGTTTTTCTTACAAAATTTTTTTAGGCTTCAACTCATTGATCATTTTTTGTGATAAGATGGTTTAAGATTTTTATAATTAGAATAGCCGAATTGATTGAATTTGAATTTTAGTGCCTAATATTTTATTTTGAAATACTCATTTATTATATTAAAATTATTGGGAAGGATATTATACCCAAGTTGGTTTACTTGATTTTTTAGGTGAACTTGCCTATTTTGTTTCTCTTTTTTGCTTGTTTTGGAATTACTTGGGCATAGATGCTTTTGTTCCTTATGGTGGATTCCATCAGAATGATAAACATTCTCCAAAAATGTCATTCCCTAATTTATGATATGAGTGAGAACTTAAAGTTTTCCTATATATTCTTGGGTTTTCTTTTAGCCTCCTTATGGCTTGGTCTGAACTGCTTATATTTCTCTTCTTGTCAAAATAACTGAAGAATGCTTTTGTAAGACGGTAGCGTCGAGGTGGAAACTAGCGGCGGAAGTTGCACAGTCGAGGTGATAGATATTTATATTCAGGTATAGATATTTATTCTTTTAACTATGAGAAGATATTTTTTGAATTGAAAATTATAGTTATATGCATTAATTATATG
>JANIHZ010000004.1:24629989-24645827 GCA_027478365.1 Erythroxylum rufum | reverse complement strand
TATTTCAAACTGGAAGAATTGTTTAATATCTCATTTAACCCTCTGAGCAATTTTTACACGTTTGGAAGCATTATGTTGTATCATCCTTGTATATTTGACTTTGCAGGCATCTAATGAACTCAATCTTATTATAGATTATCTCTGTTGTGCTTGTTTCAAATTTTGTTTGCAAATTGTTATACCGTCCACCACTTGCCAAGACAATGTATCTTTTAATCTTATGAGCTACAATTCTTTGTTTCTAATAAGTGAGTCTTTTCCATTACAGATCCGAAACTAAAATTGAAGAACATTTTAGTTTGATGCCATGTTTACTTATTTCCGTAAGGATGGCCCATTGCTTTTACTTTAACTTTAGACCATTTTATCTTCAAAACTTTTTATGTTTGTGGATAGTTTCTGAAGCACTCTGAATGATGAATGTTTATTTAATGTATAGAATTAAAATCTCTTGAATTGTTTAACATTGTGCACGACTGTCCTCTCACTTTCTTTGTGCATAATGTTAAGAACAATGGTTTTAACACTTCAAAAATACGTGGGTGCTGTAAGCTGTAAAATATTTTAGCTATTATTATAATTGTTTTCCTTTACTGGGGGATTCTGAGTGGGGAACTGTAGCCGTTAGAAAGATATTTACAAATTAACAGTTAAGCTTTCATTATGATTTTCTTATCAGCTTCCAGACAACCTCGTGGAGAACTCATTTAACAGATTATCTTTTATTGTTATGCCAAAGAAGGCAGTCCAGAACTACTTGTCGGTTATTTGATTTCTTATGTCCTACCTAACTGGTACTTTACCATTTGAGCGTCGTTAGCCTCTTACTTGTAGGCTGCATCCTGGATTGCATAGTTTAGATTGTGTTGCTGATAACCAACATAAAATACTGCAGCATTTAGGGTCTTTCTTTCTCTGGGACAGTGCCTGTTTATGTTTGTATTGGAAGTGAAGTAGATAATGTGCTTTTCAAACTTCTTTAAACATTTGCTTTATATTAGAATTAGGATCATAAGTCCCATTGAAGTTTTATTAAAGAGTCTTCACATTGTCTTGGCAGTTTTACGAGGACAATGCAGGGGATCAGGTTGTGCATTTTGGGGATGACTCTGGAAAGACAATGGGGGCGTACTGGATAAACAAAGGTCAGCTTTGCCAAGTAGCTGGGTTTTCTGCTGCTGAAGTACAAGATGTAGAGATGGTGCCGGAGATGATGCCTTCAATAATTGTTGAAGTAAAATGTGAGACGGAAGGCAAAGAGGGTATACAAGAGGGAGATATTGTAACTATTCAAGCTTGGCTAACACTGAAGACGTGCTAATGGCCTCATTGGTGCACTTCCTCATGTCCCGTACTTCCCATTTCACAAGGAAGAAAACTTCTAGTTTTTGCTAGCAGTGACATACATAAGTTTTGTTTACACAGCAGAAAATAACATCTTGTTTTTTTTTTGGGTTTATTATTTGGTGAAAGAACCTTAACGACCAAGCACAATGATTGATAGTCATATATGACTCTTTTTGACTCATCTAAGCTTTATTCAGTTCCATCTTCATGGATCATGGCATATTGTGCTTGGATGGAAACTCTTTCACTGTTGAGAGAAAGGTTGGACCCTTTAAATTAATGTTATAATATTAAAATTAATGATATAATAAAAAATTGAAGAATTATTAAATAAATAAAATTCATAAATAATATGGAATAGTTATTAAACAAATAAGATTAAAAATTGTATTTTAAAAAATTATTATTAAAACAAAAAATTATTAAATTAATTTGATTTTCAAAAAATAAAAAAAAATAATTAAAACGACACGGAAGACATTTTGCGACGTTTTTAAAAACGTCACTGAAGACCTTTTGCGACGTTTAAAAAAAAACGTAGCAGATTCCTTCACTTTTTGCGACGTTTTAAAAATGTCGCAGAATGTTAGACAATTCGTGACGTTTTTTATAAACGTTGCGGATTGTCCAACCTTTTAGTGACGTTTTTTGAAACGTCGCGAAATGTCAGTATTTTCTGCGACGTTTTTCATAAAACGTTGCGGAAACCTTTTAGCTACACCACATTTCACGACGTTTTTGTGACGTTTTTTAAAATGCCGCAGAATACATTCTGCGACGTTTTTGGACATTCTGTGACGTTTTAAAAACATCGCAAAATGCCCAGTTTTCTTGCAGTGATTACATTCTTTAAAATGTGAACCTTCTTCAATAAAATCCTCCAAATGCAATCTATTACTTGACCTAATATAACCTAACATTTATATGTCCACCTCTTTTACTAGCCCTATAAGCTATACTGCTTCTTTAGTAGCCTCAGCTGTCATACACTCCATTTTAATTATAGACAATGCAACCAGTACATAATGTAAAATTGATTCCAACAAATATACTCTTTTGTAAGAATAAATACATCCCAATATTAGACCTTTTGTTACCCGAAACTCTTGTTTAGTCTGAATCCTTATATCCCACAATTGAAATATCACCATATTGACTACAACACAATCTTATGGTTTTATTTGTCCCTCAAGTACATGAATATCTATTTGGTTCCCAATATTGTCTTCTAGGTTTTGACATGTACTTACTAAAGTATGGTATACACTAAACATCCAACAATGCCAGCATATGATACCTTAAACATATTATCAACCTCTGTTTTTTTTTTAGACACTATTCTACTGAAACCTAAAGTGACTTGTAATAAAGTGCTAACATTTTAGCCTTGTTCATTCCAAATATGTCCAATAACATCTCAATGTAACTGGATTTAGATAGTCATAGTTTCCTAGAGCTATTATCCCTCTGAATCTCTATGTTTAATATTTTTTCATAGCAACCAAATCTTCCATTTTAAATTCCTTGTTAGGTCTTTAGTTCAGTCATATCATACATACTCTTTACAACTATCAATATATCATCAACGTATAATAGTAAAAAAAAAGGATCCATCTTCAATACTTTTAACATATCCATAATAATTATACTTATATCTCCTTTGGCTAATTTGGATTATTTAGGAGTTAAAACTTTTTATACCATTTTCATAGATACTACTTTAATGTACAAAATAACATCTTCAATTTATACAAATGTTCCTCTCTAGGTTGACTAAGACTGCTATATATAAATGTTGGACCCCAAACTTTTCTTAAAAGATTAGAACTATTAAATGAGAAATTTTGGTGATTAGTTACGAGTAAATAATAAATGAATGAAAGTTCTTGAACCAAGAATAAGAGTAAAGTAGGGAATGAGAAATGTGGATAGATTCATGATTTTGCTATAGTGTTTTGGTGGATAGGAAATTTTGAAATTAGAAAGAATTAAGGTGAAAGTTATAAGTGAAATGAAAGTAAAAATGAAGTTGAATTTGTGTAGTAAATTGACGAAGAATATGTACATATATCTATTTTGGTGCGTATGATATTGATTTGAAATTAAGTGGAGAATGAGGAGTAAATGCACTAGAGATATATAGCTACATTTCGTATGAAGACATTGAACTTCAGTTCTGTTTCTAAGAGTCTCAAATTTCATGAAGTTGAGAACTGGGTGCAGTACATTGGAAAATGAATGTAAAATTCATGTTCTGACTTCGAGAGAAAATCTGGATTAATCTAGATAGATTTTGGCAAAGTGTCTTCTTGGAAGTTGTAGGTGATCTTTCCAACTTTCCAACGATATAAAGTTTTTAAGTTTTGGATATCGTAGTGTGAAGTTATGATCATTTGAAGTTTGTGTTGCTGCATAGGGTGAACTTTCGGGACAGCTACATTGATTTGAAATTTTAACCCTTATAGAGGCAAAAATTGTTTATGAGGTCTTCACAGAGGTTGTAGGTCTAGAAGTCTTCTTTAAACTGTCCAAGAATGACCTTAATATGATATTTGTAAAGAAAGTTATGCCCTTTTGACCAATTTTGTCTTAGTATGCGTCAGCATCGTCTTAGTATGACGTCAGCATTGTCTTAGTTTGACTTCTTCATCGTCTTAGTTTGACCAACTGCGTCTTAGTATGACATCAGCATCGTCTTAGTTTAACTTTTTCATCATCTTAGTTTGACCATCTTCATCTTAGTATGACATCAGCATCGTCTTAGTATGATGTCAGTATCGTTTTAGTTTGACTTCTTTATCGTCTTAGTTTGACCAACTTCGTCTTAGTATGACGTCAACATCATCTTAATATGACGTCAGCATCGTCTTAGTTTGACTTTTGCTTCCTTCTTATGTTCTATTTTTGACCCTTTTAGATGCCAAATCTTGCTTCAAGGCCTTCATAGAAGTTGTACATCTTGAAGTCCTCTTTCCAACCATCCAAAGAACACATTAATCCGATATCTGTATGGAAAGTTATGACAATTTTCCCAACCTTGTATCATCTGATGACGTCACTTTCGTCTTAAAATGACATCATATCATCTGTTCCTATTTTTGACCCTTCAGATGAAAGACTTTGTCTTCAAGGTCTTTATGAGAGTTGTAGCTCTTGAAGTCCTCTTTCTGACCATCTAAAGAACACATTAATCCGATATCTTTAGGGAAAGTTTACTTTCCCAACCTTGTATCATCTGATGATGTCACTTTCATCTTAAAATGATGTCATATCATCTGTTCCTATTTTTTATCCTTCAGATGAAAATTTTTTTCTTCTTCTTGAGAGTTGTAGCTCTTGAAGTCCTCTTTCGAACCATCTAAAGAACATCTCAATCTGATATCTGTAAGGAAAGTTATGGCAATTTTTCCAACTTTGTATTGTCTAATGACGTCACTTTCGTCTCAAAATGATGTCATATCTTCTGTTCTATTTTTGACCCTCCAGATGATAGAATTTGTCTTCAAAGCCTTCATAAAAGTTGTAGATATTGAAATCCTCTTTCAAACCATGCAAAGAACACTCCAATCTGATGTGCATAGTCAAAGTTATACTAATTGTCCCAAGATAGGTTCAATATGATTGAAGACAAAACCTTGTTTGATTCTTTCAACCATAATTTTGTCCTCCGACCTCCAAATGACTTGATTCTTGAACTATTGGACTCGTAAGACATTGCTCTACATCCATAACAAAAATCATATCTATATGAAATTAATTGAGAAAGATTGAATGAAAAATATGGGACGGGTACAGTGAGTGTGCTCTTAAAGGATATGAACTGGTGTTATTCTACTAAACATACTTCAGTATTTTGAGGATATCTTGATCTGTAGAAATCCAAATGAGATGATTTCTAATTTATGGTAAACTAGAGACATATAGATACAAAGTATCAGAATAAGACTTTCAAGTTTTGGATGGAAGTTGTGCATAGTATACTGTTTTGGACAAGTACAGTCTAAAAATGTTAAAGTATATCTTTTGAATCACAGAACCAAATTGAATGATTTCGGTGGCATTAGAAACTTAAGACAATGGGGGAAATTTTCTAGAAGAAAGTGATATGTCAGAATATTCAAGGATATTTTTGGCAAGGCACTTAATTTTAAAAGATCATAACCCTATAAGGAAGGATAAAAGGGACTTTTTGGACTCATTAAGGGCATAATTGGAAGAAGAAGTATTGTCTTACTTATAACTAAAGGAGAAAACGTGAATGAGAATATTCTGGAGAAGCAAAATGCGTAGATGAGAAAAGAGATAAGAGAGAGAGACATGAAAAAGAATGAAAGAAGGAAAGAAAGAAGCGAAAACAAGCTAGGGTTTTAATTCCTTAGCCTTCAAGAGAGATTTTGAAGCTGTTCAAAAAAAGGAAACAAGTAGAAGAAGAGAAGAGCTTCCCTTTTGAGCTAAGGATCCCTTCATTGGGTGAAGAATGAAGGTAAGATCATTTTGAAACTTTTGGATTTTGAAAGGATTTTAGTTCATTTAGTTTAGAAAATGTTTGGGTTTAAGTATTTTAGAACTAATTTTAATGATTGTGCTTTGAGAGATTTTCATTTGAAAGCCCTATTAAGTGGGATTTTTGCTATTGTATAAAGGGATCAAGAGAGGCAAGAGCAACAAGAAAAGAATCATTTTGAACAAGTTAAGTCTATAAGCAAGGGAATCAAGGTGGGTACATGTTTATAATAGAACCAATAGGCCACTACTGTTTTCATTAAATCAAAGAGATTTTCTGATTTTATTTGTATCATAAGTGCTGCATTATTGTTCATGAATGATTTGTGAAATCTGTTATATGTTTGTTATATGATTTGAGTGATGTTTTTCAAAAGGAAAAGACCATAAAAGTGTTATCTTTGAAAAGATGCATGTTTATGAAATCATGTTTTCAAGAATGACTTTCAAGATATACGTCAAGTATATAAAGCAAGTTTACAAGAAGTGCCATTTTGGACAACAAGTCTACAAGATTTTGAAATATGTGTTATGTGAATTTGTGGTGGTCCCCTAAGTTAAGTCACGTGCACGTTGACCTAAGTTAAAGGCTTCTCTTGCCTGCCTACTAGTAGCATGGAGTTCCTTCATGGACTCCCATAAGTTCACGGCTACATAGAACCATTAAGTGAAAATGTGTAGTACGTTCTGTTTTTGGATCCACCCGAACCATTCTGATGTGCTTATGTGCTCATGATATGTTTGATAAAGTTTGATGCATTCATGTTTTGTAACTTATGGATTTTGGCTGAAAGCCTAAGAAACATGTGATTATGAACTCAATGCAAGTTTTCTGAGACAAGTAAAATGTTTTCAAGACTTTTGCTTATTCATTTGTTATAAACTATTTCTCACGAGCTTTCAAGCTCACCCCTCTCTGTCCCATCCTCAGGTTATAGCTAGGAGATCAAGTGATCAAGAGCTTAAAGGAAATTGCTTCATTTGCTATTTGTATTTTTGTAATAAGCCAATGGTGTGGCTTTTAATGTAAACAAAGTATTTCAAACTCTGTTGCTTTAAGAAATGAAATGATAGATTTAAGTAGTTCAGTTATGAGTTGTATGTTTACATTGATTTAGAGCAAGAGTTGGATTCCAAAGTCAAGTGGGATCCAACATTTGTGGTATCAAAGCAAGAAAATGAATCAATGATGTTCAAGGAAATTTCATAGGATTAAGCTCACGTTCATGATCCAAAGTTGGGCTCTGGAAACGGTGCCCAACAGTAAATTTTCTTCTCTTTTTCACTGTGAAGAAAAGTTATCTTCACATTCATTTACTCTAAATTCATATCCAAAATTGCTACTAACACCTTTAGAATCTTGGTGGAATTATGAAAAACCATTAGGGGAAAGATTCATCATAACCAATCAATTTTTGTCATGCATACCCTTTAACTATTAGTTAAGTCTTGATCTTTTCTTGGTACTGTTGGCTTCCTCTTATACACCCACTTATACTCTATATGTCTCTTCCTTTTAAGAAGCTACACCAGTTCCCATTTCTAAATTCTTGTTCAAAGATTCCACCTCCTCTATTATAGCTCCCTTACATCATCTTTCTCATGATTATTTGCAAACTTTTGAAAGGTAGTTAGCTCTTTATTGCTTATAATAGGTATGAAGGATAATGAGTCTTTCTAACCATATTTATTTGGTGTCCTAACAGTACATCTCGCTCTATTCGTGGCTTTAATGTGTTGTTGCTCTTCTCCTGACATTAATCTATCTTTTGAACTAAAATTTTCATCCTCTTTCAATTCTACTCCAAGCTGAACTAATTCCACTTGTACCTTGTCATACTGCTCCTTCTCTTTTTATGATCCTAGCACATCTTATCTATATATTTGGTTCAACATATGATACTCATTAAATAATGAATCCTTACTAACCACTATATTTTTTGATGTTGTATTTCAAAACTTGGATTCCTTTCATACCCTTCGGTAGCCAATGAAGATACAATTTATCAACTGTATATCAAACTTAAAACTCTCATCATTAGAAATATATACATAAGCATGAAAACCAAATATTTTTAACTCAGAGAAATCTACCTTACTTTATGTCCACACTTCCTCTGTTACTTTCTCATTTAGTGAAGTTTGTGGTGATCTGTTGATGAGGTAGATATATTACTTATAAATTTTACTTTGAAAATTTTTGGGAAGCTTCACCTTAAACTTTGGACACCTAGTATTTTTAGTTATAGATCTGATTGTCTTCTTTCGAATGTTATTATGCTATGGTATTTTTTTGAACTATGTAGTATCTCTTAATCTCATACTTTTCAAAACATTTTTATTTTTATTTTTGTTTACTTAATACTGATTTTTAATATCAAGTATTTAATTTTTCTACTTGTCTAACTCTCCATCTTAACCTTCCATGCTTAAAACTTGAAATAACCTTAGATTTTTGCTTAATAAAGTATAAACTAACTTTCTTTGAAATTTATTGATGAATGTGACAAAGTATTGAGATCTACAAAATGATAACTCTCTAGTAAAACCCCATACGTCAGTATGTATTTAGTCTAGAATTATTTTAATTTTATGCTCCATCTTAAATATGACACTATATTGTTTATTAAGCATACAAAACTTATAGAAGTCTAACTTATAGTGTTTGACGCCCTTCAGTAGGCTCCTCTTATGAAGTTTCGTGATACCTTGCTTACTGAGATGACCTAGCCGTATACATTGTCATCATTTGAATCTCCTGCATCATCTTCTCCATTTACAACTATACTGACCATTAGTCTATAGATGTTTCTTGCTAATATTGACCTTTTGATCATAGTCAATGCATCTTTTACTACCTTAATATTGTCTTTATTAGTTTTATAGTGAAAACCATTCACATGTAAGGTGTCCAAAGAAATTATGTTCTTGCTCAAATACAATAAATGTCAAACATCACATAATATCTTGATAACACCATCAAATATCTTAATATTGACCTTTTCTATTATAATAATTTTGCAAGCTTTATCATCTACCAATTAGTGCCAAAGTTTTCTAATATGTATGACACAAATCAATCCTTGTTTAGCGTCAGATGGTGTGAGCATCCATATTTAGTATCCAAAGTTATAAAGTTGACTAGTTAAGATGTAAAACATATCTTCATCACTACAATTTGAGTCCCTACTCTATACTATATTACCAAATTTTAATGAATCATTATAATTTTATTTAATTATCCTACCTATTCTTGCTTAGATAATCTATCTTAATACGTCATATTTTCTTACATTTATAACATCAGACTGTCATTTTACCTTTGGATTCACATTTAGAATTCCTCTTAGATGAGCTATCCTTATTTTGTTTTGTCTTATAGTCCTATTTTCCTTTCATATACAACTCTTCACTTTGAGAACTTTTGTTGATATTGAGTCTCTATTGTTTATGAGCTAATAACATCGGTGATGCCTTTTAAACTAATTGTCCACTTGCTTAATATGAGTGTACTCACCAAATTTTTATAGGACATAGATAAGGAATAATGTCTTTGTATGTAATAGTTACCTCAAACCTTAATAGGTCGTTGACTATTTGATTAAACACATTGATATGATATTTTAGTTTTTGTTCCTTCTAGTAACTTCAGTTTATAATTTTTGGTTCAGATACAACATATCAGTGAGGAACTTTAACATATATTGACTCTCTAATTTCTTTTATATCTCTATAAAGGGTGCAATATTCATAACATGGTACATGATCTAGATTTCGAATAAAATTTGTATAATTATTGCTTCTTCCACGTGTAACTCTTTCCAATAGATCTCATCCATATCTTTTGACTTATTCTACTATAACCACTTAAATTCTCAGTTCCATTGAATTTTTTCACTTTTAAACTTTACAAATGAAGTCATTGTTGCCTCAACGATGCTTTGATACCACAAATTGAAAATATAAATAGAAAGAATAGAGAATAATTAAAAAAGAATACAAGAATTTTTAACAGAGTTTGACCAATTAGAGGTGTTTATGTCTTTGAGAGCCAATAGTTGTTTATTCCCTATTGAATAACTATGATGATAGTTATATAAAACTAGGTTTACGGTAATATATTTATATATAATCCTAATTAGTATAAATTTTCTCAAATAGTCCCTTTGCCAAATCCAACTTAATTTCAACCATTGCTTTATTAGCTCCTAGAAACCTTCTAGAATTTAAAATATACCATAAATACCTTTTCATATCAGACTGACTGTTATGTCCATAACCTTGTCTTAGATTGTGGATCTCATTTTCTTTCTCTAGAAATAATGGATCATCCTACTTCTTTGCATATTAGGATATGACTTAGGGCATAATCATATCCTAGGTTGCATATTACATTGTATTTTTCTAGAACATAACACAATCTTCATTAATTTTGTGTTCTCATATCATGGATCCTCATACTTTTCTACACACTAAGACACCATTTGAGACACGATTGTATCAAAAGTATAGATCTTATTGCCTTCTACATTCACAGGATGTGATATGTGCATGACTGTATTCTAAATTGTGTCTTCCTTCGAAAACATCTTTACCACATCAACACTCTCAGGTCTTCATCCCATGTCTTCAACTCTCATTATTAGAAAGTAACAGCCCCTAACCATGTACATTCCTTAGATTATATTTACCTAATTTTTTTTAAAAATTAGTTATTTCCATCCTAAAACTTTGAGATTATATGTCTGTGAGTGATATGCAACACTTTTTCGTTAAAGTAGTAATAAGTAAGTTGAACTATTTTATCATATGGAGCATATTGACCTTTTGTGAAGCATTAAAACACACTAATATAGGAGTTCAAATTTAATACATTAATGTGGCGAGATGATCTTATAAAAATATTATGGATTAGAGGAAATAGAGAAGTGTTTGATGTGTTTAATTGAAAAAAACAAGAAAATTATATTTGAAATGTCATAAAGTTACGGTGGGCACTCTAATTGTAACAACCTTAAGTTTTACGATTATAAAAAAACATTATATTTGACGGCTACATATTATAAGATCGAAATGTTTCCACTTCAGCTGTAACAACTAATTCTGCAGCCCACTCTTCTTCTCCATCCCACTCTACAACTATTCCTCCCTCAACCTCTGCTATTCCTCCTAAACCTTCTGCTCCATCTGTCAGTGTGTTTCAACATATTAAAGGAGCTAGAAAGACCTAGAAATAGGTTATGGGTGAAAATTCTGACTCTTCCTTGATTTACAACCACCTATTGAGATTGAAGGAAAGCTAATGGTGGCTCCAAATCTAGACATTCTGTAGGAAGGTGCTAGGAAATGGTGGCTCCAAGTCTAGACATTCTGGAGGAAGGTGCTAGGAATGAGCAAACCCAACAGATGGCAGAACTACAGAGAGGAGTTACTCAACAAGAACAATTTGAACAGGTTATCTCTCAAAAGAGCAACAAGAGCAGTAGGAAAGGCTCAAAAGGAAAAATTAATCTCATATGACCCTGATAGTCTAGAATGTAAGAGGAATAAACAACCCTTCTAAGTTTAATATGGTAGGGGATTTTGCTCAAGAGGAAAAGCCTTTGTTGTTTTGTTTATTGGAAACCAAAATTAGAGAATCAAATCTGAATAAATTAAGTTGTTTGGGTAGCAAATGGTAGTTTCTCACAAACCACCAATGTCATGCCCATGGAAGGATTTTTATTGTTTATGATGGTGATCTCTTGGAAGTGAATGTTTTGGAAACCAACCAACAATTTATCCACCTAAAGCTTAACTTCAAAATGAAGAATTCTTGAGCTTTAGCTACTTTTGTCTACAGTTTTAACACAGTGTTTCAAAGAACTGAGCTATGGACTTCTCTTCGAAGACTCAAGGCATCAGTTAGAGTTCTATGGTTAGTTAGTGGGGACTTTAACACCACTTTCTTCAGATTAGAGGCAGAAGGAAACTGTAACTTACTCAACTACACTTCTGATATGTTCGATTGTATGTAAGAGGTGGAATTAACAAATTTAAAATATGAAGGTCATAGGTTCACTTAGTCTAGTAAACAAAACTCTAATTAGCTCATCTGAAAAAAGCTATATAGGGCTATGGTTAATATGGACTGGTTAAAATGCTTTTTTAGGAAGCTCAACCAATTTTTTAGACCTGGGAATTTCTGATCATACCCTTATAAAGGTTGATAACATGTTTAAAACGACCAAAATCCATCACCCTTTCAAGTTCAACAATTTTTTGGTTAATATGGAGGGCTTTCAAGAAGCAATTATGACGGGTTTCGAGTATGAGATCTATGGTTCCAAGTAGTATATTTGTTTGAAAAGCTCAAGGCTATTAAATAGGAATTGAAGATGTTAAATTTAAAAAAAGGTTAGAACTCGACAAAGGAGATAGAAATATTAAGAAACAAGCTTTCGAAAATTCAGAAATCTTTGGTAGTTAACCCTACTGATTGTACACTAGTTATAGCTGAAAAGGAAGCCCTTAAGACCTATTTGCAAATAGTGGATAATCAATGTTCATTATTCAAGCGGAGAACCAGAATTAATTAGATTAAGGATGGGGACAAATGCACAAAATTCTTCTTCAATTCAGTGTCAACTTGAAGAAATGTAAACAGAATCATATCCATAAAAATCGAAGCTGGAGAGATTGTATTTGGACAATATGGAATTGCAAAGGAAGCTATGAATTTTTATAAAAATCTCTTAGGCACAAACGGTCTCTCTGCAGGAATTGGAGTAGACCTTAGGCATTTTGTTACAGCTAAGATTGTTGAACATGAAGCTTCATTACTAATTAGACCTGTCATGGATCAGGAAATAAAGAAGATAGTTTTTAATATGAATGGCTCTAAGGCTCCGGGTCCAGATGAATTGAATAGATTTTTCTTTCAAAAACTTGGAGTAGCTTGGGGAGATTAGTTAAAAAGGCTATGCAGGGGTTTTTTCCTAAGAGTTCCAACCTGACCACTTAGAGCAATTTCAGACCTATATCATATACTAATTTCCTCTATAAGATCATCGCCAAGATTTGACAAATAGGCTTAAGGATATTCTACACTTACTCATCAGTGAGAATCAAGGTTCTTTAATGAGTAGCAGGAATATTGGGGGTAATATCGTTTTATTGCAAGAGTTTTTAAAAGGGTACAATCGCAACAACAGTTATCAAAACTGTACTATTAAAATGGATCTACAAAAAGCTTTTAATAGTGTTAACTGGAGATTACTGCTACAGACTATGGATGTTATGAATTTCCCCATATGGGTATCATATGGATTCAAGAATGCATCACTACTACCACCTATGGAATATTGATTAATGGAAGTCCTAAAGAGTTGTTTAAAGGCAAAAAAGGACTTAGGCAAAGGGACTCTCTTTCTCCTTACCTATTCCTAATTTACGTGGAGGTTCTCACCCTTATGCTGAAGCATAACACTTCTAATGACTCCAAATTCATATACCATTCCAAATGTAAGAAGCTTTCACTAACTAGCTTATGTTTTGCAGATGATCTTATTCTTCTAAGTAGGGAAAATGTTCATTCAGTCTCCCTACTGATGAGTACTCTCAATACTTTTAAGGAGCTATCTGGACTAAGTATCAATCTTCATAAAAGTTATTTCTTACTTTCCAAAAGTACTGCTCACCTATCTTGTAGCACCCCACTCTCATAGTGTATATTCCCCAACATACCAATGGTATTCGAGAACATACTCTACGAGAGTCGCATGCTAGAACAGTTAGTTAATCGAACTCATTACACATTTTTTCCAAAAATAACATACGCATATGCAGAAAATCAATAAACAAATCGGCCCCACTTTATTTGTAAACACTTTCATTGTAAGTGTTACTACACTCATTAATCAATCTCATTTACAAACATTTTCAATTTGGAAAGTTATTACAAGCAGAATTATTCAAATACATATGATATAATAATTGCGGAATACATAATTTGATACAAAAATAAAGAAATACAAATGTAGACATGAACTGATCCCGACTTTCATCTCTTCCTTGAATGCAATGGCTAGACTCCAATTTGTCTGACTGGAGATCTTCTCTAAGCCTGAAAAATATTGCAAATTTTGGGTTGAGTTTTGCGAACTCAATGAGTAGACCATCCTCGATGGCTTATTCAATCACATAACACATCAATTCATATAATCACATAATTCATATCACTTCATCAATTCAACATGTTGTGTCACATACACTTCATATTCACTTAACTCATATATCACATTCAGAAATCAGTCAAACTATTAATTTCAACCATTTAAATCATACATATTAGGAGCATATGTAGTGCTTATAAGACTCACTTTCAATTGTTATTATTGTAACTGAGTGCCTATAACTGTCCTGTATCCATTGTGGATACCAGGCTTATTGATAACTGTCTCGTATCCGTTGCGGATACCGGACTCATTATACATAGTGAGCCTTTGGCTCTTAATCACATTCTGAGCTGTAAGCTCATGTAATGAAATGCATCAACCACATAAGATCAATCAGTTACTTTATTTCACTTTACACATGTCATCGGACCTTGGTCCGACATTGAACATTTAAGTTGAGAATCACTTATTTCATTCACCTGCACATTCATATTTTTCTTTGGAACTTGGTTCGGCATTCAACAATCAAGTTGAGTATCACTTATTTCGTCAAATTCACATACAATGAGCACTTCCAATATGATATTCATGCATCATTCACTGTCCGAAATCAGTACAATCACATTCATATAATCATTCAATATAGAATTTAAACAGAACAATCATTTAAAGTAAGACCATTTAGGTCGACTCATAGTACGCTCCAGATTAGCATTAGCTTCCATGATCTGGAAATGTATGGATGCAGACGTTCTATTCTGTATCATCATTATGCAAAACACATATTGCACACACATTATTAATTGCATAATCTTATGAATACTCAATCACATACATATATAGGTGTTGTGTATAATGCATGCTCGATGACAATCCCGGATATATTATCTAAATCCACATCTTATGCTCATTCTCATTTCATAATTCATATATGTCTAATTGTACTTAGGTTTACACTTCATTTGTACACGGTCATTCTAAGTTCACCATTCAATCCTTATCCTTTGTATGTGTCTAGCTTATTCTTAGGCTTACACCTCAAGAACACTTGGTTATTCTAATATCATAACTTAAATTCTTGTCATTCCTTTTCTAACATTATATGCTCTCATAATACCCAATTTTCATTCACATTTACTTAATACATATTACTCAACTCCTTTGAATCATAACTATAATCATATGAACATCTTTATTCCCATTATACTCATGCCTTTGGTACTTTGATATCATCAGTTCATTCACTAAGTTATAACCTCCAGTATCACTTTAAACATATCACACATTTAATCACTTAATCCAAGCATCATTCTAGGTTTAATTGAAGCTCCATTTACACCTAATTTAAGTCCTAATAGATAGTGAATGTCTGCTGGGGGGACCTTCACGGGTCACTTACAGAAATTTGAAAATTTGACCCTTTATATAGCAAAATCTCTCTTCAAAGTCTTCATAAAAGTTATAGAACTCAAAGTCCTCTTCGAAAGCATACTTAAATAACCTCAATCCGAGATCCACAACAAAAGTTTTGCCTCTTGTCCCAACCTCTATCTAATTGCATCCTTATTTTCCAGATTTCTAATTCTTTACTTATTACATTCAACATCTTATGCTTTGTCTATTGTTTCTAATTTAATTACTCATCATTTCCCTATCATTCTGAACTCCATTTCAACTCAATATCACCCATAAACAAATTATAGTTCATGATTGCTCATGAACACTAAAAATAGAACATAAACATATATACATTTGTCATCAACTTTCTGCACATATTCATCTTCATTTCCACCTTCATTTCACTTCTAACTATCACCTTAATTCATCTCATT
>JANIHZ010000004.1:24574689-24594708 GCA_027478365.1 Erythroxylum rufum | reverse complement strand
CTGTTGAAATGTTCATTTGTCATATAAAAATCATAATAATTTCATAAAATGCTTCGTTTTCAGTCAAATACGAAATTCAAACTCAAAACTCATAATCCAAATCCCATCACATCAACACAGTGCAATCCATTAACCAACAATACAAAACACTCAATTTATGCAACATACTTGACAATTCAAAGATAAAATGCACAAACAATGGCTTAAGAGTCCCGTGGAACAAAACGGCTAAACCAAAGTTTAAACCGTAAACAAAACGAGTCCGATTTCTTGGGATCTTATGGCCTCAAGCGGCAGCCGAGATAAGGCTAGACGTCGGCGTGCACGTGGCTATCGAAACGTTCCTCTCTCGCCCAAACAAAAGCACATAATCATGCAAAAGAATGAAGGGAGGTCAAATCTGGAGAGAACTAAGCGGTCGACAAGCGGACGAGCTGAGCAGTCGACAAGCGGACTAGCTCACGCGGGCACTCGCCCTTGTTTACCCGACCCCCAACTTCTAATATCCATAACTTTTGACTCAGTACTCCAAAAATTACAAACTTGGCACCAATGGAAAGGTAGAAGAATGCTCTACAACTTCGATGAAGGACTAACAACAATTTGGGTATCTAAAGGAGTCAAAAATCCATGCAAAAGTGACTAGTCATCTAACTCATCCTTAGAGCAACAGAATTTGAAAACATCATAATTTTTCACTCCATTGTCCAAAAATTCCATACTTTGTATTAATCGAAAGATAACAACAAGCTCTACAATTTTCCTGCAGAACTTTCAAACCAATTCAGCCTCACAAAGGGTCAAAACATCATTTCAAGATGGCTATCTAAAAATGTCATCCTAAGAAGTGGCTTTACTTCCAAAAATCATAACTTTCTATTCCATTGTCCAAAAATTCCATACTTTATATCAATGAAAAGATAAAAACATAATCTACATTTCTCATGAAGAACCTAAGAACAATTTCTAACTTTATGAGGGTCAAAGGTTCACTCAAAGTTTCTGCCCTTATAAGTCCATGCTAAACATTGACAAGACTTCAAACGATCATAACTTCTAACCCCGATATCGAAAAATTGCATACATTATGGCGTTAGAAAGCTGGAAACATAAGCTACAACTTTCAGGAAGATCATTTTATCAAAATCCTTCCAGATCAACCTAGAAAAATTCACAAAGATTTCACATCAAAAAGTCAACTCTCTGTTACTATTCATCCCAAAAAGTCAGACTTGCAATTTGTTGGGCCCCGTTTTCAGATTTTGGAACCCAACCTTGGAATCAAAAATCAAAACTAATCAAAAAACAAAAAGGTACACCCGGTCTAAACCAATCCAAATTGGTATAATTTTTTTGTCATTCTATATCATTCAAAACAATTCAATGCCCTATTTGGAATTCATCAATTCCAATTCCTCAATTCATTTTATTCTTTAAAATTCTATCATATCTCATATCTCATCATTTAAAAACAATATTATTTCTCTTTTGCCATAAAATCCCACACATGTCTAAATACCATCAATTCATACATAAAAAAGCACTTCAATAATTCAGACCAACCATCACAATCATCGAACATCCTGTCTGGAATCCCAACACAATCAAACATATTCATATACCCAAAGCACTTTAATAATTCTCAATCATCAAAATCATCGGACATCCTGTCCGGAATCCAAACACAATCAAAACATATATCCATACAAAATTATATATATATCCCAAATCTATACGCAAAATCCATAACTCATTTACATCATGAAATAAATGCTTACAAAATATTAATGGCATTTCCAAGCCATAATACAACATCAATATCCAAAATCCGAATATATATACAAATCCATATCTCAGACACAAATTCATAATTCAAATCCCTACACAGATCCATATCTCATTAACTTCCTCAAAATAAATGCTTACAACTTTAATGGCAATCCAAGCCATATTACAATATCAAAATCCAAAGTACACAAGATACAACAATTCCAAAATTCTCAACAATAATCTAACTTAAAACAATACAAGATGCTCATATGCAAACAAAAACCTTCACTTTCTTTCACCCGATCTTCTTCTCATCACCTGTAGATGGGAATGAAGAGGGGGGTGAGCTTATAGCTCGTGGGTAACAATTTTATAACCGAAAACAAGAAAAACCATTGTAAAGTTCAAATTGAAATCCATGTTGCATATTTTCAAATTCAATAAGCAAAACTATTGAAATGTTCATTTGTGATATAAAAATCATAATAATTTCATAAAATTCTTCGTTTTCAGTCAAATACGAAGTTTAAACTCAAAACTCATAATCCAAATGCCATCACATCAACACAGCATAAACCATTAACCATCAATACAATACACTCAATTTATGCAACATACTTGACAATTCAAAGATGCAATGCACAAACAATGGCTCAAGAGTTCTGTGGAACAGAACGGATAAACCGAAGTTTAAACCGTGAACAAAACGAGTCCGATTTCGGATCTCGTGGGCCCACAAGCGGGCAGCCGGGATAAGGCTATACGTCGACGTGCACGTCACTAACGAAACTTTCCTCTCTCGCCCACACAAAAGCACATAATCATGCTTAAATCAATTTATCAAAAGCTTTCATACTTTATGGTTTTTCTATCTTTTCATTCATACAAAAATGCCATGGCATCTTTCAATGGCATAACTTGAGCATAATTCATAACTCGCAATGTAATTTCAATAATCATAATAATTCAATAACACACGTGCATTTTTCCACATTCACGACAATTCAATTTCGATCAATTAAACGCATACACACATAAGCAAATTCTTCACATCATTTAAAAGCAATAAATGAAGCAATTAAAATCATTTAGTCATTTGATTGAAAAACTAACTTTTATTTCTTGATTTCGAAAACAAAAGAAAACTTAGTATCAATTTAGTGGCTCATTACTCAATCATAAACGTGATACCCACCTTATTTCCATGCTTATACTTGTTCATGAAGCATTCCCTCATGCTCCTCTTGCTTTTCTTAAACTCCTTCATCAAAATCACAAAACCCTAATCAATAGGAATTCGAAATTGAACAACTCATAACACATAATCATCAAATTGATCTTAGAAAACTTAATCTCATACATTTCTTAAGCTATCTAAACCAAAACCCCTTTCAAAATCCAACAAATCAAAATTTCTCTTACCTTAATCTTCACCCACGATTTTGCTTCTTTGGCTCTAATGGAAGATTAAACCTTCCTCTTTCTTTTTCCACCTTTAAAAACTCTTAGAATCTCTCTTATAAAGCAAGAAAAGATGAAACCCTAAGCTACCTTCTTCTTCTCCTCTTCTTTTCCACTCAACCGAACACTCTCCTCTCCTTTATTCTATTTCTCTTCTGTTTTTCTAAGTCCCATGACAACTCTCTGCTTCTTTTAAACAAAACCACACATTTCCTGTTCTTCCCTTTTTACCCTTCATTTAAGTGATCTTTCCATATTTGCCCTCCTTTTGTCTTTAAAAATGACCTCTTGTTTCCTTAATTTGATCAGGTAAATGAGGCAATTTGACAAAACTTCCTTCTAGAAAAATGTGCCTGTATATCTTACGAATCCAACGCTTCAAAAATCAGATCGATCGGAGGTCAGACAGAATTGAACATCTTAGGGGCTAAATTGAACTTCGATCCCTTCAGAACATTTGTAGCCCCACGTCTCTAGTTCAATTAGAAATAAGAAGCAGATCGATTGGAGCTCTACAACTCAAGATATCTCTAAATTATTGAAGCATGTTCAGAAAGTATCTAACTCATAACCTTTTAATCGATCATCCCACTTCAAGTCGATCGTTCTTCTTCAAATTGATCTCAAAAATCATAAATTTTCATGGAGTAATAGAGGGATGTCTTAGAAATCCAAAGCTTTAAGAATCAGATCAATTGGAGCTCTATAGCTCAAGATATCTCAAAAATACTAAAGTCTGTTCAGAAAAGTATCCTCTCATACTCTTTTAATCGATCATCCAACTTTGAGTCTATCTGTATTTCTAAATTCAAAATCAAAACTTATAAATTTAGTATGGAAAGAAATAGGGATGTCTTAGAAATCCAACGCTTTGAAAATCAGATCGATCGGATGTCGGACGAAAAAGTTATGTCCAAAACAAGGAAGAGATGTCGGTTGGCCAAACCGCTCGGCCAATTGGCTGAGCGATGCGTCCGCAAGCCCGAGCGAGGTGCTCGTCCGCTCAAGCGCTCGGGCGCTCGGTCGAGGGACTCCTAATTTCTAATCTTCATATCTTTTGACTCCGAACTCCAAATTTTACAAACTTAGTACCGATAGACAGATAAAAGACAGCTCTACCATTTTCATGGAGGACTCAAATGCAAGTTCAGTCCCTAAAGGGGTCAAAAGTTTACTCAAAGGTGGCTAATCTATCAACTCACCATAAACAGCACCAATACTTGTAAACATCATAACTTTTGACCTAGAACTCTAAATTTTACAAAATTAGTATCAATAGAAAGGTAAAGGACCAATCTACAACTTCCATGAAGAACTCAAAAACAATTTTGGTCTGTATAAGGGTCAAAGGTTCACAACAAAGGTGGCTGACCGACAATTGCATCCTAAACAGCATCAGAACATCAAAACATCATAACTTTCTACTCGATTGTCCAAAAATTCCATACTTTATATCAATGGAAAGATCAAAACATAATCTAAAACTTTCATGAAGAACTTCAAAGTAACTTCAACCTCTAGCTAAGTCAAATTTTCAATCAAAATTTCTGCCATGTTAAAAATAACCTAAACAACATCCACACTTTAAAACTTCATATCTTTCAATTCCCACATCCACAAATAACATATTATATATCATTGGAAAGCTTCGAAGCTCCTCTACTACTCTCAGGAAGGCTACTTGCTCCCATTCAAACTATATCAGCCCAGAACTTACATCAATGCACAACACACACAAAACTAACCCTATGAAAACATCATTCTAGAATTTGACAGCATCTCCCCCAAACTTCAACAACCCATAATTCTAAAACATCAATCAATTTTTCAGCACCTGCATCACACTTCAATATCCACATCCTTCAACTCCTAGATCCAAACACATTATACAATACCTCATTTTAAAGTTATGCAATTCCTCCAAACGCAGCAAACACAATTTTATTATAATTTTCATTTACAACCCTATACAACATTACTACTTGATCAAACATATACAAAAATAAGACAAAATCCAAAATTCTTTCATTTCATCAAATGCTCATTGGTTCATTCATACTTTTCATTCATCACCCAATACCACATACTCTTCATCCAATTCATCTCAAGCACAAAATTTAAAACTCCAACTTGCTATTCCCGAGCAAATACTCAACAATAACTCAACAAGGAAGAAATATGCACATACACAAACCTCCATCACAAAATCCATACACAATCTCATGCAAAACACCCATTTCATGAATTAACCTCAAAATATCATTGCAATTGCTCCAATTAACATTATCCAAATACAACATTAAACACTACTAATTCCTCATTTAATAAATCAAATTTTCATGAAAAAGTTCGGGGTCCAACATCATGCTTTGTCTATAATTTCTAATTTAATTACTCATCATTTTCCCATTATTCTAACTCCATTTCAACTCAATATCATCCATAAACAAATTATATCCATGATTGATCATGAACACTAAAAATAGAACATATACATATACATACATTCATCCTCAACTTTCTGCACATATTCATCTTCATTTCCACCTTTATTTCACTTCTAACTATCACCTTAATTCTTTCCATTTCAAGAACATAACTCAACATATTGGTTAACAAAACTTTCACTTTCATTATGCCCTTAATTCAAAACTCATAACATCTACATAAAAACTCATCACTCATGGTTTTCATACTCTCAAAACAGAACACAAACACATGCATTCATCCGTCAATTTACTACACCCAGTACTCAACTTCAAGTCAAAATTTGAAACTATTAATAATAGAATTTGAATTTGATGTCTTCATGAAAAATGTAGCCATATGTTTCCAATTTAATCCAAATTAAACATCATCCCATTTTGATATCTACAGATCAATTCATGGCTAAAATACCGTTGTATATCCAGTGGAAATGTTACAGCTAACATATTCCAACACACTTTAAACACCATTATCACGTTATCTCTAAACTTCCATCCTAGTTCTTCTCCTTTCAAGACACTACACTTGCCTTTTCTTTAACTTCAATACTCAATCCAATCTATTTCTAAAACAACCAATGATCCACGTTTTAATACATCAAAAATAGAACATGAAAATATCCATTCACAAATCAAATTTTTTGCACTTCTTTCTACATCATTTTTGGATTCATTCTAACTATAAATCATCTTAACATCAATTTATGAATCATTAATCATCACATATACAAAAGCAAGACATTTCCATATACATTTCATCACTCACCACTCACACATAAAAATTTCATGATCAAGTCATCAATCTCAAATGACTCATCATATTAGTTTCATTTAACACTACCCATGATGATTAAAGCATAACTTACTTGATTTAGCTTAAACATCTTCAAATCACATTTAACCCTAGCTTTCCATACATCTCACGGTCATCAACATGGAGGTGGAGTAGGTTAGGTTTTTTAGTGGCAAGATGATGAAGATAACAAAATTGAAAGTAGTAACTAAGGGTGAGAGCAAGGTTCAATGTTAATGCTTGGGAGAAGAGAGTGTCGTAGATGAAGAAAAAAACATGAAGTAAATCAAGAAGGGAGCATAAGTAACGAAAATAATAGGTGAAAGATAACGATGTTGGTCTTTCAAAGAAGAAAATATCGTGAATGGTGAGTGGCAAGTGTTGTGACACTTGTCACTTGCCACTTGTCCTTTTATTATGGTTTCCATTTGACCACTTTTTAATAACTAGTCTATTTGTCTCCAAATTCTAGTCTAATTGTCTCACAATTTTCAATGACACTTGTCAATAAATCCCAAAGTCATTTATCAAAATTTCCATTGCCATTGGATATTAATTTTACTACCATTTATCAATTCTCTTGCCACTTGGTATTTTTCCTAGTCTAGAAATACCTTTAAATTCCAGAAAATTCTCATATTTCGCCAAAAATTGTAATTCACTACTTATACACTCCAACTCAATTTTTAAGACACATAATTCATAATTCACATTATAATTGCATTAAAACAATCATTTATACCCGAAAAATGTCAAATGAGTGCAAGAACAATTCATTGTAATGTGCACAATAATCAAATTCACGTGTGTGTATGCTAACATTATGCATGAGCATGAAATGTAATTTTCGAATCTCTCATTGCTATTTTCTCAATTACAGAAATCTAGGGTCTAACCCTTAGTGTGGAAATGGGATGTTACATATCTAACTCCTTGTCACAAGCAACTGGTATAAAAAACAAAGATCCACCTCTTCAATATTTGGGCATTCCTATCTCATTAAGGAGACTAAGATATTGTGAATGTATCCATTTAATAGAAAAAATTCATAAAAGATTGGGGTCTTGGACTAATAGAGCCATGTCCTGCAGAGGGAAACTTTAGCTTCTAAAGTTGGTAATTATGTCAATGCAAACTTACTGGTGTTCCTACATATGCCTCTCCAAAGGGCTTATTAAAATTGTTGAAAAGCTGATGAAGTAGTTTCTATGGGGAAAAGGGAATGGTGAAAGGAATTGTAAAAGTGAGTTAGAAGCATATCTGTCAACTGAAGGAGGCAGGTGGGTTAGGTTTGGAGTCAATTAGTAAGAAAAACAGCTTACTTATGACCAAGAGAATTTGGAGAATCTTAAGTAAAAAAACAATCATTGTGGAGAAAATGGATTCACATCTATATATTAAAAGGTGAGAGTCTTTGGGCTTTAAGAATCAAAGACAGTTACTCTTGGTTCTTCAACCAAATTCTCATATTAAGGGAAGAACTTATGTAGCACATAACTTGTCAAATAGGGGTAGGGGAAAGAATTTCTCTATAATATGATAATTAGACAGGTCCAAGGGCATTAATTCATAATCAGTTGACAAGGTCTTTATTGGGAAGGTTCCCTAAGAGAGCTAGCCTTCATGAAATAATTAGAAACGACAACTGGATGCTCTCCTTAGAAGAAATTAGACTTTTTCCCATTCCTCAATATAGAAGCCTTAGGGAGACTGATTTATACTTATGGGATGGGACACCTGTATCAAAAATTACTATTAGGGAAGCTAAAAAGATGAGGGATGGGGCAGTTACAAGAGTAAGATGGTGTTCCCTGATTTGGAGCAAGCTTCTTAGACCTAATGTAAGTTTTCTCATTGGCTAGTTAAGTTGAATAGGCTCAGCACTATGGATAGACTGAAATTCCTATCATCTTATAAGATTTGTATTCTTTGCAACCTAGAGGATGAGACTAGGGATCATCTCTTCTTCGAGTGTGGTTTCTCTAAGGAGGTTTGGGTTAGAATTTCTAGTCTATGTGGCTCTAGTACTAACTATTGCTGCCTCACAGATATCTTACTGAGATACCTCAACTGCATATCTGTAAATATGATAGGGAGATTCTTATGGTCTCTTTTGCTACATGTCTTCAAGCAGTTTGGAATGAGAGAAATAATAGGAGGTTTAAAGAGTGATCTAACACTTTACTCTCTCTTATAGAACTCTCTATCGCTAATATTAGGGAACAACTAATTATAATTGGATCTACACTGTAGCAGAGGGCTGGCTCTCTCATGGAGAATATAGTCCTCCATGTTTATTTATAGTCATAGTATTCTATAAGGTGTTTCATGCAATCTGGGTTACAGAAAAGAAGAAAGTTTCTCATGCATAGCTATTTCTGGGTTTCAAGCAAATTCTCGTATTCACCTACTCATGAGAAAAGGAGAATATTGAAGATTAGAAGGAACCTCACTTACCTGTAGGTATTAGAAGGTATTTGGTGTACCTCCTTTAGATCTACCACCTCTCCAGCTGAGTCTTGTATGAAGGTTCACTGCTGTCCCCTTTAGTCCCCTAATATTAATATGTAGTTCATTAATCTGGGGAGATTCACATAATCTTTAAAGCTAAAGTCATTATCGAGTTGCTTATGCATACCTGAGAAGAGATCTCCCTTGTGCAGAGAGATAAGTAGTAGAAGCCACCACATCGTCTCTACAGTGTCGTGCCTATAGAGTGTCATCCTCCTGCTCCCCAATTGAGTAATTGTCTGAAGATTCGAGAAAGGAGAGTTGTTTTACTCTAATTACTAAATGACATTGCACATATTCCCATTTAGTTCTCTGAATGTCGTCGTTTGTTTCTAGTGTGTGCTTAGTGTTCCTAGTTTTTTATCTCACGTGAGAGAGGCCCTCTCCAAAGATGTACACTATTTTATTTCTCCTTAATAAATTTTAAATTCTAAAAAAAAAACTAATACGTAGCCTGTCGATGTTGCTCGTCCAAAGATGCAATATTTTGGCATGTTGCTGCTAAAACAATTGGCCTTTAGGGAAGGTGTTGGATTCACAATTCATGAGCCAGATGTGATTTAACGCCTGACAATTAAGATTCAAAAGAACGTTGGTCTTTTTTCACCAAAAAAAGAATAAAATATTTATCTTGCTTTCTAATTTTCCAATGAGTTTTAGACTGGCAAGCTTGACTTCTAATGCTTAAATAGGCCAAACAATTGCCATTACCAATGAAATAAAGACTGTCGTAATTAACTTCCTTAATTCCTTTCTTCCATTAAACTCGTATTGAATTGGATGTTCTACAAAAACACGAGACCAAGATTTAGGAATCGCTTTGTATGTCCTTTTTCATTTTTTCCATTTAAATTCAAAAGGGATCACCTTTAATTAAGAGATGAGTGAAAGCAGGAAGTGGCTTCGTCCACCAAATAGCAGTATAAGACAAAAATGTAATAAAGCAACATTCAGGGACGAGGGACGATCAGTAATAATTTATATATAAATGATTAAGGTAGCTCGTAAAAACAAACCTTTTAACTAAGAGACATATGAATTCAGATGACTTCCACTGATTAAATTGTTACGAAAAATAGAGAAATAAGATAATTTATTTATAGGATCAGGATCATGATTAGGCTTTGTTAACAACATGGCGGATGGTTTAATTAAGAGGGGACCAGCTTCACCAAGAGTAGATGAAATAGTTGTTATTTCTTTATTCATCATTTAAGCAATTAAATTACTTTATTGGTTAAATTTAAAGAATATAATTAAGGGTAGCTAACTCTTTATCTCCTTCACCAATGATATTTTAACTTATATAATTAACGAATTTTCTAAATTTGAACATGAGGTACTTTGCATTCATTCATCTGGTCAGCATCAATCGTTGCTTTCAATGATTTAAAAAAGTGAGTTCACAAACTGATGTTGCTATTATCTTGTCATTTGTGCAAGTTGATGTTCTAATCATACAAAGTCATGGTAATGTAGGGAGAAAAAAAATCAAGCTGGCTTTTTGCTGTTTGTTTATCTACTGAGATGGGAGTTGAAATGTTTTTGTTCTGTTAACTTTACGATTATATTAAAAGAAGCATTGCAGTTTTGGTTGTCTAACAACATTATTGAGAGGTACCATTGATGTATGTAAAACCCATGTATTGTCTTTGTTAAAGGCTGATTCAATATTATTTATGAAGTGAGATTTATTTTTGTAAAATATCTTTGAATGTTCTAAATGTTGATTTAATTAAATCGGTTATTAGATTAAATGTTCTTCAAGATGCTAGTCTTTAGTGGAACCTATGAGAAAACAAGAAATCTTTTAACTAATGTACTCAACTAACAACAATCAATATAAATATGGACGATCAAATTGATTAATATAAATTAATCAAATAATTAAATAATAATTTAAAGATGATAGGGAAAAGAAATGCAAACTAATTTATAATGGTTCATCAAACAACTCTTCCTTATGTTCATCCCTAATGCTCATTTGAAATTCCACTATAATTCTTCTTTTAAGCCAAAGAATAACCAATCTTTCTTAGTGAAGAGAAACACTTCGTACAATCTTTTTTCAAGGTGAAAATGAACCTTAATCCTGTTTGAAACACCTTCAAGTGTAATATTAAACACCCCAACAAACTATTACAACTCAAAATTATCCCACTTATTCACTCGATAACTCTAAAAAGATTCACTCACACAAACACGAGACAACAATCACCAAATAATTGAAAAACACTTAGAAATATATGTAAAATATACCCAAATGCTTCTTGATGCTAAAATCAATGCGCAAACAACTATTTATAATATTTTAGGACCCTTTTTAGCTGTTGGGGTTAAGAGCTAGCTATTATAATAGCTATACTCAAAACACTAGTTGACTAGTATAACATACTAGTCGATCAATATGCATTAAAGGCACTATATTCACTAGTCGATGGGACATTAGTCGACCACTAGGTATATTGTTTGACCAATATAGTATACTGAATGACAAATGTTACAAAAAACTCACAATACATCAAATTTATTCATTTTAACTTATATTGGTCAACCACTAACCAATATAGGTCGACCAATCACCCCAAAATCACGATTTTAACAAATTCAAATGCTCAAACTCAATTTGTTCACTGCAATTATGATTTAAAATTTAAAAGCTTTATTTGAAAGATCAAGAGGCTTTTCTATTAAAATTAAAAGCTTCAATGGCTCTTAATGAATGTAAAGACTTATGCAATACAGAGAAATAAAATGTTTATACATAGTGAGCCTTTTAGAATATTAAAATGATTAAATGAGATTAAAATTAACATTAAAAACTACAGAATGACGTTAATAAGCCTTGATCTTCTTTTGTTTTTAGTTTGATCTTCATTTTGATGATTGTAAACTTTAACATCTTTTTTTATCAAATTCATAAGTTATCTTCTTGTGTTTATGACTTTATTTTGTTCTTATATTGCTTTTCATCAAAAATAATAAACTCATTAGTAGTTATGTTTTTTTAATAATCAAAACATCTATTGGAACTTCTCTTAGTACAACACAATATAATTTACAATAGTACGTTTTCTTAGAAGTCCAAGACATACAACCTAATAGAATGGAGGAGTAGTACATTATGATACTAAAATATATGAAACCATCTCTAATAGGAACACAATTCGGTATTATATGATCCAAAAGCAAATAAAACTAATTCAAGATCAAGTTGAATGTTCTCAAAATCTTGCAATAGTATGTTTACTTAAATGGATTACCAAATGTAGATCCTTACGCTCATATAGCTAACTTTTCAGATATTTGTGACACCATTAATATTAACAGAGCTACTGGAGATACAATAAGATCGAGTTGTTTTCATTTTTTAAGGATCAAGCTAAGCAATGGTTGAAGATATTACTTATAGCCTCAATTATAACATGGAAGAACCTAGTGAAAAAAATTCTTAGCCAAATAATTTCCACCAATAAAGACAAGTTGAGGAATGATATCTCTACCTACCTATAGTTTGATATCAAAACATTATATGAAATGTGGAAGATATATAAAGATCTATTAGAACTTTACTACATCATAACCTGCCAATATGAATGCAAATTTAGACGTTTTTATAATATTATATTATATTCCTTAAAGTAGATAACTGATTGATAGGTGCTTAATTGATTATGAATTTATTCCATAACACTTAGTGATTATTAATATGAAAATGCTTAAGATACTCACTTTAATTCATATATGATTTTAGGTACAATTTGGAAGCAAAGAAATTAAAGAGGGTCGAAAGCACGACAATGGGACTATTTTTTAAAATCTAATACTCACTTGTCTTCGTGGAGCAAGAAGAAGATATGAAATTTCTAAGAAAGGAGATATATGATGAAAATACAAAGAAGATGGAGGAATGAGATGGGGCAGCCCCATGCACATGAATTTAATGATGACCAATACGGCAGTGCATAAGCTAGTAGCTGGAAGAGAAGAAAAACGACAGTGAAGTATGAAGAAGACACACAACAAGAAGCAAGCAAAAATGACAAGACACGAAACGCAAACGTGAAAAATGCAAACCATGTCTGCGTGTCACGCAGACGTAGGGAAGCTTTTTTGCTTAAAATGCACAGTGGAATAGGAAGTCCGTGGGTTATAAACATAAGTGTACAAGGTAGTGGACCAACAAAATTAAATTGTCACATCAGTGAATAGTAAATAGAGAATAGAGCAGTGGTGGCAAAAGAGAGCTTGCAAGAGAGGGAGGTGCAGTGAAGAGAGTTGAAGGGGCTTTCAGCTAGGGTTATTTGTAGGAGTTAAAGCATCTTGTTTGGAAGATCCATGGAAGGTTAAGTTCCCGATGCCGGTTCAAATATGACATCGATACTGACCCAGGTTAAGCATTTCTTTCATATTTTTTATGTTTCTTTCTCTTCTATTGAATTGATTGTGTTATCCTAGGCATATGGATTTGGGTTATGTATAGATAATCAGATTTTCATTATTGTTCAGTTATTTGTGTATGAACTCATTGGGTATTGTGAAAGGATGATTTTAATGCGTTCATTGAATCGTTTATTTGAAAACCCATTGCTAGAATTTTGATAAAATTCGTAATTGTTATGTTGAAATTCATGTGTAGTGACTAATGATTCGTAATCATTAGGGATAACATAACCTAGGTTAAATGATGCATCGTATGTGATTGTTTCCTTGATTAATCAGTTTTTCTAATTTATAAAGCTACTGCCTAATTAAATCTAGAGATCGTATCCTAGGTTACTCAATGGTTAGGTTTAATTAACGATGGTATCTTTATTAAATAAAACCCAAGGAAAACTCGAGTTGATTATTAACTCACAATTAATAGTTGCTAGGAGAGGTTTCAGAACAAAAAATAAATGAAATATGTTTAATTAGGGTATAGGCTGACATTGAACCAAAGAATCGGGTCCCTACCAAATTCTCCACTTTTATCATTTTTCGCATGTTTTCTTTAATTTGTTTTTATTAGTCTAGTTTTATTTTATTTTCTTATTTGAAAAATCCAAAACCCCCTAAACATAAACACTGATTAATTTCATTTCATAAACTTTGCAGAACCTCTCTATGGGATTGACTTAGACTCACCATTGCTATAGTAGTAGTCTAGTTTTTATTTTGACTATCGTTACGACTCGCTGTCAATTTTGGCGTCATTGCCGAGAAGTGCGGTGTTTTAGTTTTTGTTTGTGATTTTAATTGGTGTTTTGTATATATTTGTTTGCAATTGGTTTCTTTTCAGTTATTTCATGATCCTTTCATTTTTCTCTACTTCGTGTTTGTCATAAATATTTAAAAAAATTTATGGATGGAAGTATTTTTTTTTCTTTAACTCTTACTCTCAATCCTATAACCAATGTTGGACTAATCAACCTAACTTTAATTATGGATGCAATAATTAATAAAGTTACTTCCATGATAGTTTGTAGGATGCACAACAATTCCCATATAAACTAGAAGTTTCTTATCACGATTGTAATAACCTGTCTCTATAATTAGGGGCTTAACAGTTAGATTAAGTCGTATGAGTTATATCATTTGAAAATTCTTGACTTGCATTTCATTTACATGTATAATATTCGCATACACATATGAATCATGATTTAGAAACATTGTAAGGATAGTATATGCACTTAATTGACATATTTCGTGGTATGAAAGGTTTTAAGTGATTATGTATTGATTTTGGTTTGATGAACTACAAGTAGTAAATTGGAATTTGTTGTTATAGTTGGGTGATTGATGAAGTGATATGTGCATCTAGCCTAGGAAAGATGTTAAATGGCAAGATAAATTAATACATGATAATTTAGGTTGATTAGGCCTATGAAATAGTGACACGTGGCAGTGGAATTGAGTGAAAAATGATTTAGAGATTGAATGACAAGTGGCTTAGAGATTGAGTGACAAATGGACTAGGTATTTAGGTGACTTTTGGCAGTTTAAATAGAAGAAATGTAGCTTGGGTCTTTAATTGACAAGTATCCAAACACTCACCATACACGTATACCCCATGACACCCACACACATGGATGACCATCTTCTCCATTTGTTTTCACGGTACAATTTCTTCTTCTCTTTCTCACTACCGACATACACACACACAACTCTCAAAACGTTGAGTTTTGCCTAAAATTCTACACTTTGCCACTCCAATATTCAGCTGTCTTAATCTTGTTGCAAAAATCCCTTTCTGTTTCCACCTTATTCTTGGAGTTGTGTTTGTATGCTTGGAAGGCTAGGTTAACTTGATCATTGAAGAGGCTTTGAGCTGAACAAGTAACTGATTTATTGATCTATTATGGCATATGTTATCATAACATTCATGATGATTAATTAAGGATGAACTTGGTTGTGGTGTTGAAGATAAGTGTGTTGGAAATTTAATGAATGGATAGGTTGTTATAAGGATGAATTAGATTGAAATTTGAAGTGATGAAGGTGAATTTATGCTAAAGATAGGTGTTATTAAAGTGTTCTTGAATTTGGAAAGAAAAACCCTAGGACTACATGTATGATAGTGAATGATAATTTTTGTTTTAGTTTTTGATATATGAAAGATAAATAGTTTATGAGTTGCTAATTGGATAATTTTGAGTTGAATTGGAGATGAAATTGATGAGGAATTGAAGTATAATTAAGGTAAAATTAATGGACTATGATGAAGGTATTTTGAATTTGGTATGAATAGGTGAAAATTTGGAAAGAATTGAAGGAAAATGGACATAAAACTTTCGGGTTACTCATCCCACAATAGTGGGAAGGTACCCCACAATCGTGGGCAATGCTTTGAAATGAAAATTTTCTGTTTTGTGTGATTGTTAAACTAACTAAGGATAATTC
Organism: Erythroxylum rufum; assembly: GCA_027478365.1. Classification (NCBI taxonomy): domain Eukaryota; kingdom Viridiplantae; phylum Streptophyta; class Magnoliopsida; order Malpighiales; family Erythroxylaceae; genus Erythroxylum; species Erythroxylum rufum. The sequence goes on along the minus strand of JANIHZ010000004.1, from coordinate 24,578,805 downwards.
ACTTTACTTTGGTGCATTTGGACTTAATTGGCGCTTGAAATGAACCTAGTTTGATGTTGGATTAATTGGTTAAGGGTTTGATAAGTCTAGGTTATTAATGGATTGTCTTGATATCAATGTACGTAAATCTGAAATTTATGAGTTGTTAAAAGTATAAAAGTGTTCTTATGAATGAAAATGTGATTCAAAGGATATGAGTCATGTGAATTAGGTATGAATGAATGAGAATTGGGAAAATTGTATGAATATATAATGTTAGAAAAGGAATGGTGAATGTATAAATGATGAATTTAGAGAAATCAAACATACTTAAGGCATAACCTAATTGTAAACAAGTTATGTACAAGCTATAAGATTTGAATGAGTAAGACTTGTGATTAAGGATACATACCCGGAAAAAGTCAATTGAGCATGTATTAGACATGACACATATACATGTTCATGGTTGAATAATTATGTGATTGATCAACTTAGTAATATGTGAATTATATGTGTATTGCATGATTAAAGAAGCATAAATCGATCATCAGCATCTAGTCATTACTGGGTCATCAAGGCAATAACCTAACTGGAGTATACTATAAGTCAACCTAGATATGTAAACTTAATTATATGTATGCTTCTGTTTGAATTATATGTGTAGTGAGTTAACCTAGATGTTTCTCACTATGAATGAATTGATTTTGATTAACTTTTAAATACTCAATTGTTATTTAAATGAATGTGATGATTTTGGACATTGTTGGTCTGAGGAGTTTGATATTCAGGAGTGTATTGGAAGTGCTTTCTAATTATATGTGAAATGTGGAATGTGTGGATAACTAGAATATGAATACCATACTTAGATCTGAAGAAAGCAATATATGACTTTTGTACACTAAATGAGAATGTATAATTTGCAAATTGTCGCATCTTATTACATTGAAATGCATCAATAGAGAAAGGAGTTGTGATTGGAGTAGCCAATGTGTGAAATAGAGCTTTATGCTCATAAATATGATAAAGAGCCTCAGGCTCAGATACAATGAGCCCTGTATCTGCAATAGATACGGGACAAAAAAATGAGCTCGGTATCCACTATGGGGACGAGATTGTATAGCCACTTGGTCACAACAAAGTGAAAATGAATTAGAGTCACATGTGCACTTGCATATGCATTCTTAAGTATGTATTAAATGATCCAACAAATATGTCTTGTTGAATGATTGAATTGACATGCCTTATTGAATTGAGGTGAAATATCAGATTGTTTAAATCTATGAAGAATGTGATGTGTATGAATTACATATTATGCTTGACGAATTGAACATTATAATCGTTATTATGTTTTGACATGAATGAACACATTGATGATGGTTCACTCACTGAGTTCACAAACTACTTAAATTGTAATATTATTTTTCAGGTCTAAAGGAGTTCAAGCTCTTAAGGTGATAAAGTAAAAGTATAGTACCTGCGTTTTGGGGACAAAATGGCTTAAAGGCCTAGTCAGCTGATTTTGAAGAGTCCAGTTAGAGTATTTTGGTCTAGCGTCCCATTTCAAGTTGAACATTTTGTATAGAGTTGTAAACTCTTGCATAATATGTAATGTTTATACGCGAGTTATAAATTGTAATGACTTAATGAATGTTATGTTTGTGAATGAAATGAGGATGCTTGATCTTTTGAAAATCTTGTGATACATGTGATGCCATAAATAAGATAATGTATTTGCTCCAACGCGCCATTCCCGTAGGGTATGTGCCCAGATATACTCTGGCATATCGGGTATATGCTCTATGAGAGTTGTATGTTACATTTTTGGTATCAGAGCATAGTTTGACACTCGTAGGGATATATAGGAATAGTTTAACATGACATTTAGTGAGAGACTCGTATAGTGATCGCAATTGTTGTTTGGTATAGGTTATCTGCTATAGGAGACCGAGTTGTGGAATTAGCTAACCTTGAGTCAATAGGAGCCAATAAGGAGTCTCCTATACCCTAGTCTGAACAAATGCCTCAAAGAGTCCCTGAGAAGAGAGAAAGAAGATATGATAAGTTCAGGAAGCAGGGGGTTGTGGACTTCAAAGGAAGTACAGACCCTGCTGAGGCAGAGGAATGGTTGGAAAGGACATAGAGAATATTTGATTAGATGGATTGTGAGTCTGACGAGAAGTTTGACTACACAGTCTTGTTACTCCAAGGTTTGGTTTAAAAGTGGTGGAAGACTATTTCTAGTAGCTTTGCCTAACCTTGCAGATTAACATGGGAAGCCTTTTTGAGGGCCTTTAAGGAGAATTATATGTAGAAGATCTACTTGGATAGAAAGATGAAAGAGTTTCTTGACCTGAAACAGGGGAACCTTACTGTAGCCGAATATGAGGTGCGGTTTAATGAGTTATTGGGATATGCTACAGCTTTGATTCCGATGAAGGGAGACAAATGTAAACGATTTGAGGATGGACTGAATATGGAAATCAGAACGAGATTGGCCATTACTAATTTGAGTAGATTTACTAAGCTACGAGCAACTTCAATCTGAATTAAGCCGTTATTGAAGAATGAACGAGGAGAGTACAGGCAGGAGTTTAGATTGAAGAGACAAGGTAAGTTCCAAGTTCATTGTAGCAGAAGGTTTAACAAACACCCGAATAGGCCATCGCCATCACAATCGAGTTCGAGATAGTCAAGGTTTAGGCTGAGAGGCGGCTCTGTCTATTCTGGTAGAGGTCAGATGTATGGAGTATGAACATATGGTGGGCAACCACAATAGATGCCCAATTTTGAGCATCATGGGAAGAGGCATAGTGGAGAATGTTGGAAGATATCGGGAGCCTGTTTGTGATGTGGCTCTTTCGAGCATCAAGTTAGAGATTGTCCTGCCATTGTAGGAGCACAGTCTGAGGTGAGAGGAGGATCCATAACTGAAATGACTGTCTAGCAAAGTAGAGCCAGCAGAGCAGGATAGAGAGGTAGAGGTAGGGGTAAAAGGTCCTAGTGCCAGAACTGAAATGCGGAGCAACCAATCACAGTCTCAAGCTATGATCTATGCCATTACTAGACAAGAGGCTCAGAATTCCCCTGATGTGGTTGCTGGTGTGTTATATGTCTTTAATTTTGAGGCTTTTCCATTGTTAGATTCAGGGTTCACGCATTCATTTATTACCCCATACCTAGTATCTAAACTACATTATGAGAGAGAGATGTTAAAATGTGGCTTATAAGTGAGTACTCCAGTAGGTAGTACTATAGTGAGTGGGCAAGTCTGTAAAGGGTGCATCATTCAAGTTGATCAGGTGAAGTTGGAAGCTGATCTAATAGTCCTACAATTAAGAGAGATATATCTTATTCTGGGTATAGATTGACTTACTACATATAGGGTTGTAATGAATTGCTATACTAAAGAATTAATTATTAAATCTCTTAATCAACCATGGGTGATATTTCGAGGTATTAGTCAGGCAGTGCCAGCCATATTAATTTCCTCAATGAATGCCTTTAGATTGATTTGAAAAGGATGTGAGGCTTACTTAGCCTATGTAACTAATACCCGAACTAAGCAGACAATTCAGGATATTCTTGTTATCAGGGATTTTTTAGATGTGTTTCCCAGTGAGTTACCGAGATTACCCCTAGATAGGGAAATAGAGTTTACAATCGACCTTGTTCAAAGTACCGCTCCTGTATCTTTTCCTCTGTATAGGATGGCACCTGTGGAACTTAAGACCTAGTTGCAAGAGTTATTAGATACGGGTTTTATCAAGCCTAGTATGTCACCTTGGGCGCTCCAGTTTTGTTTGTAAAGAAGAAAGATGGAACTTTGAGATTGTATATTTATTATAGACAGTTAAATCTGGTGATGGTGAAAAACAAGTATCCCTTACCAAGATTTGATGATTTAATTCACCAGTTACATAGAGCTCAGGTGTTTACTAAACTGGATTTGAGGTCAGGGTACTACCAGTTGAAGATAGCAGAAGCTGATGGAGAGGAAATAAGAAGAAAATAACCCCTTAGCCTTCTAACTTGAAAAGCATCGTGGAAGACTACCAAAAAGGTGTTGGATCGCGTATGGCCCGAATATTCAAAATATTCTGCGGAAAAGACCATACAATAACGTGAAGTATAATCGAA
>JANIHZ010000004.1:24492278-24506054 GCA_027478365.1 Erythroxylum rufum | reverse complement strand
AATAAGTAAAAAATTTATTATAATAGTTTATAATAATAATAATAAGAATAATAAAGTTAATAGTAATTATTATTATAATTATAACAACAATAATAATAATAAGTATAATAATAAGGATAAGGATAAGGATATTTTGGTCTTTTTGTTAGTTATTCCTTTCTTATTCCAAGTTTATATTTTCAAACTAAACAATATAATTGAAATTCTTTATATATTTCATTCCTTGAACCAAACAAAGTAATACCCATTCTATTCTATTCCTCATCTTTTCTATTCAAAAGAATAACTATTGTATTCCTTATCTATTCCATTCTGTGAACCAAACAGGCCGTTATGGAATCTAGCTAAACCATAGAAACTCCTATCATCACTTATGGTTTTTGTTGTTGACTACTTTTTAATAGCTCTCACTTTCTCCTTACCTACTTTTATACCCGTTGAGTACATCTCAAAAACAAGAAACAAAACCTGTTTAAGGCATAAGGAAACTTCTTCAAATTTGAAAAGAAATTTTCTTACCTAAGCAGATGCAAAAAAAATAATAATTATGAACATATTAATTTAAGATCTTACTACAAATAAGCATGTTATTAAAACATAAAAGCATAAACTTACCTAAAAATTTGTAAAAAATATTATTCATTAATCTCATAAAAGTACGAGGGGCATTACTTAGACTAAAAGGCATTACTAACTGGTCACACGTCGTAAGGCTGCCAAAATAACTAAGCCTACAATTGTAGCAGTAGCAAGTCTAGGTCGATCCTACGGAGATAAAATCCAGCTACTTTCCTAAATTATATGTATAAGTAAAACATAGCATTTTGGTTCATTGTAAATTAGAAAACATAGTAAAATTGAATTTATAAAAACAAATCAAATTAACAGTAGCAAAATGATAAAATTGATGAATGGGTTGAAATCTAGTTCTTTGGTTTAATCTCGGCCTAAGTACAATTTCACTTATGTCATTGAAATATCGTCTTCACACCTTTCTTAAGACTATTGGTTGTGAATTAACAATAAGTTCTGTTAATGCCGATTTTTCCTTAGGTTGTAGTTAATCAGGTAGAGCTCATTAATTAACCCTAACTATCGAGAAATCTATAACAAGCTCTCTAAGTTTATCCAGATAGTCACATTATGAGCAAAAAAAATGAACCAATTTAAGAAATAATCACACAAGCCGAACTATTTAATTTAGGCTACGTTATCCCTAACAATTTAATACTGTTAGTTGCCACTTACGACCTTCAACACGACTATTATGTATCTCATTTAGGTTCTAGCTAGGGGTTTTCATGAAAAAAATATTCAATAGAGCATTAAAACGATTCTCATAAAATACCCAATTAATCTATACAAGATAATGTAAGCAATCTAAAAAGAGGGAAAGAAAACGATACATAACAATAATATGCTTAATATGCTCCTTAGCCTTGATTGAACCCCCGAAATGGTATCGGGAAAGTTATCCTTCCATCTAGCACTCACTATCAACCATCCTCTCCATCGCTACTATCGGGGTTAAAGAACGAAGAACAACTGAAAAGAAAATAAGAGAAAAATATTTTTGGTTTGTCCCGAATGTCTTTTATGTCGTCACAAGCTTTTCCATATGTGGTAAAATTTAGGTTTAAACTGAGGGACACCTAGTGATTAATAAGAATACTTGTCTTTCTCACCCCCATGAGTTAATTTTCACAGGTATGAGAACATCTCATTGTCGTAAATTAAAATTCACACCATGCACGACCATGAAAGGTGTGAATTTTAATTTTCAACCGTATGACCATGCATGACCATGAAAGATGTGAATTTTAATTTCCAACCCTCTTCCTTTATTCACCAACTGAATCACATTTCATTGTCTATTTCAAATCTAGGTTAAAATGAAAGAATGGGACAGGTGGTATGGCTTAAAACCAAAGAGAGCAAGATGCTTCATTGCTGTCCACTTTCTACCCTCTCCAACTGTAGTCCCCATTAAACGTTCTCATGCTTTATTTATTTCAAGTGCAGCTGTCCACCACCTTAATTCATCTTCTTGCATAGGCGTGAGGAATAACTCATGCCCATGCATCTGGTTGCACAACCATGACACACGCACTCACGAATGTGCAACTTTTCCAGCATGGTCGTGAGACATTTTAATGCTTCATTATTCATTTCTTTTCATTTTTTATTTGCTTTTTGCTCTTCCAGAATGGTCATGAGACATTTTAATGCTTCATTCTTCATTTCTTTTCATTTTCTTGTTTTCTTCTTGCTCTGCTCTTCTTCTTCTTTGTATTTCCAGCATATGTCTAATCTTTCTTGACATTTAATTGCCTTTTATGCTTTTATCTTCTTCTTTTTGCTTCAAGAAGATAAAGGATTATGAATCGTTAGAAAACGACTCAAATGTAGTGCTTTCGACTCATTTTATCTCTTTCACTTTCAAATTTTACCTAAAATAAAATATAGGCTAAAGTGAGTATCCTAAGCATTTCTAAAGCATTAATCACTAAGTGTAGTATATCAAATGAATCAACATTTAAATACATATCAAGTTCTCCCACACTTAGCTTTTGATCGTCCTCGGGAAAATCGTCAAAATCAAAATCACAAACCAAAACTTTTACTCATTTTCCATATTTCCTAAGAACAGGTAACCATAAGTAAAGATGAATGATTTTCAAAACCTATAGCAATAACTCAGCATTCAAAGCTTCTACTTATGATCAATCAACATTTTTCACCTTTATAAATTGAGTAATCTAGAGGTAAACTTGGACAAAAGTTGTTTAAACAAGATATTTCGATAGGTACACTCAAACATCATTCATAATCACAATAATCCATAACTTTACATATCATTTCATTTCTCCACCACTAAAATTCACATGCATAATCATGAATCAAAGGACTTTTCTAGGGTTGTAATGTGGGTAAAGGTAAGGTGAGATGTATTTTGGGTGATGTAGATAAAAGTCATCAAACTCATGAAGTAAAAGTAACACTTAACGAGATATCAAACGCACAAGTTAACATTCATTCAAAACTGGGTACTGTCAACTATGAAGAATGCAACAACTATGTTTCATAACTCAATTCAGTTCTCATACCATAAGCCACATAAACATAACATAAAAGTGATCCGTCCAAAAACAACATCCGCCTCATATGCAATATATTCAAACACCCGATCAATAGAACTTAAGGCAGAAAAACTATTAATTAACAACTTTTCACAACAATTTTATTTCCTCCTTGATACTTTTATTCAAACTCACATTTATCTTTTTTTTCTCTTTTTTTTTCAAATATAACAGTGATAAAAGCTACATTAACATGGGATTCATAACATGGCATATTAACAAACATAACCAACCCATATGTATGCATACCCCCACACTTAGGCTTTTGTACAATCACATTCATCAAGAATTAACAAATGCTTTACTAGCTTTAAGGCTTGGTTAGGGAATTTAGTTAGGTGAATGTAATGAGGTTTATACAAAAGAAAAGTCTAATAAAGCTCAAAGGGGTTAGCAAAGGAAAATTTATATAATTGAGTAGGTTATTTGGCTAATGTAGCTCGTACTTAACAAAGAATCCCTAATCTTTTTATAAAAATGCATGTGATAAAAATATGATCTTGAATGGAAAATCAAAGCGAAGTAAGGATGTATAAGTCATAAAGATCACACATAACAAAAGGTAGTGAGATTGATATGAATGTGTCAGTCTATTATGGATCAAAACCTCTCTGGTTCTTATCTACCACTAGTCACCGCTCTTATAAGAATAATGCACATTAACCAATCACAAGAGCAAAAGTACATGCTAAGGTTGCCATGGAATTTTATAGTCAATTCACACTTAATTTTGACAAAATAATCTTAAAAGTAATAGAAAACAAGAAAATTTTTGATTTTGTTTGTTTGTATATGTCATAAAGATCACACATAACAAAAGGCAGTGAGATTGATATGAATGTGTCAGCCTATTATAGATCAAAACCTCATTGGTTCTTGTCTACCACTAGTCACCGTTCTTATAAGAATAATGCATATTAACCAATCACAAGAGCAAAAGTACATGCTAAGGTTGCCATGGAATTTTCTAGTCAATTCACACTTAATTATGACTAAATAATCTTAAAAGCAATAGAAAACGAGAAAATTTTTTATTTTGTTTGTTTGTTTGATTTTAAAAACCGCCTAAGAAGTCACATAAGCAACTCTTAAGCTCAAAACATACATAAAAGGTAATAACAAACTAAGATCTCCACCCTCACACTTAAAACTTACATTGTCCTCAATGTAAAATCAAATGTAAGAAATGGAGCATTTAAGGAAAATAGCAATTACAAAAATGTAAAGAGACATAATTAAACTTCCCTTAGGTTGCCTCCTAAGCAATGCATTTTTTTATTGTCATTGGCTAAACTCCACATTGCTCATTCTTCATAATGAGGGTTTTCTAACCCTATCACTTCCACATCTTCCACTTGGAATCCTTTATAGAAGGGTTTCAGTCGATGACCACTGACTTTAAATTTCTTATTTTTCTGTAGGCTTTCAATTTCAACTGCACCATATGAAAACACATTAGTAATAATAAAAGGTCCAATCCAACAGGAGCACAATTTACCTAGGAAAAGATTAAGTTGTGAATGGTAGAGAATAACTTTTTGTCCAACCACAAAATTATTCCTAACAATCATCATATCATGAAATCGTTTTGTCTTTTCTTTGTAAATTTTTACATTCTCATAAGATTCAAGCATAAGCATTTTTTATTCTTGCAGTTGTAGTTTTCGTTGCTCACCTACTGCATCCATCTTCATATTGCATTGCTTAATGGCCCAAAAGGCTTTGTACTCAATTTCCTTTAGAAGATGACACGACTTTTCATAGAATAGTCAATATGGAGACATATCAATCGGTGTTTTATATGCAGTCTTATATGCCCAAAGAGCATCATCAAATCACTGACTCCAATCTTTACAAGTTGGGCTCACCATTTTCTCAAGGATAGACTTGATTTCTCTATTTGACACCTCAGCTTGCCCATTCGCCTATAGATGATAGGTCGTATACACCTTATGAGTGACAGGTACTTCTTTAAAAGGTTTCTCACCAATTGGTTCCAAAAATGAGTACCCCTATCACTAATCAATGCTCGCAGTGTTCCAAACCTAGCAAAAATATTAGACTTGAAAAATTATGCGATAACCTTAAAATTGTCAATATTGATGGCTTTAGCTTCCACCCATTTAGAAACATAATCCAAAGCCAATAAAATGTAAATAAAACAAAAAGAAGAAGGAAATGGTCCTATAAAATTTATGCCCCATATATCAAGGCATTTGATCTCTATAGGATAAATTACCCTGTTTCTGGGATTGTTCATATGCTTTACAAAACATATAAAAGTCTCGAAAAATATTTGGCCAATAAAAACAACATTCAAGAATTTTGCTAGCAGTTCTACTAGGCCCAAAATGACCACCACAAGCATATGAATGGAAAAATTTCAAAATTGAGTCATATTTATATTCAGGCACACATCTCCTAATCACTTGGTCAAAACAACACTTCTATAATTGAGGATCATCCTAAATATAATATTTAAACTTACTCATTATCTTGTTCCGTTTAGCTCAACTCACTCTTTATCTTATTCTATTTAGCCTTACTCAAATCATTAGGTATCTCATGGTTCATTAGATAGTTCACAATATTAGCATACTATGGAACCTTACCTTGAAGTGTTAGTAATTGCTCATCCGGAAATAATTCTTGTGATGATATTGAATCCTCCTCCTTCACAACTCAACTTAAATGATCCATGACTGAATTCTCTACACCTTTCTTATCTTTTATCTCCAAATTGAACTCTTAGAGTAGAAGAATCCATCTCATAAGCCTTGGCTTCGCTTCTTTCTTCGACAAAAGGAACTTTAATGCTGCATGAGCAAAATATACAATCACTTTAGAACTAAGCAAGTAAGGTCTAAATTTATCCAAAGCAAACACAATAGCTAAAAACTCCTTTTCAATGGTAGAATATTTACATTGTGCTAGACTTAGTGTTTGTGAAGCGTAGCAAATAGCTCGAGTCATCTTTCCACATTTTTGACCAAGGATGGCAACCACAACAAAATTGCTCGCATCACATATATTCTCAAATGGTTAACTCTAGTTAGGTGGTTGAATGATCGGTGATGAATTCAAAACTTCTTTCAACTTATCAAATGCTTCCTTGCATCCCTCATCAAAGTCAAAGGGTACAACCTTTTGTAACAAATGACAAAGTTTTGTTGAGGTCTTACTGAAGTCCTTGATAAACCTTCGATAAAAACCTGTATGGATAAGAAAAGAATGAACCTCCCACACATTTGTAGGGTAAGGTAAGTTTAGCACAATTTCTACCTTAACTATATTAACTACACTTCCTTTAGATGAGATTACATGTCCCTAAATTATTCCTTGTTAAACCATAAAATGACATTTTTCAGAATTGAGAATAAGATTAGTTTTAATGCAAAGTTCAAGTACATAATTCAAATTATCTAGGCATGCATCAAATGAATCCCCATAAACAGCAAAATCATCCATAAAGACTTCAATAATGTGTTCAACATACTCAAAGAAAATACTTACCATGCATCTTTGAAAGGTGGTTGGGACATTGCAGAGTAGAAACAACATTCTTTTATATGCAAATATACCAAATGGGCATGTGAAGGATGTTTTCTCCTAATCTTTTGGAGCTATCATGATTTGATTATATCTGGAATATCCAGCTAGAAAATAATAAGGAGATCATCCTGTAAGTCATTCAAGCATTTGATAAACTAATGGGAGTGGAAAGTGATCCTTGTGTGTAGCAACATTTAACTTCCTATAATCGATGCACACTTGCCATCCATTTTAAATTCTTGTGGGCATAAACTCATTATTCTCATTCGTCACCATAGTAATCTTAATTTTCTTTGGTACTACTTAGACTGGACTCACCCATTTACTATTCAAAATTGGATAGATTATACCAACATCAATCAACTTCAAAATCTCAGTCTTTACCACATCCACCATCGGAGGATTCAGTCTTCTTTGCGATTCTTTTGATGGTTTGGATCCTTCTTCTAAAAAAATTTGGTGCATACATGTCAAAGGGCTAATACCTTTGATGTCAGCTATAGTCCACCCCATAGCTTTGATGTGGTCCTTAAGCACTCGAATGAGCTTTTCCTCTTAAAGGTTAGTTAAGTTCCTTGCTATGATTACCAGAAGTATTTTTCCTTCTCCACAAAACACATATTTTAAATGCTCTAGTAATTGCTTCAATTCAATTGTAGGTGCTTGCACAACCGAAGGTAAAGATTTCGTATTAGACATTGGCAAATCAATATTTTGAAATACATACCTTTTTGGTATTGTTTGTAGTGATTGCAGTGCTAGCACAGTTTCTTCCATTTCATCTATAATGAGCAAGTTAGAATTTTACAAAATGTTTTCCGTTAAACTCATATAAATAATGACTTCTAAATCATCTTTACCATCCACATTAAAAATTTCTTGAGGCAAAGAATCAATGACATCAATTGACAAAATAGAATGAACATCACTCGGGTACCTCATAGCTTCAAACTCCATAGTCAATGGTCCTGCATCTATGTCGATCTTCGTATTTGATTTCTTCAAAAATGGTCAACCCAGAAGGATAGCTGTAGAATTATACCAAGGTTTTCCCTCCATATTCAACACATAAAAGTTAGCTAGGAAAACCAATTTGTTAACCTACACTAAAACATCCTCTACAACCCCTTCTAGATCAGTATTAGATCTATCATCCAATTGAATTATAACACGGGTTTCTTTCAACGATCCTAAATTCAATGAAGTATAAATCGAATATGGCATTGCCCTTTCAAATCTATTATCACCAATTTTACAAGGAATTGTAAACGTACCTAGATTCTTACACTTTGGGGGAAGCTTTCTCTGAAAGACTGCGGACATGTTCTTCCCCACACTTACTTTCTCTTCTCCCCTCAATTTCCTCTTAGATGTGCATAACGCTTTGAGAAATTTGGCATAATGAGGAACTTGCTTAATGGCATCAATTAGACATATGCTCACCTATACTTTTTGAACATCTTCAAAATCTCCCTATCTTGCTCCTCTTTCTTCGATTTAGCAAACCTGTTAGGAAAAGGAGGTAAAGTTTTAGTTGAATTTTTTACCATTGGAGATTTAGATTTTTCCTGAGTTCCCGTTTCCGCTTCTTTTGGAGGTACTTCAAGTTCTTTTTCATATTCTTCATCATCGCCAATAACAAAAGTCTTATATGGTGCCTCTATTTCTTTACCACTTCTCAAAGTAATATCACTTGCATTCTCTTTTGAGTTCACAATAGTTTGAGAAGGAAGCTTACCCGAATTCTGATTCTTCAATTGGCTCACGGCAATAGCTATATGACTTAGTTGATTCTCCAAATTATAAATGCTAGCTCTTGATTATGATTGGAATTGTATGGCATTATTTTGGAGCTGAGTGGTATTCTGAGTTAACGTTTTCATCATTTCCTAGTGAAGGTCTTGAACTTGATGGTTGAGTTTGTCTTTGATATGATTGTTGACAGGAGCCTTATTGTGTCCTTATTGCTCATAGGTGTTGACTGGAGGATTCTTCCATCCTGAGTTCTGTGCATATAAGTAGCTAGGATTCCTTTGTGGTTGACCTGGAAAGCTTCTAAAAGCATTTATTTGTTTTGTATATGTATCCTGCAAAGTTGGTTACATATTAGTTGGATGTCTTGCCATTGTGCAAATTCCACATACCTTGACTTATTGAGAACCACTTATAGCCATTTGCCTAATTAAAGATGTCAACCCAGCTATTTGTTGCTCTAATGTAGCAATACTAGCTTCATTAACCTTCAATAGGTGGGGATCCTCTCGAATATTAAATTGTTGGGAGTTAGCAGCCATGTTGGAAATTAGATTTCTAGCTTCAATGGGTGTCTTATCTACCAATGCACCCCTGCTTACTGTATTTATCATACTTCTTTCTTGTGACAAAAGCCCCTTATAGAAATCCTAGATCAAGAGTTGCTCACTGATTTAATGATACGAGTAGCTAGCACACAACCCCTTGAACAGCTCCCAATACTCTTATAATGTTTCCCCATAATGTTGTTGAATTACATAGATCTCTTTCCAAATATTCATAGCTCAAGACGCAAGAAAGTATTTCTCCAGAAAAAGTCTCTGCATCTTATTCCAAGTGGTGATTGATCCGGAGGGCAAGTAGGAAAGCTAATCCTTGGCAGTGTCTCCCAACGAGAATTGAAATTCCCTCAACCTAATATGCTCTTCTTATACCCCGGCTAACTTCATGCTAGAATAGACCACATGGAACTCCTTAAGATACTTGTGAGGATCTTCACCTATCATACCATGAAAAGTAGGAAAAAGATGAATTAAGCCAGATTTAAGCTCAAAAGCAACATAATAGTAGGAAAATCCATGCACAATGGTTGATGATTAAAATCAGGGGCAGCCAACTATTTAAGAGTACGATCATTATTTTGCTCTGCTGTATTAGAAGCAATGTTAAAAATGGAATCACTAGAAGAAACAGAAAGTAAATGTAAAGCTATTTGAATTCCTAGTGAAGAGTCAAGTTTTCTGTCAGATGATGATGGATCCTCATAACTATATACAACTTATCTTCTCACTTTACGTAATGTTCTTTCATGTTCTGGATCAAATTTCAATTCACCAATGTGAGAAGATCATGTCATACACTGTAACAAACAAAACAAGAAAAGAAATTAACCAAAAATAAAAATAAAATAAAATAAATAAATTCAGAAAAGAAAGATATTAATCCCTGACAACGGCGCCAAAATTGATCGTGGATCGTAACACTACCAAAATAACTAAACTTACAATTGTAGCAGTGGCAAGTCTAGGTCAATCCCATAGAGATTAAATCCAGTTACTTTCCTAAATTGTCTATATAAGTAAAACAGGGGGGTTTTGGTTTAATGTAAATTAGAAAAAAGTGAAATTGCTCTATAAAAACAAATCAAATTAAACAGCAGCAAAGTGATAAAATTGATAAATGGTTTAAAATCCAGTTCTTTGGTTTAATATCTGCCTAAGCACAATTTTCACATAAGTCATTGAAATATCGTCTACATACCTTTCCTAAGACTATTGGTCGTGAATTAATAATAAGCTCTGTTAATTCCATTTTTTCCTTAGGATGTAGTTAATCAAGAAGAGCTCAATAATTAACCCTAACTATCGGGAAACTTAGAACAAGCTCTCTAAGTTTATCCAGAAAATCACATTATAGGAGAGAAAAACAAACCAATCTAAGCAATAATCACACAAACTCGGACTATTTAACTTATGTTATGTTATCCCTGATGATTTAATATCGTTAGTTGCCACTAACGGCCTTCAACATAACTATTACGTATCGCATTCAAATTTTAGCTATGGGCCTGCTTGAAAAAAGATTCAATAGAGCATTAAAACCATTCTTATACAATACCCAATAAAACCATACTAGATATCATAAAAAATATAAAAAGAAGGAAAGAAAACGATACACAATAACAATATGCTTAATGTGCTCCTCTGCCTCAATTTTACCACTGAACCAGTATTGGGAAAGTTAGCCTTCCATCTCCATCTTCAAGCTCTCACTATCAGCCATCCTCTTAACCGCCACTGTTGATGTTGAAAAACAAAGAAAAACAGAAGAGAAAATGAGATAAAAGTGTTTTTGGCTGGGTCTATCCTAAATGTCTTTTCTTTCGTCACAACCTTTTCCTTATCTAGTAAAATTTAGGTTTCAACCGAGGGACAGCTAGCGAGTAATAGGGACACCTGTCTTTCTCACGCTCGTGAGTTAATTTTCATGGGTGTGAGAAGATCTCACAGTCATGCATTGCCTTCTTAAGGCTTCTGGCCCTCTTCCTTTATTCACCAATTGAATCACCTTTAATTTTCTATTTCAAAGTTAGGTTAAAATGAAAGAATGGGACAGGTGGCGTGGCCTAAAACCAAAAAGAGCAAGATGCTTCATTGCTCTCCACTCTCTCAGTTATAACTTCTCCAAGTGCAGCCACATTAAACATTCTCATACTTTATTTATTTTAAGTGTAACTGTCCACCACCTTAATTCACCATCTTGCATGGACTAAAGGAATAACCCATGCCCATACATCTAGTTGCATAGCTGTGACACACGCACTTACGGTTGTGCAACTTTCCAGCATGGCCGTAAGACATTTTAATGCTTCATTCTTCATTTCTTTTCATTTTCTTGTTTTCTTCTTGCTTCACTCTTCTTCTTCTTTGTATTTCCAACATATGTCTCATCTTTCTTGGTATTTAATTGTCTTCTTTTTCTTTTAATCTTCTTCTTCTTACTTCAAGAAGACAAAGGATTGTGAATCTTCAAAAAATGGCTCAAATGTGGGGCTTTCGACTCACTTTAGCTCTTTCACTTTTGAATTGTACCTAAAATAAAATATGGGCTAAAGTGAGTATCCTTAGCATTTCTAAGGCATTAATCACTAAGTGTAGTATATCAAACAAATCAACATTTAAAAATATATCACTAACCACGTATATAAACTATATCTAGCTTTGAATACAGTTTTCTATTCTTCCCTTCTCTAATCATAATTTGATAGTAACCATATTTTAAATCAATTTTAGAGAATAAGCATGCACCATATAACTCATTAAGCATATCAGTTAATCTAGAAATGTGATGTGTATACTTTATAGTAATTTTTTTAATGGCATAATAGTCCACACACATTTTATATGATCCATCCTTTTTTGTACTAGTAAAATAAGACAGAAACATGGGCTTAAGCTCTCTCTCATCTTGCCTTTCTCTAAGAGTTCTTTCATTTACTTTTGGATATCTTTTGTCTCCTCTGAATTTATATATATGTAGGTTGATTTGGAGTTTGAACTCTAGAAATAAAAATGATTTAATGCTTAATCCTTTTTATAGGTAATAATAATAATAATAATAATAATAATAATAATAATAATACAACAACAACAACAACAATAAAAAATAAGAATAATTAAATAGAAGTCCTACTGTACGCTGGGTCTAGGAGGCCAGTAGTATGTAGTCTTACCCATAACTGGTAAAGAGGCTTTTTAGGTAATAATCCATATATATTATTCTTTTGAAAGAGATCATTAAATTCCTGTAAAAGAGATATAACACTACTTGAAAAGTAACATTAACATCAACATTATGAGAAAGAAAAGACTCTTTACAAATAAGAAAATGTATTTAGTGCTTGGCTAAGAATGTATCTCTCACATCTCCCACTCTTACTACCAAACTTACTATATTCCCCTTTTATTTATCTCTTATTTTTACTTTATCCAAGGTGTTTTATTTATCCCTAGGTATTTTCTATTATTAATTTCCCTCAATTTCTCTTGCTTAGTCTCATAAATCTTTACTTTAAACATGTTTTGGTAATAATGGAGCAAAAGTGATTGGTTTGTAATTTATGGTGAAGGAGTATCTTTTCCCATATCCATCGTGCATGGCTCTCTTATCAAATTACCAAGGATGTCCTAAAAGAATATGTCTCACTTGTATAAGAATCATATCACATTATACATTATATATTTACCTTCTAATTGAGAAAGAAACCAACACTTACTTTGTTTCCCGAACCTTCTCACTCTCATTCAACCATTATAGATTTTCCAATTTAGTGTATTTTATGGTTATTAGCCACAACATCTCCACTAACTTCATAATAACTACATTTATACAATTGTTCCCATCTCTGATCATACTAAAAACTTGATCGTCGATGGAATATCTTGTATGAAAAAGATTATCCCTCTACTCATTCACATATTCCTCCCCCATATACATATGTAATACCCTCCTAGTGACCAACATCCTTCCCTCTTCAGATCTTTTAATGCACTCATCATCAATAGCATCCTCTAAACTAGGTATATCATCATCTGCCTCCTCTTCACTCTCTTACACATATTCTCCATCTTTTCTTAAGATCATCACTCTCTTTTTAGGATATTATAAAGTTATATTCCATCTCTCCAAACATTTAAAGCATTTGACATCTCAATTATTAGTTGTTGAAAAGGAATTGGTCTTAACTTTCTCTTCACTTGAATCTTACACTTTAGTGTAGTTGTTTCATATTTAGGTTTTAGAGCTTTGCTATCCTATTTACTTCATGGATACTCTATAATGAAGAATATGTATTAAAAATATTAAAATGGTTAATAATCCTCTTTTTGAAGTTTTCTTTCTACTCTTATGGCCAGGTGAATTACATCTACCAACTCTATATTGTTGGACCCTGTTTTCGGAGCCCAACATCGGAGACGGAAGCATGAAACTTGAACGGGGAAGAAAGACTTGGAAGTTGAAAATTTTAAAAGAAAATTCATTCGGAAGCAAAAGTGGGGGTCGTCGCGACATCTGTAGTTTCGCCGCGATGAGCGCAAGTGAGGAACACGTTGCGGAGAACAATTTATCATTCGTCATGATGAGCCGACGAGAATTACGTCGCGACGAGCGATTAATCATTCGTCGCGACGTACCTACGATTTTGACCTCGTTGCGACTTACAAAGCCGACCTCAAAATCTGCAAACTTAACTTTTTCAACTACTCAACCCCAACCTTAACTATACTAAATGCAACCAACATCAATTCAATCCCAAAACAAAATGAACTCA
>JANIHZ010000004.1:24371039-24392074 GCA_027478365.1 Erythroxylum rufum | reverse complement strand
TCTTAATTTGGATTTTAATATTTGCAATATCTTGAAGATCTAACAATAAAAAATGCCAAAATTAAATAATAAGATATGTAATAAATATCTTAACAGTTAAATATAATTAAATAAATTTATACATCAAGTTTATGTAATAAGAGTCAAACATAAAATATAAAAACTGTATTAGTTCATTACAATAAAATAATTAAAAATATTCTTCACATTACAATGTTTTAGAATATAATAGCTTAGGTAGTTAGAAATTATAGTTCAAGAGAGAGTAATATCAAAAAGAAAGTATTAGCACCGAATAGTCAAGTATAGAGTGAGAAGGATCGTCATGCATCTAAGGAGATATGATTGAAAGAATTTGTTGTACTCTAACCACCGATAACAAAGATGAAAATATCTTCCAAAAAATTAAAAAAAAGTTAAGAGAAAGATAAACGGGTTATCATATAAAAGATGTAAAGTTTTACGATATGATACCGTCCAAAACTTCGTCTTCTCTACACGGCACGAATCTTTCAAATATGATACTCTAACATATTCACCAACAACTAAGTAGGAGTATGGGGCTATCATATAAAAGATGTAAAGTTTTATAATACGTCAATATTAATTGCATCTAGTTAAATTTTATTGGAAAATATTTTATATTTTGAAGGATGCAATTGACATATTGACAAAGCTGATGCTCACAAAACAGTTAAAGTATGGCATGGATTTGACGAGTATTCACATATTCTAAGGCCCATAGGATTTTGTGTAGGCAGAAAGTGCTTCTTGGCTAAACGTTGGAGTCACCCCCGCTTGCCTGGATTGCCCGTATCACGAGGAATCTGTCTCTCATGTCTTTCGGGACTGTTGGAGGGCGCGCGCAGTTTGGAATCAACTTGTGCACGACCTGGATCGCCATGCTTTTTATTGCCTTGACTTTCCGACCTGGTTACTACATAATTTAGCTTCGGCTCGCCCTTGGCCTTTGGTTTTTGGCATAGTGATCTGGAAATTATGGGCGTGGCGGAATGAACGTTGTTTTCACTCTTCCTCGATCAACACTCATCATATCGGTGAAATTCATGCTTTTGTACATGAGGCCCTGTTGGCCCAACAACTCCAGCGAGATGTTTTGCCACCGCCTGCTCTGCGACGCCGGGTTCTTGATATTTGCTGGTTGCGACCTTGCGATGGTTGGGTCAACTTGTGTACTGATGGCTCCTCGAAGGGGAATCCTGGCTTGGCGACGGCGGGCGGCTTAATTTGGGATCCTAGGGGTCGTTGGCTAGTTGGGTTTGGAGCAAATTTGGGTTTCTGTTCGTCCTGGCAGGCGGAGCTTTGGGTGGTTTTTCATGGATTGACGCTTGCGTGGTTGCATGGGTATTCTCAGGTTGAACTCACTGTTGACTCTGCAATGGTAGTGGCCTGTGTCACGAGTGATCAGCATACAATGGTGCCTCCTTTGGTGGTGGCCATTAAGGATTTGTTATCTTGGCAGTGGGTAGTCCGCGTTCGACATGTGTTTCGAGAAGGCAACCGTTGTGCGGATTGGTTAGCCGCCTATAGTTATCGGCTCTCTGTTGGAGTCCACTGGTTTGCGAAGGTTGTTGAGGGTCTTGCTCCTCTTCTGTTTGCCGATGCTGTTGGGGTTACTCTACCCCGAGTCGCTGTTCCGTAACTTTTGGGTGTAAACCCCATTATTTCACCCAAAAAAAAAAAAAAAAAGTATTCCATTTTGTTTTTTTCATTTTATAATTCAGAAGGAGAGAACTGACTGTTCGAAGTTGACAGCAGTAAAATCGGAATTAGCTGCATTCTACCTAGGAAAAAGAAGAGATTAAAGTACAAGCAGGGACCCACTTATCCAAGCAACTTCCACTCATTGAATTGGTATAGAACGTTCGAGCCACAAGAAAAGCAACTCAAACTCAAAGCTGTCCCATCTCTTAATGGCTTCAACTTCTCTAATACCGAAAACCATCAATCCATTTCTCAGCACCCAACGTTCCGTTCCTATTCATTTCAACAAACCATCCCTCTTCAACACCTCGGACCATCTTCCATGCACCAGGAAGCCATGCATTCACACCTATGCAAAGAAGAAGAACCAATGGTTGGACCCTTTTGATGATGGTGAGGACCCAGACATGGAATATGGATCGCTCTTTGTGGATGGAAAGCAGGAGGAAGATCCAAGGCCACCTGATGACCCCGACAATCCATATGGGTTCTTGAAGTTCCCAATGGGCTACAATGTAGAGATTGCTTCTTTGGCCTCCAAAATTAGAGGTGATGTCAGGAGGTGCTGTTGCATAATTTCTGGTGGAGTTTATGAAAACTTGCTGTTCTTTCCTATCATTCAGCTGATCAAAGACAGGTAAAGTTTGTCTGGAACTTGGTTAATCTTCAATATTTTTTGTTTGGAATTTTATGTATTAGGATGTTTCTTGTGCTGTTCTGTTTTAAGGTATCCTGGTGTTCAAGTGGATATGGTGGCAGGAGAAAGGGGTAAGCAAACTTATGAGCTGAACAAGAATGTGAGGTGGGCTAATGTTTATGATCCTGATGATGAATGGCCCGAACCAGCAGATTATACTGACATGGTTGGATTACTTAAGGTTAGTGCGTATGCTCTACTATTGTCGGTACTATAATCTATTTCTCTGTTATTTGGTACAAATGTATACACATTGCAGGCATTTAAGATGCTTTATATTTGAGATGCTTTATATTTGAAGAACTTGACTACTCCACTAGAAAATTATATGCTAGCTGTTACTTTCAGTTGCACTGATTCTTCAGATTATGCACATCATTTTTCATAAATCATGAGCCGCTCTATCAGGTGATTCCTCTCTTTATGTTTCATGTTTACGAATCCATATTATCAACCTGGGCTACGTTGTAATTGGTTCTGCCATGTGCTTGCAGAATAGGTACTATGATTTGATCTTGTCCACGAAATTGGCAGGGCTTGGCCATGCAGCATTCATGTTTATGACATCAGCTCGGGATAGAGTTAGCTATATTTATCCCAACGTCAATGCAGCTGGAGCAGGATTACTTCTATCAGAAACATTTACACCAGATGGCCTGAATTTGTCAGAAGGTGGTTATAACATGTAAGCTGATACAGAACACTGGCACATTTTCATTCTTAAAAGAAACAATGCATGAGATACTACTTGACTGAAACTGTCTTTTACACCAAGGGACGTTC
Organism: Erythroxylum rufum; assembly: GCA_027478365.1. Lineage (NCBI taxonomy): Eukaryota > Viridiplantae > Streptophyta > Magnoliopsida > Malpighiales > Erythroxylaceae > Erythroxylum > Erythroxylum rufum. The sequence continues at coordinate 24,388,869 of JANIHZ010000004.1, read as the reverse complement.
TACAATTCAAAGTTCTTAATTGTAATCTTTTCGCGGACTCCTGTCTCCTACTTAGCTCCCTGGAGGGTTTGCTTGTTTACTTTCTGCTTGTTGAAAAAGTGTGGTTTCTGAGGTTCACTTGAAAGGGACAGAATACGATTTTCTTAAAGAAATTGGATTCCTTTGTTTTAGGTACCATCAGATGGCTGAGTGGTTAGGAAGGCCATTTCGCAATGTTCCAAGGCAGCCATTGCCTCCCTTAAAAGTTTCGATTTCAAGAAAGCTGAAAGCTGTTGTAGAAGCAAAGTATAGGACAGCTGGTGCAGAGAAGGGGAAGTATATAGTATTTCATGGGATAGAATCAGATTCAAAAGCTTCCATGCAGTCTAGAGGAGATACTGATAGCTTGCTGCCACTTGAAAAATGGGCATATATATTCGATGCTGTAAGGTATGGATCTTTGGCAGCTATATTTGTAACGACTCGATTCTTCTGCAATTCTGATATCCTCAATAGTTGTCGTTAATAGCCCAAAGATGACTTCTTTTGAGTAATGTGCCTTGTCACTATGGTCTTTCAAGTACAAGGCATCCAAGCCATCGATTCTGAAACTACCTTTCCTACTGAACCGTTTTTTCCGTTAATTTGTCAATAAAATTGGAATCTTCAGACATAAAATTGCTGATGTGTTGAAAACAGGGGATTTAAGCCTGTCTTTGTGATTCCTCACGAGAAAGAAAGGGAGAATGTGGAGGAAATTGTTGCAGAGGGCATTAGCATTGTCTTCATCACTACTCCCGGACAGGTGTTTTCCTTCATTCTATTCACTTTCTGGCTTTTGACGTACCCCTCTTGTTCCTTTTCTACTAGTACCAAAAAACCTACAGAAAAGTGAAAATGAAAACAATGATTTGTTCCTTTTACGGAAATAACTGTACTTGAAGGATGTATTACTCCTGAAGTGTGACCCGAATGTGATGAAGCAGTACACATACCCTAGTTACTCTCTGTGAAAAAAAAAGTACTGTAGAGAAGGAGTTATTACAAGAGAACGTCTTGAATCATCTTTGATCTGCTTGTTTCAGCTTGCTGCTCTTATTAATGACTCGGCTGGGGTAATATCTACAAACACAGTAGCTATCCAACTTGCAATTGCTCGAGAGAAACCTTGGTAACTTTTTTGCTAATTAACACCTCTTTCATTAGCTCATTCTATATTTTATGCCCGTTCTTTTTCTTCTTTAGGGTCCTTTACATTCCTTGTCTGCTCTTGAAATTACGTTTTTATATCATAATTCTTCAGTTCTGTGGAATACAATATCAAAATGACGCAAGCAATTTCTGTTCGTCCAACTCTGATTAGTGTTATGCTGCCACTTTTGCAGCATTGCCCTGTTTAGCACTGAAGAGAAAGGCAAGCTTTTTATTCCTAATGCAGAAGAGAAAAACTGCACTATTGTCTCGTCTCAGACTGGGAAGCTGAAAGATATTGATGTGGGAGCTGTGGAGAATGCAATGCAAATTTTTGTCATGTCCCTTGCACTGGTCTAGAAGATAAAGAGGATCATTTTCTGAAATTATGGTTTTAGTTTCATTCCTTCTGAAGCCCTCATCAACTTTGACTTCCATACTAAAAGTCCAAGTACCAGAAGTCCATATCATTTGTATAGGTGCCAATTTGTGAACTAGAACTTGAAAATATGCAGAATGAATGAGGAAAATGAGTAATTCTAGATATCACTAAATATAATGGCTTTAGCAGCCTCAGTTGCTTCATAAGGCGGAGTATTTTGAGCTGGTAAGGACCTCAGCATACAGTATTTACGTTAAGTGGTGAAATCCTGGCTTCCATGGATGAACTCTCGTACATAAGCCGTCCGTTTCTAGAAGCAAATCCATTTTTACATATATATTGAACTTACTCAAGCTAATTATACAACCTCCAACAATCATACTTCGAGGACAGCACAATGAACATGGCTGCACACGCTATAGCCTTACAGACACAACATAACAAAGGCATTTCGTGCAATAATTTACGATAGAAAGTATGGATAATCTATTGAATGGCCCATGAAGCTTCAGCATTTTAGAGTTATTAATATGCGAATATCAAGGAACTGGCGTTACCAGTAATCTCAAAATTGGGGGAAAAAAGTTAACGCAGTACAAGGGAAAGGTGTCCAAAATTAAGCTGCCATTTAACTATAACTAAAAGACTAGTAAAGGACCTTTCCATTGTCTATCCATCCATAGCATACTGTTAGTGATTTGTAACATGTCAGTTCAAGAGAGAGGCTTTGCGCGTGTGGCCAAATCCTCCTTTGATTCCAAATGTATCATGAATACATAGCCCAGAGACCACAAGAGAATGTATTGGATAGGCACCCAAGAAAGGCATGCAAAAAGACTCAAAATGCTTCCAACATACTGAGGATCTTTTATAACTCCAAAAGGAAATTCTGTGACCCAGGGAATGCTCTTCCCAAAACGTACACCATAGTAAGTACCTGATTCACCAAGCAATTGATATACCCTGCAAAATGAAACTTTTAGCACAAACTACCAAATACAGAGATGGATGCAAAACCTTCACACAATATGCTAATGACTTTATCAAAGCAACAGTTCAAAGCTAAAATAGAAAAGTCTCTCACGTCAGTTTGCAGGTTGGGAAATGGTTTAAGCAAGTCCACTTTTCACTAAGCTGCTATGCTGGAAGGTAGTTATTATCGGAATGCAAGTTAATGATCGTCCAATAATAGTTGAATGGGCTATGCTTTATGGTAGGTCAAGTTAATCAACAGAAAAGTGGCTATGCTCTATAAATAGATGACGTGAGAACACAATCTAAAACAGACTACACATCTGAGTGCGCACTAGTTGAAATGGTTTAGCCAGAGTAGGAAGTAGGCCTCCAGTGGATTGAACGACTGAAAATGGAGGAACCGGGCCTTGAAAAAGAAATTCAGCATCACCTTATGGTACAATTGTTTAGCTCAAAATATAAGACAACTTAGAAAAGAATCTATGAGGTCAGCCATAACTAATTAAGAATTCAAGCTTAGAGGGAAGAATCAAAGTGCAAAAATTAACTGCAAAATCTGTCATTAAGAATTCGTAGCTTATATACATTAGTAAGCTAGGTTAGAGCAACAACCATTATATAATTTGTTTACTATTGTGAAGTCCAGATACCTTATTAGTTAACGACCAGACATACATTATATCAACACAAGAAAACTAGCATTCAAAGTAGGTTAGCTATTATGGCTTAAAACTAGCATTCAAACTAGCATTCGTATATGAGTTGGAACCCAACACAAAATGGGCAGAAAACTAGCATTCAAGTAAAAAGACAAACTTTGAAATGATACAGACTCTATGCCAATGACTTTACTAGTTTTCTGCCCATTTTTACTAGTTCATTTATTAGTCAAAAGCAAGATATATATATATATATATATAATTTAAATGTAGAGAGCATATTATACTGAGTCAGAAGGCCAAAGCACTTGAGAGGTGTCTTTCTTCTTTCTTGATTAGATAAGAAATGCTACTGAATGTGAAAGTATAATTGACTTATGGCAACATTGCTGGCACTACTAAAGAGAGAACGTAAAACCAAGAGAAAAGAGTTTACCAGCAAATTGGAGCTAGAAAATTGGAGCATTACCAGCAATCTTGCCGTAAGTCAACCTCTTACTTATAGGCAGTATAGAAACTTTGGTTATAATTCCCATCCCCCAAAGCTAACAATTTGACTTCATTCAACATTTGAGTATTCTGATTTATTTCTGAATCAATAAACCCTTTTCCAATTACATAATCATTCACGATTCAAGTCGCCGAAGTTTGAACATTGATCGTATCAGGACTACATCAATGAATTAAAAAGCTTGACGAGAATGTTAGAAGCGAGGACATTAAGGATGTGAACATTTGAGTCGAGGGAAGAAAGCCTCACTACCTAAAAGTTGTCAACTTTCGTGTGCTTAGTAATGACTTCGTCATATTCTCTGCTTCCTTTAAAGAGCCACAATGCCTTAGTAAGAACCAAGACGGGGTCTTCGATTCACATTTCATTTGCCGTGCGCAAAATTCCATGTTGTCTCAGTGGACAAATAACTTTGACGATAGCATGAGAATTTAATCCCATTGAAACGTATGTTTGAAAATCTTCACCTTTTGTAGCATTGAAAAGACATTTTGCCGTGTAGACTAAAAGAGAAAAGTTAAAAGCAATAAGGTTGCTATCTCCCTTTCTGTTTCTTCGCGACGATTGTTCACATTTGCCTGGGCAAGGAGAAATGAAGTAAACTTGCATTCTCAATTCAATTCATATCCATTTTCTACATGGTCAAAGACAAGAAAAGATACTACTAAGGAGTACCGTACAGGGTACTTACTTCCCTCGGCCAAATGCATTATACACCAAAATGCACAATCAAGATGACCTGGAACATTGATATTGGACATGGAGCTAGACAAAAGAGTTATTATTAAAGTGAACTTTATGGGAAATTTTAATTTTGTTTCAATAAATTTAAGCAAAGTTTCATTAAAATCGATTCTTTCGATTGGCCCCTAGTCAATAGACGTAGAGATGTCAATAGGTCGGGTCAGATTTAGGTTGCTCCTGGCCCGGCCCGGCCCGTGACCTAATACCAACCTTGGCCTGTGGCCCAATCAATCCGAGCCGATCATAATCGACTCATAGCCTGATCAATTCGGATCAAAGACGGACTAGACTAAGCTTGTTTTGACATCCCTAAATAGGCCGGAATTTACTTTCACTGACGATGTCACAACTTTGTTTCACCACTTCATGGAGTCACAAAATTGGCATACAGAACTGTCATTTTCATTGGGTCCAGTAATCGTCCAATGCTTCTCAGTTACTTTTATTAAAGATAAAGCGGGTTATTTATGGGCTGAGAAATCCTATGGTGGCCCTTTTTGGATGTCGCCCAACCTCATATACCTTTGGACAATCACAAGAAAACCATCAATATTCAATCCAACTTACGTGTTAATAACGGCAACAAGTGGATATTTTTGAAAGTACATACAGTAATAATTTGGTGTAAAGACGACCTTAAACTTTATCTATGTTTTCAGTATAGTTTTAAGTTTTAACTGTTTTATTGCACAAAAGCTAGTACTTGATTACATGCGCAAATCTATAGGTTTTACATATGACCATCTAAAATTTTTAGGGTAATTATAACACAATAAATATGTATATATACAACTCTATAAAATTAAGATTTCCTTTTTTCAATTATAACCTCACAATTTTTTATTTATATACATTTTAACATATTTTATTTATATAATAATTCAATAAAATTAAATTATGTTACTAATAGTGTTATATAGAACATGCATATATACATTTTTACAAGTCATGATGAAATATTAGGATACTTTTATTTAAAATATTATTTTGTCATAGTCACTATCTTCTAATGGCCTCAATTTTGTTAGCAGTAATTTCTATGCTTGTAATAATTTTTGTAGTAGTACGGTCGTGTTTGTACCGATTGGCATACATGTCAATTAACTAAGTCTTTTGAGATGGTAATTCGTGATCTGCAATTGCTCCACATTGAACATATCAATTTCTTTTTTAATATTTTGATATTAAAAAAAAATCAAAGATATGGATATATCAGTCCAGGCCAACCAAGCGTTAGCAACTGTTGTCCACGAACGAGGGGATCAAGCTTCGTCTTCTTCGGAAATGAATGGTGGGGCCAATTTCATAATGGTCACAAATATTATATTAAATGTAGAGGTTAACTGGCTTATGTGTTTAAAGCACATTTGGTGCAGAGAACTAGCGGAAAGAGTTTTTGATATACATCACGTCCTGACGAGACTTGTTTCACTTCCGAAAAAAGTGGAAGAAAGAAAAGACAAGGATGAACAGAATGGAATCAAACAAAAGGAAGGAACACAAAGAATCCAACAAAAGACAAGTCACAGATTTAGCAACCTTGATCTGTAAACCACTATTTCTAGGAAGACAAGTCATGCATATGTGCATATTAATTTTGAGGCATTATTCAACTTCCGGGAAGCAGGTCATATTCTTTGTTATGTTCTTAAGCACTTTGAGAATTCCTATAAATCAATAAAGATATCCTAATCCTTGAGAATACGTTATACAAAGACAGGTAGAGGTTAGATAGAATGAAAACTCTTTTCACTTTTCCTTTTCCACTTCTTTTGGCTATTTAATTACAACTTTTCCTTCTTCAGTTAGCTTATGCAAAGACTACCACTTTAAATTAAGATTAAATTTGGAGCCAACAAAAAGTAGAATTTGTATGGAGGATAAGGGGAAATCTCGAAAGAAGCAACGAGGTTAAGGCACGAGAAATTTTGCCTCTGAAAAAACCTTCCGACCTGCTTAGATCCCTCACCTTTTCATATGTAAAACGAGTCCTGCGAAGGGACTCGTTATAAATTTGGCCCAGCCGATGTGCATCGAGGTCAATTATAACTTCGATTTATGTTGCCCCCATGGAAATACGGATACTACGTAGCAAAGCTTTGGGGGAAGCAAACGAATGTAAACAACAAATAAGAAAAGTTAAAAATCATTATTATATTAAGGAGGTCTACCGTCTTTAGAAAGCAATTAAGAAAATACGTATACCAGTACATGATGATCAACAATGGGCAGTAATTAATGTGGCCAATTAGCGATTAAGATAAATAGTACAGAGGCTTGATTACCAAAACAGAGATTGAGAATCGAGATCATCAGCATGTATTAGTCCACAAGGAAAGGCTTATCCAAAGTAATAAATAGAAATAACTCACTTAATTGGTCCGGTTCATTCACCAGCTTAGTCAAGCACGACAACGTAATAAACAGAAATAAAATTTCACATTATACATTAGGGATTCAAAAGGAAAATTAGGAAAGAAGCACGACCCTTTTATTTGTGAAGACTGAAGACCATCGTCAAAACGCATTCTGTTAAGTAGAGCTGAAATAATGAGAAGTAGGGTTCTTTCGTGAAGCCATCAACAGGTGAAACTACCACATGATCTGATCTTTTCCCTTAAAGGAGGAAAGTTTAGATCATGCTGGCAGCTTCAACTGCTACTGGTGCACGATCCACTCAGGACTTATAATCCAGAGAGAAGCAAAACTGAATTGGTTTCAGTGGTGGACAAGAGAGAAAGAAGAGCATACATATTTATAGCGGCTAAGGATAAATGTGTGATAAGGTAATTCGCACATAATTATTGTAATAAGAGACAGGTAAAAAGCTTTTTCTAGAAAACAATACACTAAGAACAAATTGAAACAGCAGACGGGCGGTTGCATGCTGTGGTCCAAAGCAAAGACAAAAGATGAATATTATCACGACCACGCCATCACCATGCAGACAAAAATAGCGAGTTCTTCTAGATGTTAACCTTGCACTTTTCTTTTTTATCAACTTTAACTCTGCCTTTTCTCTTGGTGTTGTTTGTATGAACCTTAAAATGAGTGCTACTACAGCATAGCTTGGGGCCCATTTTAATGGATGCAAATGGAATAAGGAAATCCCATAACCTAGTTACCAGTCGATGCTCACGTGGCTCTCTTTGTCCATGCCATGTTTGGTTCTTTGCTCTCTACCTTACTTACATTCCCTTTCTAGGTGTCTTTGTTTCTTGTTGTGGCGTGGAGTGTTTGGTTTATCTGTAATATGAAAGTAGCAACGAGGTACATATGCCATTTGTCAGAAACTTGATTCTCTCGAATCGTAGGCTTACCTGCTGGCACTTGTATATATAATTAAAGAGGTGTAATAAAGCTTTTTAGTAGAAATCTGCAACCACAGAACTGCCGCATGATTTTGCTGTTGAAGTCTCCGGGCACACCAAAAATTACTCCCGTCAAATGGTAAAGTCGCCATGGAACATATTTAGGGTCTAAGCGATAAATAACGCATTGAATTAATGTATTGGAATTGTGAACGATTTTGAATGATTTTGTGCGCTTTTATCTAAATCTGAAATAACGACTGCCAATTGTCACCTTTCGAATAGAACAAGAACTTTTCCCCTATTTACTCCATTGTTTGATTCCTTTGGTTTGGTAGATGTGTGACATGTAACCAATAGATGCATGCAGACACATCACAAATGAAAAAGGTGGATAAGCACAACAGTCTGAAGAAGAGCTCCAGAGTGTTGGAAAATGAAGCAATTATATTAATGAAGCAATTAAATAATTTTGATATATTTACTTAGTTTATTTAATTTTTTATGCATGTATCTCTAAATTAAGAACTTATAATTTTAGGAGTAAAGTTGAATTAAATAAATTTATTGTATCTCATATATTATGAGGTGTGTTGTATACCTATAAATATTTCACATACTAGTGCATTTGAAACTAAGTCAAGAAGCTAAGAAATTAAAATAAAGTGAATTTACAAAGAGAGTTTGAGTGTTCTTTCTTCTCTACTTATTTCTTTATTTTCCTATAAAGGAGTCCAGATCTTCTGTCCAGTTTTATGGTGTCTTATTGTGTCCAGTGAATCTCAGTCATTTATTTATGCGGACTCCACGTTTATTTATGTGGAGCCCACGCGAGACCCGCAAAAATGAATGGCTGAGATTCACTGGACACAATAAAATACCATAAAACTGAACAGAAGATCTTGTTCCCCTATAAAGCGGTATCAAGAGCATAGTTGTTTGAAAAATGCCTAACTCCGTTATACAATTCCCCAACTCACAAAAGAGAATTATGATAATATTAGTGTATTCGCATGAAGGCAATTATTGACTGGTAAGATGCATAAAAGATGGTAGCGCAATTGGATATGAAGAATCGTCAAATGAAGGAGCATTAAATCAAGCCCAAAGGAACATATTGCAAAGGAATCGTAAAATAGATCAACATGCTCTTAGCATTATCCATGAAATGTTCAAGAAAATGTTGAGCGCAATAAAGGCAAAACAAGCTTGGGGTATTCTTCAAAATGTTCACAAAAGAGTTGACAAGGTGAAAAGGTCATGTCTTCAAACTTTAAGAGGTGAATTTGAATCCCTGAATCCATTCACAATTATTATACAAGAGTCTTGACAATTATCAATTAAATAGGGAGATATTGTGAAAAATTAGAAGATGCTCAAGTGGTGGAGAAAATTATTCATACTCTTCATTCAAAAATTGATCTTGTTGTTGTAGCTGTTGAACAATCTCAATACTTGGAAGACATGACTGTTGATGAATTTCAAGGATCTTTACAAACTTATGAAGAAAGATTGAAAAAGAAGGCTTCTCTAGTTTAGGCACTTCAAGCCAAGGTTTCTTTGAAAGACAAAGAGCAAACGTCCTCTAGCTTACAAGAAAAAGGAAGATGTTGAGGTTAAGGCTATGAAAAAGATAGATATCATAGTAGTCATAATCGTAGTCATGGAAGAGGAAGAGGAAGAAATATATATCAATTTAATTGTGAAGAATAAAGCCAACAATCATAAAACTCAAGAGATGATGAAAGTTATGGGTATAGGAGAGGAGGTAGAAGAAGGTATGACAAATCTAACACTTAATGTCATAATTGTCATAAATATGATCATTATTCCTATGAATGTTGGAGCTCTACTAGTAACCAAGGAGAAGCTCATCTTGCAAAAACAAAAGAAGAAGAAGTAGATCAATTCTTGTTGTAAGTTAATAAAGGCAACGAAAATGAATTCAGGTCTTATCTCGAAACGGGTGCAAGCAACCATATGAGTAGAAACAAGGAGCTATTCATAGATCTTGATAAAAAGCAAAAGGAGAAATTGTTTTTGCCAATGAATCAAAAGTTTCCATCAAAGGTAAAAGTGATGTTTTTATCCTTACAAAAAATGGTAGCCATAGACTTATTTCATATGTTTACTATGTTCTCTCTCTAAAAAGAAACATTTTTAGTTTGGGACAATTGCTAGAGGATGGGTATGATATCCCCTTAAAATATACTTATTTCACTTTGAAAGCTATATCACATAATTTGATAATAAAGGTTCTTATGTTAAAGACTAGAATGTTCTTGCTCAATATTAAAGTTAATCATCCAAGGTACTTAAAGACGTGTCAAAGATTTCTCTTGACTTTGGCACATGAGATTTGGTCATCTAAATTTTGAAAGATTAAATTTATTTTCAAAAGAGCACATGGTGAATAGATTGCCTCTCATAACACAACTAGATCAATTATGTGAAGGATATCTCCTAAAAAGAAGCAAGTGAAAAAACGCTTTTCAAAGGGGTCTACTTCAAAAACCATCAAGCTACTTCAACTAGTTCATGATGATATCTATGCCCCAATTAAGCAATCCTCTTATGGTAAAACTAAATATTTCTTAATCTTTATTGATGATTTTTTCACAAAATTTGGGTTTATTTTTTGAAAAGGAAGGATAAAGCTTTTAGTGTCTTCCAAAGATTCAAATCCCAAGCTTAAAACGAGATTGGATTTGCCATCAAAGCTTTGAAAACGAATAAAAGAGGAGAGTTCATTCCCATGAAGTTTACCAAATTTTATGAAGTTACTGGCATTCGTCATTTTATCACAACTCCATACTCTCAACAACAAAATAGAGTTGTTGAATATAAAAGTAAATTTATTCTCAACATGAAAAAAAGCATGCTCAAAAGCAAAAATATACTTAAGGAGATTTGAGCAGAAGTTGTCATTTGCGCTATATATTTGTCTAACATATCCCCTACCAAAAGTGTTCGTAGGATAACACCGCAAGAAGCTTAGAGTAGTAAAAAGTCTAATGTTTCACATTTGTGAGTCTTTGGAAGTATTGCATATATTCATGTTCTTAAAGAGACGAGAACAAAGTTAGATGAAAGAAGTGAAAAATATACCTTCATTGGATATAACTCAAATTCTAACTACTATAAAATATTTAATCCTACCAATGAAAATATTGTGAATAATAAAGATGTTGACTTTGATGAAAAAACCCCGTGGAAGTGAGATGTCTCTCAAAATAAGAAAATATTTCATTTCCTATGCTAGAAAATTCAAACCATAAAGATATTGGTGTTACACCCCTCTCACCTAGAAATCAATCTTCTTCTAAGAGATCTTCATGAGTCCAAAGAGATGATAGAAAATACAATACTATTTTGTCTCTTTGTCAATTATGAACCACTACACTTTAAAGAAGTAATAGGAGAAAAGAAATGGAGACTTGCAATGGATGAAGAAATCCAAATAATTCAAAAGAATGACACAAGAGAACTTTCTAATCTTCTAAAGAGACAAAAGGCGATTAGTGTGGAAATGGATATATACGGTCAAAAGAAATCAATCATAATATAGAGTTAATTATGATTAAGTGTTTACTCTCGTGGCTTAATTAGAGACAATTCATTTAATCATCTCCATGGTTTCATCAAAGAAGTGGAAGATTTATCAAATGAATATCAAGTCTATCTTTTTGAATGGATAGCTTGAGGAGGAGGTGTGTATCTTACAACCATTAGGGTAAATGGAGAAGGGACACCAAGATAAAGTGACAAAGTTGAAGACATTATATGGCTAAAATCAAGCTTCAGGAACTTGGTACAACTGTATTAACAAATATTTTCAAAGCACAGATCATCAAATGTCCACTAGAGCACTCTTTATATCCAAGATGGTGAAAATGGAAATTTTCTTCTAGGATGCCTATATATTAATGATTTAATGTTTGACAAATTCAAAAAGACAATTGATTAAAGAATTTGTAGTGATGGATATATAACTTATGCCCTATTATCTTGGTATTGAAGTAAAGCAAGACGAAGAAACAATCCAATTCATGGGTATACTGCCTTTATTTGGAATTTGAAGAAACAACTCATTATGACTACGACTGCTTCTTGCATCACTCATGCAATGTGGTTGAAAAGATTGTTGAAGACCTACATGTGGCTCAAAATGAAACTACTACTATTTTCATGAACAACAATTTTTCCATAATATTGGAAAAAATCTTAATCTTTCATAATCAAAGTGGGCACATAAATACAAAATTTCATTTTATAAAAGTGTTCTGAAAATAAAGAGAATGATCTTTCTTTGCAAGTTTTACAAAACTATTAGTTCAAAGTCACAAAGAAGAATCAAATTTAGAGAGAAACGTTGAAAAATAAAGCAATTATGTTAGTGAAACAATTAATTAAACGTGATTCAGTATAGGAAAAATACATGTCTCTACATTCAAGAACTTATAATTTCTAAGAATCAAGTTGAATTAAATAAATTCATCGCATCTCATATATTATGAGGTGTCTTGTACACCTATAAATACTTCACGATAACATTTGGCTTGAATAGAATAGGGAGCATGAACTACTATTAACTATTCGTTGCTAAATTAATCAATTGAATACAATATCTCATTGTTTTGGTTGCAATAAACTACCCCATCTTCCAACAATAAGATTCCACCCGGCATGTTGCAGACAGAAGACATTTCCGTATTCACGGGCTCCTTCCATGTTTTATACTTAAGAATTAAAAGGAATTCACGTCACAATAATGGAAGCTATAATTTGCAGACGAAAGATTATTGTCAAATTAAATATCGGGATAAACAATAAAAACAGGTGATATTATAGCACAATCATCTGCCTACTGCTTTGGCTTCGAATTTCTTTTTTCTACTGTCAATACAGGAAGATTTCAAGCATTCTTTGCTTGCTGTGTGCGTTAACCACAATCAACAAAAGCTACTTGAGTGGTACAAGGATTAACTTTAGCCAGGCAGTTGCAGAACATAACATCAATATTGGCCGTCTGATTTGAAGTTTCACCGTATATACATGATCATGACTTCAATTGCTTTCTTTTTAACTTTAGCCAGGCAGTTGCAGAACATCATACTAGATCTCCCCTAATTCATTAGGTAAGCCTTGTTTGGTTTTAAAAATTAAACAACAAACAGGGTACATAATTTGGCTGACAAGCATCATACAAATTCATCATTTATGTTGTTGTTTCCAAAAAGAAAAAATCATCGCTGTTCCTCTTTCATCTCTTCCTTTGAAGAGAAGGAACAAGGTGGGCAATGACAACTACAAATTATCTATCTTTGCGTGCTATATATATTATAACGTGTCAAATAACTATGTGTTGCTTTAAGATGAGGTATATGCTTAACGTTGAAGGTAACCTGAAACCCCATAACAATGTGTTGCTTTAAGATGAGTATATGCTTTAACCTTGAAGGGTAACCTGAAACTCCAAAACAAACTTCCCCAAAAAAAAAAAGATTTCTCGCACTTCCAATGCATTTTGCGACTGGATTCCGTTAGCTAAAAGGCACAAATCTTACAGTTTTTACTTCTTTAAAAAAATAGCAATGCGAGGATAACAAATCTAAGGAGATTCAGGCTGTAGAAGCGTGTAGTTAGGCGAGGAATCTACGTTTGAAGTCAACATAGGTCTTGCTTTAGTTAGAACAAGAGTACAGAGGCGTGGATAATTTGACCTTATTTTGCCTTTGTCGTCAAGATAACAAACGTAAGAATGCAAAAGCAAAAAGCAAAAGCAGTATAAAAGCGAAAAGTTGGTAAACGCATGCCAGACATTACCGTAACTGAGGGATAGAGCAAGGAATATACTTACAGAGAGTAGCCAATATGTTGAGTCACTTTTATTTCATCTTTCGATGCAAAGGATCAATCTTTAGGGTACCCAAATAGGAAGAAGTGAGGCTGCTACAGCATGACCTAGCTAAAGTTAGCTCTTTCAATGTGTTTCAGTCTAGCCAAAGCTAGATCACGCTGGCAGCTTCACTTTTTCCCTTGTGAACTTGTCCATCTGGGACGACGATTCACTCTCCGCAATCACTAACTTTTAGGACGATGAGAGAAAGAGGCAAGAGAATCCAGGGGCTAACAAAGAAGAACGCTATTGATTTAGTTACAGAAAAGAATATGAACGAGAAAGAAATCATATGACCTTTAATGAATAGCTGTTAAAAAGAAGGATATGGGAAGCAATTTTCAGCAAATATTTATTTCCAGTTGACAGAAACGTAGTTAAGAACACATAAAGAATCGAAAAAAAGACAAATTTATGAACTGAACCATGAGGTGGGTGCAAATTTGTTCTCGAAACCAGAACGAAAAGAAAAAGCTTATATTGCGTGAAAGGCACAGGAGATACAGACGGTGAGAAACCATACACATATATATATATATAAGCAAAATGATAGAAACCCTAAGAGGGTGAGAACCGGGAAGCAGGGTTGTACAGCTACAGAAATAGAACTAGAGACAGAAGAGGAATCAATCTTGTGGAACAGTGAATAAAAGAAGTATCATGCAACCAGCTAAGAGTTAAGAGAGATGCATAGAGTAGATAGCTATAGACGTAGATGTGCCAATACATCACAAGGAAAGAGAGAGAGGGATTAGGGTCACAGATGGTAGAAATATAGGGCGGCATGGCAGGGACGGGTGGTCTGAGAACTCTGGTGCCCACGCCACAGTAGTGAGGTAGGCCTACCTAGTAGAGGATCCATAGGTATAATACCACCATACACAACCCTTGCAAATATCACTGTTCCTATCCTCATGCCCTGCAATTATTGGTTTGAAATGGTTTTAGTATTTCAATGAATCTGCTGTTTTGGCGTGGTTTATACATAATGCCTTACTATTAAGCTCACATTCTAGACCTACCTCCTTCTCAGTTGTCAGTGTCATTGTTGTATGTGATTAAATGCTTACTACTTTTCGTTCATGTAGAAAAAGAAAGAAACCCAACCACAACCCACTGCTCTGTTGCTCTCTTTTCTGATTTTTCTTTTTTGGCCATTTAACACCCTATGTAGCTACTAGGCCCTGTCAAAATCGTTAAAGAAGCTGTACGTCAGAGTTGATTCCGAGAGATACAGGGTTTGCATGTATGGTATGGCCACTAAGCTCCGTATTTCGACCCCGACCCACCTTCCCAACCCAGCAATTCCTGTACATCTAAATGCCAAAGATAGAACTTTGGTCAATAAATACGTTTATCAACTTGAAGGAATGAGTCTATGCAATTATGTAGGTGCTGCTCAACTACACGCCGAATCAATAGAAGTATGGACGATTAGTGTCGCAAACCAACCTGACATAAGCTGAACTTCACCATATTGAGATTTGTTTTATTTAAAGTATTTTCAGTCTTTTTGTAATTCATGGAATCTAATGTTAATGTTTATGATTAGTTCATTTAATTATTTCTCAATCGGCATTCAAGTCCTCAATGATTTTAAGTTTTATATAATTTCAAGTTAACTAAATAATTTTAATTGATAAAAATTAAAACCTTGATTTGTTTCATGATGATGATAAAATTATACCATATCAAGTATGTAAAAACATTATCTTACTTTTTATTGCATTATTTCTCTAATCAGTTTGTGTTTTGCGGTTCATCTTTTACTCTTCAATAAAGCGGATCCTAAATCAGTATTGGTGTAGCTGAAAGAGTTTAAATACCTATTATGATTGGATGTAAACTACAACAAAAGCCACTTTGTAGCGCTCGCTAGTGCTAATCATCTAGCGGATAATATTGCTGTTTTATAGGTATGAAAAGGAAGAATCTTCCTATGATGTATTCGGTGCTACCCTTTCTTAACTAGATGATTGTATTTTAAGGATTGTGCTCCTCTATCAAAAAAAATACATAAAATATTAGGAGCTTGAGCAATCAAGACTCTTTCTTTTGGAGATAAGTTACAGCTAATCAAAGCAGTAGTAAAAGCAATGCATATATATTGGACCTCCCATATTTTCCTATCCAAGGGACTCATTAAAGTTATAGAAAAAAGTATGATAGAAGTTCTTGTAGGGTAATCATGGTAGTGGAGGCAAAGCAAAATTGAAATGGGTGGAGATGTGTATGCCTCGTAATGAGGGGGGATTGGGAGTTATGTCGAAAAAAATTAGTAACAAAATGGTAATGGGAAAGAGGTTGTTGGGACTATTAGAGGGCAAGGAGACGCTGTGGATAAAATGGATGCATTCCTGTATTCTTAAAGGAAAGTGTTTATGGGTTGTGGCTAACAAAGCTGCCCATTCCTAATTTGTTGAAGTGAAGACACTCTTTCTTGTCAAATATAGCATACAAGGTTGGGGATGGCGCTAAAGCTTCCCTATGGTTTGATAACTGAAATGGCCAATGACCTCTAATTAATAACGTGATAGTTGTTCATGTAATGGGTAATATTACTAAAGTAGCTAAGGCAGGAATATGGAACAGTGGAGGGTAATAGAGTAGATTTTCAGGAGATTACAAAAATTAAGACATTTAGTGACAACTTTTTTATGACTAACTATTATTTTGTCATAGTATGAGGTTTTTTGTAACAAAACAATTGATTGACATTATTGTTGGGATTAACTATGATTATTTATTTTTTTGTCACCAATACAATTATAATTGTAACAATTTAGTATCTTTCACAATTAAATTATTACTATTAATATATTAATAGTGTTAAATTTTCCAATATTACTAAGTTCTGTCACTAAAAGCATATGCACTTTGGCGCCAAAGTAATTTTGGTATGAATGAATTGTAGTTGTGACAAAACATATGTTGATCGTTAATATTTTTTATTTGTTGTGACAAAACATCGTTTGGTCACTAATGTTTTTCTTTTGTTATGACGAAACAGTTTATCGTTACACGATATTTTACTTTTTGTGATGAAATTTTATCAATGAAAATTCAATTAGTTAGTGTCTACTTAATATTACAATAAAAGTGAAGCTATCACTATAGTCACTACTATTCGTAATTTTTGAGACAAAAAATTTTGTTGCCACTTGATTATCAACTTTTGGTTAGAAAGGTCATTGTCAATATAAACATAACAAATTAATGATAATTATTTCTTGTTATAATAACACATTAAAATTAACTACTCTAATGATTTATTTTGTTATTATTGTACAAATTTTAGTGACTAAAAACACGATTTTTTCTTTAATATTATTATTTGCAAACAAATTTAAATATTTTCTTATAAAATATTCAAACTACATTTATCAATAATTCAAAAGTAATATTTTACATATCAATAGATATTTGCTAAACACAACTTTGAAATTTTATCGAAATAAAAATCAAAATAAATAAATATTTAAATTTAATGAAAATCTTGTTCCAAAATATTTAGCAAAACTCTTAACCTATTCAAAATTTAAAAACAAAGTTCTTGCCAATGCTCAATCAATGTCATCATCGCTTGCCTCATCTTCACTTACTGAATTTGTCTCATCATCATTTATAAAAGTATCTTCATCATAATCAGTTCCGTCATCTTCTCCAGCACGCATAGTATCAATGTTTAACAAATTTCCTTCAATAGTTGCAGCATCTAAATCAGATATACCCAAAGATATCATATCAGCATCATCCTCTATACTAGATTCATGAAGTGTAAAGCCAAAATTTTCATTTTCTTAGCATGGCTCATCACCTATATCATCATCAGGAAAATCATACAAATCAAGAGACTTTATCTTGACAACAACTTGCCAATTAAGCTCCTTAATATGTAGCATCCCACTCCCGCAAGACCCGAACCCGACATCGACGGTGATATCCGATTCTGTGTCTGCGAAGGTGGCATGCTAGGACACTCAATCAGTCACAAGTCGATATAAATTACAATTTTTTTTCTTCTTTTTTTTTTAAAACACTAACATACGCAAAAATCCGTTTCCAATGTGGGCCAAATAAATTTAAAGTCGATAGAATATTGTTTTCAAGGCATTACAATCAATACCGTTTCAATGGTCAATTAGGGCCCAATTTCATTCATAACCCTTTTTAGTTATA
>JANIHZ010000004.1:24239511-24261056 GCA_027478365.1 Erythroxylum rufum | reverse complement strand
TTCCTTCTAAGCTTTCGTCTGCTTTTCGTTTAGCCATTCTTCGTCTGCTTTTCATTTATCTCTTTTTGTTTTATCATCAAAACTTATTAATCTCGTAAAGTCATTTGACTTAACAAGATTTTCCCTATTTTAGAAGTGTCGAAGTTATACTAAATTTAAGTAGACAGAGCTTGTATTTTGCTTTTGACTTCAAGAGATTTTCGCTTTAGGGAAGGGCAAACACAAGCTTCGAGGATTTTTACTTTAGCTACTGCCAAATTATAAGAATTTGCCTCTGTGACATAAGTACCTAATGAATTCCTCTTCTGAGCCCTTCTTTCCTAAGTTCTTTGTATTTGAAGAATTTTATTGTCATTCCATAGAAATCATGAAATTTCTTGCCTTGCAATTTTTTTAGTAATTCATATTCAGACCTTTTGAGCTAACTTTACATATTTAGTTTCTAATAGTGCGACATTGACTTCTCATTTTCTTGAAATGAGTGATGAACATGTCAACATTCTCACCACTCTTCTAAATAATTTTGGAGGGCTCAATTATACTAACTTCAAGCTTAGTCTGAAAAAAACTGAGTATGAAATAATGTTTTCATTTCATCCCAAGAAAAGATAAAATGCTTAGGCAACAAAGCGTACTAGATGAAGGTTGTACATGTTAATGAATATGGGAACAATCTGAGCTTAAAATTGTTGATTGATTGACCATCTTCACCAGAAACCAAATTGAATTCAGGAATTCTATAACCACAAGATAAGGATTCTCATGATCAATCTATTATAGATAAAGTTTGTGAAATTTTGGTTGGCTAAGTTGTAATAAACCAGGCTTGTATAATTTATGGATAACTTCTCTAATGGCTTCCATATTGACTAGTAATATCATTTATGGTGGAGGAGTAATAGGATTGTGGTTTATCGCTGTAATGTTACCCCACTATGGCCTGTTAACTTCAGCTTGTACAACAAATCTTTGCCTACCAAGAATTTGGACCGTTACAACATATCGGTCATTCTCAGAGGAGGCACCACAAGAACATCTTCTCTTTTATGACGAGGGATGGAAGTATCTAGAAGGCAATTGCAGTCTCCAACTTCCATTTTATTAGATGCCCCCCTCACCCTGAGTCCTTTTGAGATTTGTTTTGTTAAAGCAGGAGAATTCTGTCTAGCAAACTATATTAAAACGAGAGACAATTTGTCAACTTTCTTTGTCAATATCTTGATTACACTAGCCGTTGAGATCACATTAGACTTCAATTCTGAAATTTTGTTTGTGCAACATCATTCCATTGCAACAATTTTGAATTCTTGCCAACAAAAAAGTTAGCTGAAGGCGAGGTTGCCTTCTTAAGATACTCTACTATCTAAGATACAAAGCCTTTATTCCTGGATTTATTCTTCCAAGGCTGGGCGCAAAATGATTTATTTTCCATTCCATGCTCGCAACATCGTAATCCCACTAGCCATACCAAATTGTTTAGTGTTAATATAGATTCAGGCGCATTAGGGATTATCCTAGAATTTGAACCTAACTTCTATTAATAATATAAGTAGGGTTCAAAAGACTTAGAAAATGGATTTCTAAGCTACCAAAATGCTTAATGTAATGAAATAAAATATAAAGTGAAGAAAACAATTCATTGTTATAAAACAAAATTCGAATTTGCAATATAAAGAAAGTTGAAAGATGATAAAGTGTATTTGAAACAGGTTAACAGTTTTCTCTAGAAATTGATTTTATTGTATAATAGAAATTGTTTGGCAATTGTAAGTTCCACTATTATCCAGGTACCAATGAATTTATAATCCTCAAATTTTTGTTATAATTGCTCACTTTACTACGTTTTTGCTAACTACATGTCATTATTTCCTTAACTTCTATATTCACGACTTCCTTACTTGCTTAACTTCCATATTTTGGACTTCTATCTCTTCCAACCAACTATGTCATGTTCTTGTTAACTACCCTCATTTTTAATTATCGTTTATTCTTTTTTTGATATATATGGACGATCCGATCTGCAAGGACCATGATTGGGAATTGTTTTCGATTCATCCCTTGAATTAAATACCTCATTTAAGAATTGTTTTTGATCTAATCCATAGGAATTAATAAAAAAGGCAAATCCCTTGTGATACACCAGATCTGGCTCGGTTATTGATAGAGTGAATAGATCTGTCATTTCAAGAAATCTCTCTTCTGATTCAAAATCGTGGTATAACTCGGAGAAAGCCAAAAGGCAGTTCAATTTCCACTCCCCATGAAGAATTTTAGATTCGATCTGTGCCAAAGTTTTAGACAAAAAATCAAAAAAAGAATACTCAGAAGTGCTTGTGCTAATCCTAATAAACTTAAAAGCACTAAAATCAGTTGACAACAAGCACAACATCGGCAGCGAATGATTTGAGCACAAAAACAAGTCAACAATTTGCAAACTCCAGATGAGCAGGACACTATATGAGTACAAAGGTAATTCTTTTTTATCCTTATATAATCATAACAATCATAACACACTGGAGAACAACCACAACGAGAGAACAAAGTTACGTAATGCATAAAAATTAGATAGCAGTACCTAAGCGAAGAAGAGATGGAAAGGGAAGCACACAGCTAGTAGCCGCACATTGGACAGCCCAACCTGACCCACAACAGTGGAGAAGAAGCTTCAGGACGGAGACAGCCGAAGTGGAAGACGTCAGAAAAAGGATAAACACAAAAGGATAAAGTTGTCTCTGAAAAGAATAGGTATTCGTAGAATAGATAAAGATAAATAGTATACAGTTTTATCTATTCTCTAAATTTTAAGAATACATATTCTACATGCTTACCAAACACAGGTTTAATAGTATGTTAAGAATAGGAAGAGAAAAGAATAGCTATCCCATTATACCAAACATCCCATAAATGTTATCATTTTCACACGTCAGGATTTGATAGTCACTATTGTATGTTTAGATTATGGGTTCAAGATGTCTAACGTGACAAAGCAATACCAACTTTGAGCAAAGAGTGATACTAAACTTTAGTAAATGTCATACCCTCTCTCACCCCACTTACAGCAGGGCTTACTTTGGTTAAATAAGCCCCAACTAAGAAACTCCGTTATGTACTTCGTATACATGTACGGACAGATAGAGAGCATAGGTTGAACGATTGCACTATGCAAAACAACAATTCAGGCCAAACTGAATAGTGTTTGACTAATTAACGGCCCCTAATCCACCCCAGGCAGATGATTTCACACAAGCCCCTGTTCTTGGCACGCTCTATATACAAGTTTGTTATACACAGTTAGTAAGCTTAATCTATGTACATGGAGCAAAAACCAATTGATGACCTCGTGTCAAACTGAAAACTCTCTTCACCAATCACCCAAAATACAAGCCTAGGTCTTCTTCAACTTTTGCCTTGGCAAACCCAAGCCCGACTACCCAAGCTCCTATGGTATAGTCTTACAGTGCTCGTCTCCTGTTTATGCCTGTCAAGTACTCAACAACCAAGCACAAGATATTTAGTCCTCTCCTGTTCTTTTGCTTCTCCTGGTTCAACCGCTTGCCAGCGCTGTTGTCTTGTTTTCCTCAATGTGTCATGAACTTATAATTCATACTTTAGTTGCCCAGGACAAACTGAGATAACCCATTATGGATTTTCACAAAACACCCAAAAAAAAATATCCTCCCCATGTTCACCCATGATTAAACGAAACCTTCAGACTCTCTTCTGGTAGTGTCCAAGACAGCAGGTGTCCACCAGAATCCCCAGTTAGGAACTGCTTCATGTCACTGCTGAGATAAAGTGCAGTAACAGGATGCTTATGAGACTTCAATATCTTGTGCAGAACTAACCTGTACTCTGGTACCTTGTCACCTAAATTCAGTACCCCTGACAAGTTACAGGTCGATTTACTCAAAGCACCCTCTTGAGACAAATGAACCATTTGCCACACCTTTACAGCCCCACTCTGGTGACCTGTTACATACCAGTTTGTATCCAGCCAGTCTGAAAAAGTACAACTTGTCACTGAAAGAATGGAATCAGATGGCAATTGGGATGTGTTAATCAACGCAAGGCATTCCCCATTGATGCTCCAAATAGCAAGCAGAATTCCAGCAGCTGTCACAATCTCCCCTGTCAAGTCATTCACATAAATTGCTGAAACTGGTGCTGGGAATTCCGGTAGCTGTCTAATGAATGACAAGGAACTAAGGTCCCACATAATCACTGTGCAGTCATCAGACCCACTCACAAGCAGCATGTACGGCTGGCTAACATGAAGACATGTGATTTTGGTAGTGTGCCCACAAAGTGCCTTCTCCAACTGCAGGCGTCGTGAGACACGGGGCTTGTCATTGCTGATTCTCCAGACACAAAGTAAGCCATCATCGGCTCCTGTCACTAAGATTTGACCATCATGACTAACACCGGTGCACTGAATCTGGTTCCCATCGTGAAGATTTTCATGCGTAGAGAGAAGTCTGTCTTGATCATAGCTCATGAATCTTAAACTATGATCCGGGAAACCCCATGCCACATATTTGGTGTATGTTCGAGGCTTAAGTAAACTGTTTGTCCCTACCACAAAAATTTTTTCATTGAGGGTAACAATTTGCATTATTGCAGACAAGCTCTTGCGTACTTCATGTGGAACAAGATGGGAGGAGAACTTAAGTGGATGAGGAGGAAGCCTTCGATCAGATCGCCTTTTGACATGAGGTTTGAGAAATAGCTGCTTAGGTGTTTGCCCAAAGTGATTGATTTGTGCTAAGATAGAGGCTTTCATTGCTGGATCTGTAACTGAGTCTATATCCACACTCCCCTCGTACGTGTAGTGATAGAAAACATTCACAGCTTCTTCAGCCACCTGTCCATTATGCAAGGAGCATTGAATATAACTAGAATAAATAACAATGGATTTAGAAATATAAAATTTACCATCAAAAGGATAACATTAGCAAAATACTCATAGGACTTGGATATTGAGATTCATAATGATGACTAAGGGAAGATAAAGTGATAGCTTTCCTATTTAAAGGATGAAGCAACTACCAAGAGAGGGATAGATACATAGAAAGAGAGGGAGAGAGAGAGAGAGAATATGAGTTAGTCATTTTGTTACACACAAGGTAAATAATCCAAACTAACCTTCCCTCTTTGTTTATATCCAAAAATGAGATCTATCCAGTGATGAAGATTTTCCGAAACATAATCTGACTCCAATGCTTCCCTATGCTTCCTGATGAATTCTCTAGCACTGCCTCTAGCCCATGGAGGTAAGATGACATCACCAACCTGGAAAAAGATTTCCCATGGAGTGTTAACAAGACAAAATTTTGAAGGGACAGGTACTTTGCAAGGGAACAAATTCTGATGCCTCGATCACCATTGAATAAAGAAATGAAAGCAATGGTAAGAAATGAAAGCAATGGTAAGAAGAAGATTCAACAACTTCCAGTCGAACCTACCTTCTCTCCCGATTGTTTCTCTCCCAAGTCAAGATTGAACTTATTATCCAAGAACTCTGGCATGTAGAAGAATTCTGGAATCAACTCCTTCACATCAGACGTATTGCCTTTCCCCGCTGCACTTAACCACGTATCTCTAACACTATTGAAAAGACGGTCAGCATGATCAAATTGACCACCCTGCAGCTTCAGATTCTCTGAACTAAATGGTGGAAGGCGTATAAGATAGAACAGGACAATCCCCGCGCTAGAATAATGAGAACCATAATGAAACTTGGGCACCTCAGGATCATCCCAACTCTCGTATCTGTGTAGAAAGAAAAAAAAATGTAAAGGAAACAATAAATGAATAATTAGTAACTAACTCTTGTCATATGCATCTCAGCATACCTTTTCCTAAATTCGTCTTCCCCTTCAGGTGTCTGACAACCCATTGGTTTGTCAAGCTTACGAAAAGTTTTAGGATTGGTCAAATCAAGATTTTCACTCTCATAATCTGAAAGAACCCATGGAAATACTGGATATTGGGTGAGATCACTATAGCCACGACCAGCCAAGGTATTGAGGTGCATTAGGTATTGAAAGTTACTAATTTCTCCATTTTGCCACCTTTTTGAAAAGGATTTAGCCATTATCTTGAATAAACGACCACCTTCACCACTCTCTTGTTTTGTTGAACCAGAAATTGTAGGGTCCAACCTTAAGCAAGGAAGAAATTCATAAAATAAGAACATTAGGTTCCAATATTCAAGACAAGGAAAAAGCAACCCCAACATTGAAGGAAACAGTATAGCATGAGCAAGACAAGAGTGTATGAAGTAAAAGAAAAATATGAGGACAGAGAAACTGGATTTCATTTCTTTGGAAAGAAATTAGGGAGATTCTAGCAGGTTGACTGCATAAGGAAAATGCATGTAAAAATTACCTCAACAGAATCACATCCAAGTCATATAGAGCAATATGTACACAATGGAGCAAAGTTGAACATATCATGAACATACAAACAAAGGGATAGAAGCAGAGGCAGGCAGAAATCAGCACAATATTCCAAGTCATATAGAGCAATATGTACACAATGGAGCAAAGTTTAACATGTCATGAACATACAAACAAGGGGACAGATGCGGAGGCAGCAGAAATCATACATGCTATTCCTTGGAAGATTCATGGAAACCAGATTTTTGAATACTTCTTCTCTTTCCTTTTTGTGAAATACCAGGAGATCATTACATCCATCCATGCTAAATATCTCAATAGCAACAGGACGAAGCTGGTAGTCACGTTTCAAAATTTCATGGACACTGTTGAGTTTCCACATTTGCCAAGGATGAGGTAAATTACCACTAGTACACACTTTTTCCTTGCCCCATGCACCACCATTGTAAGCCCATGCCCTTCCTCCAACATATGTCTTTACTGTTGTGCCCCAAGAAGAAGTTGACTTGGACTGGAAATCGATACTGTTAGTAACATCCTTCTTTACACCCAAAGCCTGATCGATAACAGATAGTTCATCTTCGCATTCCTTTTCACAAATGCACTCAAAATCATCAATGTAAAAATTCTCAATTACATATAAAGAAAGTTCCCCTATCAGAAATACACCATCATGCTTGTCCAGACCTACAACTCGTTCACAGTTATATTTAAAGCGGATCTTTTCAAGGGGTTCTAGATATGGCCTTATGAGATATTCACCATTATCATTAAGTTCTTTCTCTGACTTATCATCCGTGGCTTTGGCTTCATCAACTTTATTAGAAGATGATTGCCTTGGAGATCCTATTTCAGACTTCTCTCTTATGCTTTCTGACAATGGAGCAGAGACTGTACTGGATTTGACCCCAAACTCAAGTGCTGAGTGAAGACTAGCATCATTCATACTGCTAGCTCTATCATCAGTCCACCCACTCCTAACAGAATCCATACGTTTGCCATCATCAGCTTCTTTGAAAAAGTCCCCATACATCTCACTTTCAACCCCATTCGGACTGGCACCATCGGTGAAAAGCTGAAAAAAAACCTCTGAGTCAGTATCAGAAGCATCAGGCCCATCTTCAGGTTTTCCTTTAGACAGCTCAAGTTCTCCAGGTTCAAATTGGCCATACAAAACGTTTAAAACAGTGTCGATCTTCAATTTGCATCGTGCAAGCTTTTTGCGCATTCTATATGGACCTTCAATGGGACAAAGCTGCCATTTAGGATCTTCAGTCACAGAGGACTTGGGCATTGGGAATATTCCCCGCTCATGGACAAGTTGCTGAAGAAGGGTTTGCCACTCACTTTCAGCATGTAAAACCCATCCATACTTATCTTGCCGAACAACTCTCAACTCAGTAGCCATTGTATCACGAACCATTTCCAAAGCATATCTCCGTTCATTCAATTGCTCCCAGTGTCTTACATCCAACTTTGAAATATCTCGTAATCTTCTACTCATTTCTCTCTTACGACGTCCCTCAAGACCTTTGATTCTTACCCCTGGAAATTTTGCTGATCCAGTAATATACTGAACCCACATAATGGCTGCACACTGCTCCAATACTTTGTTGACTACCTGCCCAGAACCCTGAAACCACTCAAAGAAAGCAGATAGACTTCCAGTTAATAACCTGTCAAAACCACCATGTAATACATCCAGATGCTGTCCTTGATGTGGTTTAGAAACAAGTAAGTCCTCTAGTGCAGATCTGCGGTGCACCAGAAGAAACTTGATAATGTCAACTGCCATGTTCTGTACGTTTCGCCTATGATCACGGAGAAGAGATAGTAGATTTACACAAAGACAGCAATTTAGATCAGTGTCCAGATTAATGGGGCAGAAAATAATTCTCCTATGAGCAACTAGTAACTGCAAAACTGTGCCAATGTCAATTCCTGAATCTTCTTGCACATTGCTCGAGGGCAATCTCTTCTTTGGTTCAAGGAGTAAACCTAAGTTTGAAAGGAGCTCATCTTCGCCAATGTGAACTAGGAATGATGGAAGAAAACAATATAACATCAAGCGATTTGTGTTCTTGAGGAGTGAATGTATGTAGGCATCAAGTTGTTTGCTCCCTCTCTTAATTGATAAAATACCCTTTCCAGCATGAGTTGCTTCTTCAATGCGACCATCTTTATTTGCCAATTGCAACATTGACAACATAAACTCCAAGGTCTTCAGCACACCAGCTGGTTGAGGAAAAGCACCCATATAGACGCGGTCAACTATCATCCAGCACAGTGCATCTAAGTTTGATGACCACCTACTTTTATCTAGCTTTTTCTCATTTTCTTCATCATCACGGAGAAGACGCCTTTCTATGAAGTTCATCAACCTACTAAGGCACAAACCCTGAAAAACTAGAACAGTTTCAGGGTCAACATATAAAGGTGCCATTTCCAAAACACTCTCAATGAGCAGTGCTGCTTTCATCTGCTCAGTGATGAAATCAGAAAGAACTTCTGCCACAAAATCTAGTACAGCAGTTGTTGCTGCAGAACATGGACCTCCTCCATAACCAGAATCATCAATTTCAAGAAGCATTTTTGCACTGATTGTGATGTATGTGTTTGCAGCAGATGGACTTTGAGTACTAGATCTGAATTCTGAAGATGAATCCAGTTCATGGGCTGTCAAAGAAGATTCTACAGAAGGAGAGGCATGTAATGAAGGTCTGGATTCATAATTTTGTGCACTTCCCAGCCATGATGCCAATGCAACAACTGTAGATGAAGAATTTGCAAGCGGAATCCTTGAATTAGATTTCTCTGATATGACTGGTGAATCCAATATAGCATGAGATGCAAAACTTGGAGAATATGCTGGTTGAACTGAATCCGTATTGCAGTCAACATTATGTGCATTATATTCATTTGAGCAGGCAGAAACTTGCTCAACATTCTCCAAGTCCAAGTGCTGAACAGCTAGGCCATCTCCTTGCACCGGCTGTTTCAAAGAGGAATTAGCAGCCTTGCTATCTGCTTTGGTATCAGCAACATAACTTTCAGGTACAGGGATATCTTCAGAGCTTGTACTTGCATGCCCCTGGGGAAAGCTCCCGATACTAATGGACGTCTTCACAGAGTGTTCTTGATCATGAGGCAAACTGGAGAAAGTATTTTGGGAACTGTAGTTATCATCACAATCATTCAAGTTTTTCTCTTCTGTCTTGTCAGAGAGTGCTCTTATCATCTTCACTGCATAAGTTGCCCTGTAAGAGAGTAGGATTACCCCCATCCCACAAGTAAAAAGGATGACAAGTTAAATATATATATATATGTGTGAAGGAGACTCCAGTTACATTAAATAGGTACAGAATAAAAAAAAATTCATTAATTGAACTGGCAGCAGGGATGGAATTTTAAAAAAAATGCAGAGCAAACAAAATATAGCAACAAACCTTATACAAGAAAAATAAAGGTCTATGCAGTTTTCAAGAAACTCTGGCCTTCTACAAACAGCTGTAAAAGGTGGACACATTTTTGCAAGATCAACCATAAACCTCAATACTGAAGTTGCGGTAGTAGGAGCCAATGCTTCCCCACCCATTAAGCGTGCTGCATAAGTCTTGTGCATCAATGCTTCACCCTGAAGCTCCCCTGCGATGTCTCCATTCCCCTCCACAAGCTCTGACATAAGACTAGCACCAACAAGGGAAAGATTACCAGTTTGATGGGCAAGCATTGACTGGAAAATTAACCTATCAAATGTATATTTAGCCATTGCAATCACTGAGTCCAACAATTCAACAAACTTCAACTCCACATAGCTTCCATCACTTGGCATCAGGGCATGAAAGTCAAGCATGCGGACTTCAGGCAGTCTTGGATAAACAAGCTTTCCAAATATCAGACAGAATATGATATAATATATGTCTGGAGAATCATAAAAACTTGGAAGAACTCGCACCAAACCCTGATAACCCCCGCTAGTGCGAAATTTAAGAGCAAAGGTGGGAGAAGAAGCAAGGCACACACCTAGAAGAGTCATGATCCATCTCATACTTGTAGGATGAACAGCTTCATCAAGAAAAAATGTGATCAGTTTGGATGAAACAATCTTATGCCACTGTTCAAGCACCTCTTCTGATTTTATGGTTACTTGTAGATCAATAAGCATCTCCAGCAGCATATTCCTTACAATTACATGTTTGCCCATTGACTCGCGCATTATTTGTTCCCGTGGTTTCAGTTCAGGTGGATCAAATGACATAATCACAAACTTAACCACATTTTCAAGTTCAGAAGCTAGAAACCCATCTTCCAGTATGACTCCAAGCAAGACAACTAGTTTCTCTAAAACAGGAACTTCAACATCACCCCGCTGCAAAGTCACTAGCAGATGTTGAACAAGGTTTATTCGGCGCAATACAGTAAGATTATGATTTCTATACCAGTGCATAGATACTAAATGCTCAAGGAAACCTAAAAGTGCAATTTGAATGGGAACTGGGGCTATAACCCATAATGTCCAGTCCAACAAGACATGCTCAACCATATCCGAATTAGACAAGACAATGCAATTTGAAGTTTCAACAGGTATATCAGAGTTTTCTAGCTCAGAAATATGACTGAATGAATCTTTTGGGGCAGAAAAATCATCCATATCACCAAGAGACCCAACTGAAGAAACTTCATCCCGAAATTTTGACAAGCTAAGGTCCTCAAAGCTGGCATCCTGAAGAGTTTCAGCAGGAGACAAAGTAGTGTGCATGCTTTCCAATTTCCTTGGCTCAGCAAAAGAAGCTTCACATGCAGCAATTTGGAAAAAGATTTCCAGACATTGCATGTCAAATATTGACATTCTACGACGAAGAAATAAAGATAGCAAATGGTATCCCCTGCATGTTTGCATGTCCTTTACATTCTGGGGATTCTGATGCAATGCACAAGCCAATAATGTCAATGCCATGTGAAGCATATCCCTTGTTTCAGCAGCTTCAACAAGAGCGAGCACTACAGCCATCCCACCAATAGGGCGGATAGTATCACCAATTGTGCATTGCCTGCAGACACAGATGTCCCCATAGAGACGTCCAAATCGTGGTATACCTGCACAACAGAAAGAAGCAGTCATGAAATGATTAATAGTAGCGTCCTCCGTTCAATAAACATACTCCCATGAAACATTTGCAACAGAATCAGACTTTAGTAACTCACCCCCTATAGGAGAAGCAGCAGCTGACATTGGATCAACCAGATTGATCAACGAGAACGTCCCAGATGATCGAATAGCTTCAACACATGTTCCATCAAATGCAAATATAAGTTTCTTACCAGAAAGCTGTAAAGATAGATTTCCTAGCCTTTCCAAATCCCAAACAATCCCACTGCCATCTGCCCTAGAACCACCTTGCTTGCCAGCATTATCAAGTTTCTGTGCATTTGCCAATGACAAATCAGCATCCAAAGAATCTAATATGGCCATACTACCACCACCACAAGCCTGATTGGGCACGAAACGCAGAAGATCTGAGTCTTGGAAAAGCCCTCTATAGCCTCTACCAAGAATGTACATAAAATATATACACCCTGCTGTAAGCACCTCCTCAAAAAGATAGGAAGAACGTAGCTTCCATGTCAAATCACTAACGCTTGCACAATTAAAGGGGGTCCCAATTGTTACCTGCAAAGGCTTACCAAAAGGAGACGGAGAATAACCTAGTTTACCTGTGTGTCTTAGCTTTCCATTAAGGTACAGATATGCAACACTAGCTTGAAATAGTCCAGCAAGAGCATTTGGTTTACTGTGAACAACTGCAAGGTGATGCCACCTGCCTTCTTCTAACTCTAATCCAGAGAAAGACAGGGACGAAGAATTGCTTGTAGCAAGGGTTAGAACACCGTCCTCCTGAAGATAAAGTTCTGCATAGAATGAGCTTCCACTACTAGCTGTACCAACCGAAAAAATCCGAAGAATATGATGTCCATTGTGAGTCACATTACAACCACTTCGTCTCTTAGAAGGGCCAGCTTTCAATGGTTCCATTTCCTTTGCTTGCGACTTCAGGAAATTTCTGAACTGAAACCAACACACAAATGAGTAGCCCGCAGCAGGAGGCCAAGACCTTTCTCCTAAGGATACCTGAATCGAAGCATGGCCAATTTTGCTCATGTCCATCTCAACAAATGGTGCCATAGAAACATTCTCCAGGGCCATATCTTCTGTAAGAATTAGCCTCTCCATCATATCAACAAGAAGATGACCTGAATTCATGAGTCTCATTTGTAGAATGTATCTAATAAGCTGTTGAAGTTCTGAAGGAGACAACCTATCACCAGAAATAATCGCCTTATTTCCCAACATACACATGTGAGAAAATTCAGCAATGTTATAATCCACATAAAAGACAAAATGTCCTACCTATATGCTCCAAGAATTTCCACAATCTTTAATGCATAAGAAAGCAATGGAGATGAGCCTAAAATGAAAGGGCGAATTGTCTCCAGCAGAAGTTCTACACAACCTAGAAAATTTGAGAAAATGGTAAAGAAATTAGTAGAGAAGCTAACAATAAAAGATAAGAGGAATATGGATGATTGCAAAGAATAGCCAATCCTACCAATAGATGTGAGGCTTTCCTGATTAAATGGACCAGCAAGAGCAAGCCTATCAATAAGATTTAGCACTTCCAGTTGCACCTTGGGAGTAAATAGTAACAATGAACGGAGCAGAACTCTAATGGCACCAGGGTTGTACACTCTTTCCTTGTCAGGATCACATAAACCCGATGATGTAGTTAAAAGAAAAGTAGCTGATTCAGATTCATTGAGGTCAGTCGGTCCTACACTATCTGACGAAAAGAACGGTGGAAGCACAATTTCAAGAGCAACCTCTAGCAACAACTGTATAACTTGCTTTTCACACTCAACACAAAGCAAGCCAGACTCAGATAGAAGATCATAAAACATCTGGGACAATATGATAGAATGTAATTTTGTCCTGTTAATAGCATTGCCACACACTCCAGCTGTAATGAGGCGCATTAAATATGTAAATAACTTCATGCAAACAATCAAAGAAGATTCTTCTGCCTCTCTTCCATCACCTTGGAAACTATGGAGTGTGGTCAATAAAAGAGAAAACCCAGTGGCTTCACAGAAGACCCTCTGAGCTGAACCGTTAACTCCCATTATCCGCCACAAGGTACCCATCATATCACATTTAGCATCACATTGAAGCTTATATTGATTCCCTGTACCACTTGTAACCATTCCACTTTTTAGAACTTCAACAAGAGCACCTAATTCTTCGGGATGAGCCTGGAAATTGGAACCCCGGATCAATAATCATTAGAGCAGAAACAATCTAGCACAAAGTACAAGTTTCTAGAATCATTAATGAATGAAGGACAGGCATAAGCTGCAATTATTTTGCTATTTACAGCTTCAAGGGCTAGTTGTCCAAAGCACCAGTTTTCAAAAGTCTAAAATATATGATGAGAACATAGAACTCTTAGAAGTAACATTTGTAAAAATCCATGCACAGAAAGGTTAACTACATGAATTACAAACCTGTGCAACATCTTCAGTAATCAAACAAGATAATATCCGGAGGACACCAGGACGATGAACGCTAGAAACCACAAAAGGAAGAACAGTGGCTACACCATTAGCTGAACGAAAAGACGCTTGATTGCCTTCAGCTTTTTTCACCAAAGAGACCATACAGTCCCATGCAACAGATATTGTACCCTCAATTTCAAAAATAGGAAACTTCCCAGAACCAGATTCTATTAGCTTGGGGGAAGACAGAATAGCATCTTTACTATCTAAGTGTTTCTTAAAGATAGACTTTTTATCTGACTGGTTAGGCTTAACACTTTGTTGGTCTGATCCTAAAAGAAACTTGTGCTGCTTTAAATCATCTAGCAGGACTTCTAGTACACCAACTTCCCGAAGCACTTTCTTGTATTGCTGATCAAATGATATAAGTTTTACAAAGAAAGAGAGAATAGTATGCTTCAGTTCTGGTGTTATTGGTTGCTGCAATAAGCAACAAAGAGAGAGTAATTCTTGTTCGGGAACACAGTTCACAACAGTCACTGCATATTCAAGAATTTTCAAGATAATCTCTTGCAATGATGCTGGAAAGCCAGCCATATTTAGGATTAAAAGTGGAACTGTTCGCAATTTTTGACACAGTTCATAGTTTTCAATGTGACTGGAGAATATCTTAAACATTCTATTCAAAACTTCTGCTTGCAATTCCCTGTTATCTGCCTTAAGAAAAATGTCTTGCAACATCTGAACTGCCTCAAGGTCCTTTACTTTGTTATTGTCTATATCCCAATTTTCATCAGCAAGCCAATCAAGAGATGGTGTACGACTTCTGATATGACCAACCTTGGCATGAGAAGACCTAGAACCTTTTCCAGCAGAAGATCCTTTAGATTCACTTAGACCAGTTTGAGCAAGACTAACAAGAACATCAAGCAGCCTAGATAGTACAGGTGATATATGCTCCAAATAGAGATCCTCTTTTCCCACACTACTGTGTCTCCCTACATCATTCCTAGCCTCAGTACCAATGGAAGTCCCATCTTGATCGGTATTAGTAACTGACGGCAGAGATAGAGTAGCCTGGTTTTGTGGCATGGAGGACAGAATCAATGCAAACTGGATGAGAAACTGATAGCCATGAGCATTATGTATATCTTCCCTGAGCCTGACACCACCAGCCTCTACAATTCAAGGTTATATATAATAAGCAGTAGAACACACAAAAACATTTCAAGCTTACTACAAGTATTAAAACTGCAAGTAGGCATTGTATTAAATTTCATTTAACGACTCCAGAAATCTAAACACCAGCAGAAGTCTTTCAACAGCTTCAAACATAATTCATGGGCCAATTACCAGGTCTATATGATAACTCAACAGCTTCCAGTAACAAGTCCACAATGCCCATAGTATATGCTGAATCACCACAATCTGGATTAAAATCTTTGACCGCCATTAAAAGAACTTTAATCTGTATAGAAAGAGAAGAGTTGGTAAGAAGATTCAACTATTTACAAAAAGTGTTGTAAACAGAAATAATTTTACCTAGAATCTTTAAAGATTAAAAACAGGACAAGTTCTATGAAATTCTAAAATAAGCATACATAACATATTCAGGATACGCAAAGTAATAACTCAGAGGCAGGAGATGAGTTGTGAGAACTCAAAAGGATATTAAATATGGTGGCAATACCAAATGATGCTTTCTTATATATCTGGCTGTGCTTCCATTGTCGTTCACCAAAAGAAGACCAAGTATCTGGACCAGAAAAGCCAAAAATTGACCCAAAAGAAAAAGACAAAGTAACTACTATCAGACCATAAAGATTTTACAAGTTATACCACGTAAACACAATTTTAAGGCAGCATATATGATGCTTCATTATTGCAACTTGTATATTTGAAAAAGCAAAATGGCCATTATACCTGCATTGCATGTCTATGAAGTTGTATGTTGTGTAGTGGAACAAGACCTTCTTTATATTGAGAAAAGACATTCAATGAGCCGTTGGCAACCATTTGAAACAGCAGCTGAAGTGAATCATCTTCCACCAAACTCTGTGCTGCTGATGGATGACTTGCCAAAGCTTTCATGACATGAACTATACTTCCCTCAACCTGTATGCATAATTACTTGACATAATTTGTACTTAACATGACTCAGGTATATACAATCAGTGATATGTGGATTGAGATGCTAAACATGTGGAGAAATTAATATGAATCGATGAAAGATGATTTCACAACTTTAACCAAAGCCACCATAGGACTATTGAAGCAAAGTAATCATAAGTTCAGAGGGGAGTATCTTAGGTAGAGAAAAATATATTGAAGGATCACATACCCCTTCAAGTCATCACGCTTTTAAACTATATCTGTTTCCTCATAGTTAACATTCTACCCTTTGTACCATAATACAGCACTTCTTTTCCAGTTAAAAGTTCTCCAAGAAGAAACTAATCTTAACATTATAATTGTAAAGAAACTATGGATAAGGTATTGACCAAGTCCTACCATTCCCATGGCATCTCCAATGCAGAAAAAGTAGAAGGCAAGAATTCATCAAGTTATCAACTGCTAATTGATTATCCATAATATAAAGCACTATCAACAAAATCAACAGTCTAGATTCCAAACCAGGAACCATGATTGTGTCAACCATTATAAACTAAAAAACCAAGTCAGTGGGTCCTGTATGACTAACAGAATAGAGGGTTCTATTCCATCAAACAAAACTGTCAACTAACAGCATTCATGGACATATTTGGGAACCACGTATGCGAGTGTAGCTCATGTCACAGAGGTGGAAATTTAACAAAGTTTTTCCCTAAGGAGCTGCTTTGAAAAAATAGTGACATTGTTTATAGGATAACCTGCAGACCTCACTCCCTCCCTAAGACATTTCAAACCCACTCCTCTCTACCTCGTCGTGGCAAAAATAGATGCAAATCTTTTGTTGTCAATAAAAGCAACTAGAAACAGAACACAAAGTCGTTTAAAATACTACCTCAAGCCGGCGAACTTGTCTGCCATTACTATCACAATCTTTCTCAGCCTTTGGTCTTTGATTGGATTCAGAGCTTAGAAAGGCATTCAGAATATGAATGAGACAGCATAATATCCCCGAATCAAGGAGCGACTGCTTATCAACAGGCTGCAAATGAAAAAACAAGTATTGAATTTTCAAATAACAAAAAAACATAATATACTAATTAACTACTCTGAAATGTATGCTTGACAAGGTTCTATAGTTGAGAGCCTCAATTGTGAAGAACAAACAGTAAGCCAACTCACATACAGAGTCTAAGCCACTCAAAATTATTCCCTTGAACAATTAGTAGATTATATCTTTAAGCAACTTAAAGAAAGTCAATCAAAGACCACATTAATCCCAATAAGAACAGAGAAAACAAATCTTAATATTAATGAAACTGTGATATGACAAGCAAACAGAAACAGAAAACATCTACTAAGACTTTTATTAAAAATAAGAAAAATATACCCCAGATACAAGGAATTCGAGAGCAGTAAGCACATTAGAGCCAGGGCTGATGCCATCCTGCAGAAAACACACAGAAGCACCTTGAGACAACAAATATACAGCACAAAATAGCAGCACACTCAACTGAATGTTTGGAAGATTAACCTTTGTCACTTCTGAAAAAAAATTTAACAGTTTATCTACATCCAAATATCTTGTTTTGCTGCTGATCTTTAACTTCTCAATATCAGATACAAATGCTCTTCCAATTACAAAACAGAATATATGTGTCTCAACTAACCTGTGGTGCAAGAATTTCCAGTTAGTTTGTAGCAATCACATTATGGCACAAAGAAAGCTAGATTCAATTCAAGATTTCAGAGGAACAAAGTCCTTACATAGTAACTACTTGAGCTACACTTGCATGCTGCTTTACTAATCTACAAAAAGCATCTACAGTCAAATTCAGGGCCACTTCTTTCTCCTGCACGGAAGATTGAAGAGCTATTAGAACCCACCCACCATATCATTCACATAACTAACAGTGACTTCCATCAAAATAGATTACTGAAAACAAGACAGCACAATGAAAGTACAAGTAAAAGATTCCTGCACAAAATAAAAGTACCTTTTCAAAGCTGGATGAACGGAATTCCTCCCAAAATCTCTTGAAGTCCAATTCCAGTTCATGTCTGTCTCTGCTTTGACAAGGAAAAAGGACCATTGGAGAAAATAACACAAAAAAGTCTCGTTCAAGTACAAAAGCGTATCTAACAGTCATGATTGCATATAGAGACTGTATGAATATCGATTCAATCTAGCATTGAACACTACATGCTTTGCATGCATCACCAAAAGCATCAAGGCACTTTCTCCAGCCAAAGATCAGTATATGGGTAATACATCATACGATACGAATGAACTGTTGGACACTCAAATGCGCATTATAATTAAATTAACCATACCTAAAATGCCATAAAAATGAAATAAAATTTAGGTTATATTTAGCAGTGAGCACTAGGCAAATTCATATTAGATGCAAGTAAGACAAGATAAATATATAAAGATAAATACTATCCATGAGATAAAGATTATGCAAAAATATAATAAGAATGGCAGGAGTAACATATAAACCATATGCACTCAAGGACTGGTAACCTTAAAATGCTCAATATCTAGAAGAAAAAGGACAACAATACGTTTCTAATTGCATATGACAGGGATGAAAATACACAATAATCCATTCCAAAAAAATGCTCATCTATTGAAATACCTTTTCTCTCTTTACCAACCAATAATAACTACTGGCGTGTTTTATTATACCATCTAAGTCCAATAATCACAAACTTTAAAATTCCCAAGCAAGAGATGTATCTTCAGCACACATCCAGGAAGAGATATTGCTGTTGTTCATAAAACTTCCATGTGGTCCAAGAACTGAATTTTATCTGATTCAGCTATCCAAAAACTAAATTCTAACTCATAAAAGAAATTACACCGAGCCCTCTACACAACCCCGGAAAACTGTCAAACAGTCTTATCTTCTGTTTGAATTAGATAACAAGAAGTCTAGCTTGTCTCCCACAGCCTTCTAAATCACATCTCAGCGTAAAAGCAGTAATAATCTTCCTCATTAAGGTCTATAGCTAGGACTTGACCTTAGTTGCTTATGATGTAATCGAGGGTTCATCATGCAAATGCTTAAACCATAACCGTGGTGTGGTACAGCATACTTCTGTTGTACCATGATCATCCATAAAGATTGATAACCACCAAATTCAATCGAAATGGAACTAACGCTCAATGTCAAATATTCAAAGTAAAACGAACCCTTTGCCATACAAGTAAGAAGTTAGAGAAGAAAATCCGCTATAGCAAAACATCTAATTATCACTTCACAAAGACCAGGTAAGAGCCGTGTCAGAGCTACAAAGTAGTAAAAAGGAGCTCAATTTACTTCCTATTGCGGATCAATGTCAAAGGCAGTCAACACTAACAACATTTCCATAATCAAAACGAATATAAAAACAAATAAATGTTACTAAAATTCACCAACATAATCATTTTACTAAAAAAAAAGGAGGGAAAAACAATCCAAACCATAAAAACAAGAAGAAAAAAACACCTCTCGTCATTTAAAAAAGATGAAGAAGAAAATATACGAACCTGGATGGGGAGAAGGTGTGGTCAAAAGGAGAGGAAGAGGAAAAAGAAGAAACATTGCTATCGCCACTGGGGAAAAAGGAAGAAGACGATGAAGAGGCAGCAACAGTAGAAGAAGCAGTTGGTTGAGATTGAGTTAAGCCCACCTTCTCTTTTATGTCCTTAAGCAATGTTACCCATTTCATCCTTTTTCCTCTTTACCTCTCTCCGCTCTCCCTCTCTCTGTCACTCATCCGCCGATCAACCAACCAAACAGCCAACAGCAACGTCAGATCGGACCCTCCTTCATTTCACCTTTCTAGAAGTATATCTCCTCTGACCTCAACGACGACGACGGCCGTAGATAAATATCAGAGAAAGAAAAAAGAATCGCGTTGAAAATGCAGCAGCCGGAACAAGAGATCGAAGTGGATGGAAGGCAGCAAGATCCAGGAATTTAATTCCTTTCCATCTTTATCTATGATCTTAATTGACTGTTCTTCTTTGTTGGAGTTTTTAAGCAGCTATTTTTGTCTTTTCAATATTTGTGTTTGAAATTTCAGAAGTGCAAATTTTTGGAGCCCTAAAAAGAAGGCAGAGATTTTGTTTTATTTTATTTTATTAAAAAAAAGAAAGAAAAGTAAAAACAGGACTCTCTCTCTCTCTCTCTTTATCTCAGCTACTGCTGTTTTTTGGACGGCCTCTCCCTCCGCGCCTTGTTTCTCGCTTTACATCCCTTCCATTTCTCTCTCTCTCTCTCTACAATAAAATAATTCAATATTCCAATTTTCGATAGTCGTAGCCTAACAAGGGCCGTCCACCACATGAACATCCACGTGGCAGATCGAGGTTGCATCTTAATAGACGTGATCGCCAAGAAAGAAGATATGTTGAAATCCGTACCGAGAGAGAGAGCGGGTGGTGTGTCTCAGTTTCTACTTTCTACTACTGTTAATTTATTATTATTGTGTTTGGTAACTAAGTACTACCAACGCAAAAAAAGGGTCTTATTTATTTATTTTTGATATTCTGGTGGGCATTTAATTACGGACGTAACCCAATTTCTTAATGACAAAGGCACGTGGTGTGGCCTTCTGCTTTTTGTATAGGTATTTGGTAGATATATAAAAAAGTTGTTGACACTAACCTGAAAACGCTTTCAGCTTTTTCACATGGAACATTTTGGAAGTCATTAGTAATTGTGTTGCTTGCTAATGAGTCTAATTCATCTCACGCCTTGTTACTTTTCTTTATCGCAGGTAGGTAATGTTGGAGGAGATAAAAAGTTTGGCAACATAAACCATTACTAGTTAGTGATTTATCAATACTTGTTCATTTTCTTCCCTTGTTGCGTCAGATATTACATAGCCATCTAGAAGAAGTCTTAATAACGTCATTACAACGGAGACACCATACTATAATGTATGTGTCGAAGTTAGCAGCGGTAGGATAGGCATCGCCAATTCGCCATCATGTAATTTATGCTCTAAACTGGCTTATTTATACAATGAGATTGAAAGGAATAGTTACCACACTCTTCTTGAATTTAAATTCAAATCCTTGTTTAAAGTAAGCTGAAGTACACATATCATCGATGGTTGCAGGAAATTAGTATCTAAAACTTTATTCAGCCTATTGTTATAAAATAACCGGCGTTATAGTTTAGGTTATAATTAAAAAATTAAAAAGAAGACCACATAAGTATAGTCTCACTTCTTATGATTGACTATGAAATATAGCCTCCTTCAAGGCATTAAATTTTGATTATATTTACGGTCAAATTGTCGTTAACATGCGTTAGTTGTCATGTTTGAATTACATTTTTAAATTTAATGGCCAACCCCTCGCTACATTTAGAGATATTAGTTTATATCTTATGAAATTAAGTTTTCTTTTTTATACATATATCAATTTGTTATTTTTCCTCTCTAAAAAGTCTATATTATAATGAATTGAATTCTAAAATTACTAGAAAA
>JANIHZ010000004.1:24137022-24153835 GCA_027478365.1 Erythroxylum rufum | reverse complement strand
TTTATATTTATATTTATTTTATTTTATTTTAGTATTTTCTTTATTAATTATTATACTCATTATATATCATTCCTACTGTATTAATTCGGTGGTGGGGTCTGTTATGGTCACCATCAGGTGTATATATATATATATACTGCCAGTTTTTATGTATTTACTTCTTTAACCTGCATCACTATTATCCTGTCACATATGTATGTGGGTCTACTGGAAATAGTCTCTCTACAATGTAGGGGTAAGGTTGCGTACTATCAGGCTCCCTCAGACCTCGCTTCATTGCGGGACTTCAGGGTATAATAATGATGGTGATGACGATGATATTATAAATCCTTATTCCAAACAATATTTAATTATATTACATTATGAACTCTTTCATCCCTCTTAAGCAACAAATTTTTTAATATTACATCAATTTACGTGTCATTCTATTATAAACCATTCAATTATATTAAAAACCTTACATCCAACTAATCATAGCCTAAGAAAGAGAGGAGTCAAAAATAAGATATGGAAATTCTTGTGAGTCAATGGCTAAGATTAAGTTCTAAGAAAATTTTAGACTTTTTTCAATTTAATTTTAATATGTTTTAAAATTTACAATATTTAAATTTAACCGGTAACTTGCCCTAATACGAAACCATAGTTTTAGTACCATTTTTGGTCCGTAGCTCTCTAGAATAAAGATGTAAAGATACTTGGAAAATAATAGTTTTGAGGTAACCAAATTCCTCCAATTCCAATCGGTACGGCCAAACTCTTCCGCAGTTTTAGTGTTCCTTCTTGAGGCACAAAAATGGACGTTTCTCCTCACCTGCGTGTCCGGAGATTCGAGCAGCTTCCCTCTTCCGCACTATTTACATCTCAAATTGAGTCCATGAACGTTCCTGCGGTAATTTCATGTTTGCACTTGACCGTTTTATGTTGATAACTGTTCTGTTTGTCTCATTTGGTGACTCTTTTTTAAAATTTAATTTAAAAGGTTTTCAGCGGATGCATAAAGGATTGGGAAGCTTTAGTCAAGTGGAATCCCGCCAGTGGCGGCCTCCACTATTTGCAGGTTTTTTCTTCTTCCACTATTTGGCGTTAGCTTCACTAGTAAATAGCTTACCCTTTTTTAGCGAATACAATTCTAGTGTTTCGTTCAATGATTGTGTTGTTAAATGAATTCATTGGATTGAAATTTCAGGAACGAGCAGGTTCGTGTATTGTGGAGGCTATGCTTTCTAGAGATGCGCCAATCTTCTACGGTGATATTAGAAGCCATGAGAGGGTAGTTTTTTGAGTTTCTATATGCTTATTCATTTTATGCAAGACTTAATTACTCTCAGTCTTTGATGGTAACCAACATTGGTCATCTCCCTTTTGTAGGTTCCATTGCCATTCGCCACAT
This sequence comes from Erythroxylum rufum, assembly GCA_027478365.1. Classification (NCBI taxonomy): domain Eukaryota; kingdom Viridiplantae; phylum Streptophyta; class Magnoliopsida; order Malpighiales; family Erythroxylaceae; genus Erythroxylum; species Erythroxylum rufum. Next base: position 24,152,445 of record JANIHZ010000004.1, on the reverse strand, counting down.
TTGTTGGTTTTTGTAAGCAGCGTTTAAAACATGGGAACGCTGATTCTAGCGCCTATTGTGATAATGAAAGGCATCAGCTAGCTGAGTCTGTTGCAGAACAGGACGCTATAATATCTGATGATGCTCCGCAGCAGATGTATTTAGCACAGGTTGGAAATTGTAAGGTTTTAAAACGATAAATGAGTTCATAACAATTGAATCTTAATTAAGAACATCTCATTCAGGTTCCAATTATGAATTCTGAAGATAAGGGAAGGGTACAACTAGAAACTCTAGTCGAAGACATTCAAAAGGTTATTTTCCATTGCTTTCTTCTTGTATGGTTTGCGCCACAGCTAGAAAGGACCATATATTCATGTTTGATAATTATTGCAGCCTACAATTTTGGAGACAAAAGAGCTAGCTTCTATCAATTTGTGGATGAATAATGCTCAAACTCGGTCAAGTACTCATTATGATCCGCATCATAACCTTCTATGTGTAGTTGCTGGAAGCAAAAAAGGTTTGACAGTATTTTACTTCTTCAGTACTTCCAATAAGCATTATCCCTGGAATAACTACTTGTACTGCAATTTATAGACTTGACGTAGTTCAATATTTCTAATTTTGATATCATTTCGGATGTAATAGTAATGATTAACGCCGTACATGTTGGTAATTTTCATTTCCTATACACTTAAGTTTATTATTTTTTAATTTTGTCAGAGTTGGTTTACTATTCTATTGAACTGTTTCTCTTTTTCCCATTTCTAGATCTTGTTTCATAGAAAATGTTATAGTTGTTAACAACAGGACAACATTAAAGCAAGATATAACAAATTATGCATATGTTTTGGCTCATTGTGCCTACTAATTTTACTGGCTTTTTCTTTACATAATGATAAAACTTTAAGACTGTGCCTCATATACCAGAACTAAAGTGTGAATACCTTTTTGTTGCAGTCGTTTTATGGCCTCCTTCTGCTTGTCCATCCTTATACCCAATGCCCATATATGGAGAGGCCTCAAACCACAGGTGTGCCTCCTCTTGCGTAACTTCAGAATTTGGTTACTGAACATTTGTATTTATCCTACGACTGTGAGAGAACGAAAAGTTGATGCTTCTAAGTTTTGCTTGCAAGCTTGTGTAGCCATGTTTGTGAAGTGATTTCATGTCTATGGGAGTGATGTAGGATGGATAGAAGATATATCAACTAGTTGCTAAAACTAAAAGAAAAATAGGAATTCTGGGCTGTTGGAATTTGAGTTTTAGGTCTGGAATGTCAATATAGGTTGCTGGAATTTCATGATGGAATTGCTGGAATTTTAGTTAAAGAAACAAACAATGGTTTGTTCTAGGAATCACTCCTAGAATTAGGAAAATAGGAATCACTCGAAAAAATTAGGCTGGCTTCACTGAAAGGTTGATTACATATATATAGAAACATTCTAATTGATGTGAAGGATGGCTTTTTAAGGAATTTTATTTTTCTTTAATGAACTTAAACCCAAAACTAATAAGGGAAAAATAAGTAGAAATATTTTCCTTTTCTAATAAGGAAAATTAAACTAATTACTCTTTTTTTTTGTAATTCTGTACCAAGTAATCTGCCTAAAAATTATATATCCTTATTTGTTTTTCTTTTTGGCTCACAGTGCCGTTGGCTTAGAAAACCCCGATCTCTCATCATATCCCAGGGCAAAAGATTCGATGGAGTACTCTCAGAAGGTTACTCTTCATGCAGGTGATGCACTTTTCATTCCTGAAGGCTGGTAAGATCTAAGTTATAATTTTTACGAGATAATTTCCTTTACGAGGGGCCTTTCTCTTTTTTTATGTGGATAGAATGTCCTTTGCAATTCTTTTGTTATTTTGGATCTTATTTTTCAATTTTAGTGTAGGAACTTTTTGCCTGTATGTTAAATCTTTAGTTGTTTATTGTTTATGTTCTATAGAACAAATGGGTTAGTTTTCTATTTAAGAGAAGGTTAAAGGAACAAAGGTTTAAGGGCTCATGGTGTGGCTAAATGCTACAAAATCTTTCAGAACTTCTATGACAATTTTTATATTCATTTATAAGCATCAACATCACCAATTTATTTTTACTTCCATCCTGGATGCAAACCCATGTCTTCTAGCTGTTGATTGGTTGTTTGTTTTTCCTAACTGCCACAGGTTCCACCAAGTGGACAGCGACAATTTGACCATAGCTGTTAACTTTTGGTGGCGATCAAACATAATGTCTGGCATGTTAGAACATATGGATGCTTATTATTTGCGCCGCATACTGAGAAGGTAGTCTTTCTTCATTAACTTTTATTATCTACCAACTTCATAGCTTTTTTTGTAAACCTTTTCATGGCAGTTGTTCCAAAATTTTTAGAAATATGGTTACATAACTGGGTATGATCTTTGTTTCATTTACATATCTTACTTGCTCCATCAAATTGTTGCTGGAACTTCAAGATTGGTGGATAATGAAATGGTATGTCGATCCCAATTTATAATTCGTTTGCTATTGAGGGCACCGAACTTATCATTCTTTTGGACATGGAAAATGTATACATTATTAATTTGTTTTGATTCAGCGTGAAAACCTTTCCCGAGTCTGTTGAAAATGTGATCTCTGAAATTGTGTAAAAATAGTTCATTATTTTGAATGCTGGAAGGAGAAAATTGTGAAAAAAATTCTCCAGAATTACTGGATGAACGGGCCTTCTGTATGGATTTGGGAAAACTTCGTGCAAACATATTGTACTTCATATTTGATTCTGCATGGAAGTTTTCCTTTGAATCATATGGCAGATGGGAAAATCTTAGTTCTGAAAAAATTTGATTTTGGGCACTGAAAACAGAGTGTTCACCTAGATCATCTATAGTCTTGTAAAATAATCAGTCTAATGTTGGTGGAATCTTAAGATTTTAGTTCGATAGGGTAACAATTGATAGCAAGTAACTTTCATGTTGGCTATCTTTCTCGGCTCTTATTCAGGTTTGTTGGTCATTATTGATCACTGTAACTTATCTTCAATTAGGACAGAATCAAGTACTGCACAGGGCTTCTTCTCTCGACAAGGGGAACCCACATAGGCATGCTTGTGAGCTGCTTACTAATGGAGAAAGAGGTGATGTTTTGGCATTCGTCTAAGCCTTTTTCCTTTTCATTAAGAGAAGTTTTCCTGTATGTATTATCTGGTAATTGATTCTTATAACCTACCAGATGACGAACGCCGTGATGATGACCAGTCACATGAAACACAAGGTTTACTAGGGAAGGACCTACAGGAGAGGTGTCAGCTGGATCAAATGGAACCACTTGCTCTCCAGGCTGTACACGAACTTGTTTCTTTGGTACATCAGGAAGTTAATATTGGTGATCATGGTCAACCTGTACAATCAATTTCAACTAGTGACTCTGCCATTGGAATGAAAGGTGAACGTTATGAAGTTGGGAAAAGTAATGTATTCACTCTGGAGGGTGAGCCAGTTGCTCAAATTCTTTGGAACCTTGATCCTCTTACTCTCCGAGATGTTCTCCTTGGCATGGTGGTGAGTCTGCATGCTCTAGAGGGCCTATGATTCCAATAAATTGATGACTTTTCCTTGATAATGCTGCCAACAAATTAATGAGTTGTCTTTGTTAATAAGTCGTTCATTTAAAGTGAGCTGTAATCATCTCATGGTGTAGTTAAATGATGCATAAGTTCAATGTGTGATGACATTTCACATCCTCTTTGGGCATCTCATGCTTTACAACTCTTTCCAGCATAATTTTCCAAGAACCTTGGAGGCTATGATACTGCACTTACTTTCACCAGTGGCAGCAGAAGTACTCACACGAAAGTTTGACGCAATAGACCAACTGACCTCTGAAGAAGATCGGTACTTTGTCAGCTTCATAAAGACTTAAATGATGAAAGTAAATGGGAATTATTTTCATTTTTTTGCTGTCCTAATTCATTTTTATCATTTCATGATTTCAGAAATAAGTTCTATCAAGTTTTTTATAGTGCATTTCATGACCAATTCGCTGCAATGGATGCACTTTTAAATTTGAAAGAATCGTTTGCATTCCTGGTAATTCCTTTTTCTTGTCAATTACCCATTAATAAGTTCTTGCTACCATTATGCAATATAATGTCATATCGTAGGCTTCTATTATTGTACCTTTTCTGGATTTGTATAAGTTTACTTGCCAGTATTTATGTGAATGAGAAAATAGGGTTGGATGGAGATACCTTTGTTCTATATTTTTTCATACTTAACCTTGTATATGAATGGTTGAGAGAAACGAGGATATAACATGTTCATGGCAATTTTATAACTTGAACAGAGTAGATGCAATCTGTGTGATATTCAATTACATACGGAAATGCATTTTATGGGAGTCTGGGTTCTTGAGTAACCCAGACTAGTGTGTCATACAGAGTTGAAAGGAGAATTCTGAAAGATGATCTTATTTCTTGTATCGTATATTTATGTTCGTATACTAGGTGCATGTCTTACCTTGAGTTGGAAGTTATGCCATATGCATGCATCTAAATTAGTGTCGGATTCTCATCATAGCTCTCTGATGCAATTTTCTTTTGCCACATGATTCTCCTCTGAATGATCAGTCTTTCTAAAGTTACTTATGATTTCTGTTCTCCTTTTGGTTCTTTACAAATTTTACCATGATCAGCATCTTCTTCTGGGGAAACTTTTATGCATCTTGTTTTCCACGCATGCATCTTTATCTTTAGCTAGATGCAGGACTATAAAGATCTTCCAAACATCTTATTGAGCTGAAACTTTATAAATGTTTTGGAATCCGGCTAAATCGCTGTTATTATCATTGATGAAATATGCAACACAAACTTTTATGCATTGTAAAGGAATCTGAATTCATTGATAATTTTTCTATTTGCAGTCATTCAAGAATGTCCTGGACAAGTACTTGGGAGTAAACTCTGATATACCAAAACCATCAGTTCGATAATTACATATGGAGATGTAATTCGTGGAGGACTAGGCCCACGTGATATTAAATGGTCAATCCGTGCATTTCCATGAAGAAGCTTTCTGTCTTAATCAATGATTTCAAATTGGGTCATCTATAATAGTGCAGAAGTTGCAAACTTTGATGCTGTTGTATGTCTCAGTTGTCGACATGGAATCCCATTCAATTTTTGAAAGTTTTGTACAGTTGATGATAATGAAAGTGATTTTCCCTCATTTGGTGATTGCAATGGTCCATTAATAGTGTTAAATCTTTGCTAATAAAAACGACTTTGCGTTTGGAAAATGTCTTGCATTTTCGAATTAGAGCATAATTGAATTTGGTCATATGAGGTCAGGTAATTTGTGATTTCGTCGGTGCAGCTATCGAGCATGAGTGGAAGCAGGTCACATGCACCAGCTCAAAAACCGATGCACCCGTTAGTAACCGCAGAAGCATAATGCCCCCACTTATGACTCAGTTTTCCCGCATAAGAATAGTAAGCAGTTTATCTTTGATCGGACTTTTTACTCTCTTGGTACAATTTCCTAGCCATTTGCTCATGAGTACAATGTTTACGTAAGTTTTGTCTTTGTTTTGAGAAAGACAAGTTGATAGAATTGCGGGTTCAGAGGACAATAAATGGCGCCTTCAGAAGATGTGAGTTCATTTCTTTATCCTTTTAGTTGCATGTGTGCTACTCGAGTGGGTTGCACAAAAGATTGTGTAGTATGGAGCACAGACCAGAAGAGGCAAAGAGAGAAAGGAGCACAGACCAGAAAAAAAGAAAGGGTAGGTAATAATTAGGAAGAAAAGAGGGAAAAGGCAAGTTTGTTAAAATTAGATTCCCTGAAAGAAGATGACATGCAAGTATGTTGAAAAGTGGAAGGAGAGTGGAACTTTTGGTTTGTCTGGACGTGTAGAGGGAGATAAAAAGAAGCAGTCTTTTATCTTTTGCAAGACAAATGGCATGTATTGTACCTTAAGCCTGCAACCTACGCATACTTTCCAAAAGCTTGGATATTCCATAAGGCCCAGCTCTCTTCTTTCATTAATCCCTAGGGCTAGGGTCTCTTCTTTCTTTTGCACTGTTGAATACACTAAGTTGTTCTAACAACGATTTGCTCAGTACTTTTTGTTTGGTAAAGGTCTACAAGTTGAACCAATGACGCTAATCAGTTCTACAACAAGACACGCTAAAACAAATTCAACTATGTAGATATTGCAAAATCTGCGTAAGACTTGCTTAAAAAGTATTTGTAAACTACCGCCTCCTTAGATAGTAAACAGTCTCTAACTTATCTTTCATTATGATTATACATACTCGTTGCAAAGGATAATATTGTTAAAGAATCGATTTTTATCAAGACCTTAATGTAAAAAACCAAGCATCATCGGCCAATAGTGGTGGGTCAGGAAAGCAGAAAAAATTCGTAAGCTTTGATGATTTGAATGCTAACGTAGGTGCAGCTGCCAATCAAAGGGATATGTGTGTGTAGAATTGCACGGAAATTGATAAAGGAGAGACTCACGAACATGGAAAAGAAGACCTCAGAGAATTGCAATACAAAACTTTCAAAGTTGCATCACATCGAGTATCATTTTCATGACCGTTGACATTTTGTTTTCATTTGCTCCTCTTTTCCTTTTGGCTTAGACCACCAATGCGTCCCGGACCACCAACTCACTTGCACAAATACACATAGAGCATCATGCATACATTACGGGTTTTTAACCCTTCTTTATGAAAAGGCTATTATTTCTTTTTAAGTTTTATCGTTTTCTTTTCTTAGTACGTTCCATAAAGTGATTGTTGGAAATTGTTTATAGATTCTTCCGTCTGAGTAGAGAAAGACTTGTCTGGAAATTGGCATAAATGCATGGCTGTTGCTCTGATCTCATTGGAAATTAAGGCCGGGACTACACTTATGTCACAATAAGAAATTACAAGGTTTTCGCTGATTCCTCAGGGATTAATTATTCAAAGGTTGTGTATTACTATTATAAAAAGAATTGTTTCTAAGCAACTTGCAACAACAGTAGTTGCTGACCTGATTTGTACATTCCAAATTTATGATATTTTGATTGGCCCAGAAGAAGAAATTAGGAGAAGAGTTCTATCAAGCTGACTGGATAATAATTCCACATGCATGATCGACGGACAAGAGCTATATCTAACATTTTAGAGGATCTTAGAAGTCGATTTTGAAACGCAATCTTTTTGTTTTTTTGATTCCTTCTCTTCACCCGAAGTTTATATCCCACTTGGGATGATCTTTTCCCCTATACGTAATGCATAGTAAATTCAAATCAAAACAGTGTGAGGTATCGTACGTGGATGTTTTTAAGTCCAATGACTAACCTTAATGCATTAATTTCTGAATGAGCCAATGGTTCTTTGGCAATGAAAATTAGAAACCTTTCCCTAAGATAGTCCAAGTACCTTTAGCTTTTTAGCTTTCTTACCATAGAAATTCAAACTGGAACACTATCTAAAGGTCCGTGTAATTTGTAGAAAAATTGATGACTCAAGTTTTGATTTTGGGAGGAAGAAAGAGATAAGTTGGAGGTCCTATGCTAAATGCGTCTCTACGTTGTATCTATATAATTTGGAAGTCTGTTGTACAGATAAAAGGTTAGAAATTAAAGCTAGCATTAGGAAATAGACCTGAAAGAATGGATATGGACCCCCCTCACCGACTTGCTTACCTTATCGGCGTCTCTGTTATCTTTGTTTACAAGTGTTTGATCAAATAATCTGCGGTCTTCTTTCAAAAGAAAAGGAAGAGAGCTAGGCTTAATTGCATCAAGTAGTATTTCTGTAAGGATTCTGAGACATTTTAGCTTTGATTAATTGAAATGTCAAAGGCTAACTCTAGTGGGGTTGATGATGGATCAAAAGCATTTTATGTAGGGGAGGGGACTAAAGATTTCAGATTTGATTTACTTTTGATCATAATAGGCTAATCATGGAGACAAGTTGTCTTTGTATGCCAATTTGGCATGTTCTTTCCATCGACAGTACAATAAATTAGAAGAGTTAAATGTTAGCCTCTAAAATCTAAAACCCCTTGCTATTCTCACGTCAGTTCTAATACATGTGGAGATGGAGACGGGACAAAAGAGCAAAGGCATGAATTAAAAATCGTGAGATGAGATCAGAATGAGGTATACATAACTTATCTTTTTCATATTTCATATCCTCACAACAAAAATTACAAACACTGTCGGACCTTCCTCATCCAAACTCGTCATCATCATAGTTTGGCCTCAAAGATAGAATCATTGTGATCACTAACTGTCACTAGTAAATCAAATGCAAAAGAAATTAACTTCCATCTGATATTAATTTATTAGAGAAACTAAGACATAATTAGAGGACGATACGATTAAACACTGTTTTTTAGTATCTCTGTGTCTTTGAAACAAGTGCAAATGCTACGTTTAGACTCTCATTTCTTGGGTTCTAGCAATCATCCCAAGCTTCGGAGGCAGGAGGCTGAGTGTATCCAAAACCGTGATCCTTCAACAGTGAATGGTCTATCTCATTGTAATGCTGGAATCCTATACCCCCCGTGCAATTTAGCACTTCCCTTAGGTTCAAGCCTACGTTGACATGACCCCTAACATTTGCACCCATTCCGTTTCCATGAACACCTTGCTGGTTTTCACCAGCCTGCAGACCAAGAAAGTCCCTAGTCAAACGATCATTCTTCTGCCACATTGCCAGATTTCCCAGGTAAGAACCTTGCGAGATGTGACTAACCGAGTCAGCAACTTGATGACTTACTGGTCCCAACTTGCCCATGTCTAACTGAGTCATGTGACTTTGACCCATAGCGCTTGTCTGAGTAGCACCAACAGTTGCAGCCTTTTGGAGGAGTGCAGTGGCTGACAAGTGGTGCGATGCTGCTGATGTGACAGCAGAGTGTGAGAAGTTCTGGAAGGGAGAAATCGCCGAACCCTTGTGGATGGTGGTCAATGGTGGTGATGAATCTTGGAACAGTGGCGTAGTATTATTCTGAAATGGGTGATTTTCGGGCTTGATGTGGACATTGTTTTGAGGATCATTAGGGTTTTGAGATTGATTCCCAGGAGAGAGTGAGATCTGATGGTTAGGGATAGAGAAGAGAGGAGGATGAGTCTGGGAGGTTCGAAGAAGCAAAGTTTGAGCAGTTGGATTTGTTAAGATGAGTTGGTGAGCTGAGAGTCTTGCACTTTCTTCGGCCAATGCATCGCAGAAGGCTCTATGAGTTATGAAGCTATCCTTCCTGTAGACTCACAGAATGCACAAACAAAAGAAACCAAGTCGCATATAAGGAAACAAATCACCTTAAGATCATAAATGCTAACTAGCCTATAATAACAAGTAATTAACTCATCCATGAACAAGCAATATTCAAAATCATAACAAGGGGGAAAAAAAAAAGGCTTGAAATACATAACATAATAGGAAGAATTGAATTTGATAATGTTAATGTGTTTAATTCATCTTGCATCGTTTATTAATTAGTAGAAAGGAAATCAAAGGTCGAAAGAATGAGATGGGGCATGCGGATTGGATAGATACATGATTACGATAAAGCAAGAAAGCACAAAAGTAGTATTATCTTCTTTGGTCAAACCTGAAGAGGGGAGAGAGAGAGAGAGAGAGAGAGAGGGAGAGAGAGGATTCATGCAAAAAATGCAGAAAGACAGTAGAGGGATAAAGATCGAAAAATGAGCTCATGCATGAAACAAAGATACGGAATTGAGACCCCCAAATTAACATGTGGTACTGCTGAAGAAAATGAAAGCAGATGGGAGAGTATCAGATTTTTTGCAGATTTATTAGCTTTTCATGATGAAATAGTTCAGAGTCTGAGTGTGTTCCTGAGAGTAAAATTATGACAATGCTCCGTAAAAAATCACGGGTCTTACTTCAAGACAGCAAACTGTACAAAGCAGTTAAACTCATTTACTTGTTTCACTTTTTTTTCTTGTACAGGATCAGCTACCAGATGTATTCATCATTGCTTTAAGAATCAGAAATTTCAATTACTATGTACCCAAATGTGTAAACTTATGAAAAATGCATACATTGCATCAACTTTTTCTTTTTTCCAGGGAGCAAAAGAAAGGGTTTATCTACTTCAATCTTAATTAGTCAGTCATTTAACTATAGGAAGCAAAAGGAGAAAGCATAAATTTTCTGTTGGGTTTGAAGAGACAGTAACAAAGAACAACATGTTATTATGTTGATTGTTCCTTTATCTCCTATCTGTTTTGTTCTTTTGGAATGTGAAGAACTATCAGGCTTCAGATTTTGGAGGTTATTGTTTCATTTAATGAAAGCGTCGACTGATACTCCTATTAGTGGCATTCATTTCTATGCAATCTGCCAACATCTTTGAGCTTCAGATTCCACGCAGAGCTTACATACACCTCCTGCATACAAACAACTACAAGACGAAACAGTCTGAAGCAATATACAAGTGAAAAATATTTGCCATGAACAGTGATGGAGGCCAAGATGATGAATTTTAAGTGACAAAGAAGGAGATAAGGAGACCACAATAAAGACAAATAATAGTAAGCGTTCATCAATTTTTGTTAAAAAAAAAGGAACTTAGAAAAGATAGCGAAAAAAGAACTGTAAAAATTAACCTGGAAAAAAGGGTTCCACAGTCACATCTGTACTCTCTTGTGCCGCAGGTTTTAGAATGAGCTTTCCAATCTGATTGAACTGCATAGATCTTTGAACACTTTTCGCATTTCCACTTCTTTTCGCCATGTTTTCGGCAGTAGTGCTTCTTGATACCAGTGAGGTCACCAAGAGCCCTAGAAGGATGATGGTGAACACATGATGGCTCAGGGCAAACATAAGCTCTCTTTCTAATGTCTTTGCTGTTTCTTTGCTTCAGCTTCCAAGGAAGGTTATGGCCTCTCCTGTGAAGTTGAAGATTTTGATCTCTTTGAAACCCCTTGTTGCAGATCTCACACACAAATCTATTCGTGGCCAGTAAGGTCCTTGGAGATAATGCTATCACTTCAGCATCTGGATCTGTAACCATTACAATAAACATATAATTATCGTAAAATCTTACTAGTACTAACTGAAATTCAAGATACTGAAAGAGAGATTACTGTGTGTATGTAATTACCTGGGTTGCCTGGCAAGCTTCTCTTCTTCTTGATCTTCTGTTGTAGTTGCTGGGGGGAGATGGTTGTTGAAACAACTGGATTTAGAGCACAAAAATCTTGCACTCTAGTACCAGAAGAAAGACTGGGTTCCTCAGACAAAGAAGTTGAGCTGGAAATAGCTGCAGAGAACATGCTTATGTAGAAGAAAAATCCAACGAAGAAAAACAAGAAAAATGATATCTTTGTTTTGTTCGATATCTTTCCAAAAGTTTATAACACTTTGAACCTTAGAAGAAACAACAAGAAGTTTGATGAATAACTAATTCCAGGCCTGCAATATTAGAATATCCCAGCTTTGGACAAAACTAAAAAAAACTTTGTTGATGAACAGTTGGCAGTGAAATATAGACAAAGAAAGGTATCATTTATTGGGTAGCAAAAGCAAAATCTCGTGAAGAGAAGATGATGATGATGATGATGGTTTATTCTCCAAGTCGCTATCTAGCCATGGATTGCTTGTCTGTGCAACTCTGAAACAAAATACAGATGTATCTCTTTCCAGCCTCTTTGTCTCTATTTTTTATCTCTCTCCATCCATCTTAAAAACCATCTAAGAGTTTACCATGCAATCAAACCTAGAAAGACCAGACAATAAGATGGTTTTTGCCAAAAAAACGTCCGAGAGTCTTCACCACCCAAGTAACCTTCTCCTTTCTGTCTATATATGTCTGTACGAAGAACATGTGGAAAGAAAGAAAGATTAAGATAAATTATCAGTAGCTAGGTATTGTAGATTATAGAGTGCAGAAAGTGATGATTACAGTGGCAGACCTGAAAGAGGATAGGAAAGAAACTTGAAATTACAAAGACTAAAATATGTCTTTTTTAAAAGGCTAGTGAATCCAAAAAGAAAAGGAAATGGATAGCATGGCAATTCTAAAAGAAGAGAGAGAGAGAGAGAGCTAAGGACTCAGAAGAATCCTAACCCCACTTGATTCACTAACATTTTTTCCCACTCAATAATTTTTCTTTTAAATTCTTACTTTGGTACTTTCTGTCTTTTCTTTTTTGTTCCTGTTATGAAACACCCAAACCCTAAAAGGACCTTGATTTGAATGGAATGCTATCAAAAGGAGGCTTACTTCTTGCCAGATTAGCTTAGAACTCCCAAGAAGAATGAAAAGCTTAGAAGGTGATGAAAGGCAAAGAGCTAGCTAGGCAGAGATGGAGAGATGGTCCTTCTCAACCTTTTCTATTACCCTACAACCAACATGATTGTTGTATTGATTTGACTCTCTCAGCTTATACACTTGGCTTTCCAATACATATCAACCACTTAATTTCCATTAAACACTCAGTTTATTACCTTATTGTTGCAATTGTATTGTCAAAGAGATTAATGTCTTAAATTGGAGCCCGTTAGAGGGATACGTTAAGTAAATGTTACCTACAATTATCTATACTTAGTATGCAGAAATAGCTTTTGTTTTATCTCTGTTAAGAGTAATGATCCATGACAACTGGAAATACTCTTGAAATGTTTCAGGATAGAATTTAGCTTCCTCCTTGTATGCTCTTAATTAAACATAAACATTGACAGTCTTCTCTATGATACTTGGAAGATTTTTGGAATATTACATTTCTTTTTTTTTTCAATCATTTCCGTTGAAGTTTCTATTTTTCACAACTTTCTGTCTGTATTTCTTTTGTAATTATTCTAACCCGTACGTCCTAGTGCATAGTGAAAGTGCCGAAGCAAACCCGACCAAGGGGAGTTTGGAAGGTCTCCTCCCTTCTTTTGTTTCTCATTTATGGACTTTTTCTTGGCTGCAAATCCAAATCTAAGGCCATGAAGAGAGCACAAATTGTCCTTCTTTTCCTCTTCATGATAGAAAACAAACATGCAGTGTTTACTTTAACTTGTGTACGATTATACGATTATATATGGGGTGGCTATAAGAAGCATTAGGAGCATAAAAGCGAGGGATTCTGTTTCTTTACAGGGCATGCGTGGCCTAAAACATGCTAGCTCAAGACAATAGCATTGACCATGCAAAAACCAATACATAAATAAGCCTATGTAAGGTATAGGACCCATTTCATCATTTGGATATAATTGAATGCTACTGTTGATGATACTCTGGAGAATCCTATGTGAGTTTTCTTTTGATGTTAAAAAACTTTTGAATCAATTTGGCTTATGAGTGAGCTTCATTTAGCTAGCTTTTCTTTTGGGATGAGATGAGGTTAAACGTTGGTTGATTCACCTTGTGGTCTGAAAAGCTAGGACGATGATGATGCAAGGTATATTCAAAGGAATACAAATTATATACAAAAGTTGTACCTAAGTAAACATTTTTACAAATTTTCACGTATGAAATTTTGGTGACTAAAGCATAATTGATCATTGAATTCATAGGTTTATGATACTACATCTTCTCAAAATAAATTAAAAAAAACAGCCATTAACCCAGAGCTCGTTGGTGAAGTTCTATTAGCATAATGGAATCTCCTGGTAACAGTGAAATGAAAGTACTCTTACCTTTTGCTTATTGTTCATGTCAAATAATTGGTGATAAAAGGAAAAAAACGGAAGAAGGAGAATTCAAGTTTCCGTATCTACATAACAGTGATAATGAAGAAGTTTTGATCAAATTCATCTTCTTGTAATATTCAAACTAGTTACTGTCTATTTGGAATTGGAATAAATGTTCCAAGTTCTTGCATTCAACGGACTCTATTCTTACAACAGACTCTATTCTTACAATTTTCCTACACCAACAGACTGCTAGTTGGTTTATATGCTTTATAGATCACCAATCCATGCGACTACTACTTGGTTTATTCATTTCTGCAGAAACACAAGCCATACTACAGAGTTCCCAACCACAATCACATTCATGATACCAACACCCAAAGTTGCCAACCACTCAACCATACATGATACCATAATGCAGAGTAATCTCAGAAAAATTCAATTACCTGTCGACAGACGCAGAAGATGATTTGTCGACCTTCAGCAACCTCTCATCCAGCAACAACAACCCAACTAACCTAAACACCAACAAAGACAAAGGTTAAAAGCTTCACCGGATGAATGTAAGAACAAATTATATTTTTTCCCCATCTCTTGATACTGTCGAATCCCATTTCTCTGCAAGAATTGGAAACTATTCTATGATACAACAAAAAAAAACCCCACAAAAAATTCCAATTTCACTTTTCAACAAAGAATCCGGTCTGAAACCCAAGGTCCTCACCAACTGCATCTATTTCTGACCCAAACCAAGAAACAGAGAAGAAGAAGATTACGAGCATTTGGATAATGCAGTCAGACAAACCTCGAGACGAAGGTGGTGGGGAAGAAGGGCCATGTGGCAAAGACAAAAAAGACGACTGGTTCGACGATTGTGGGTCTACTGGAAAGACGACTGATCTCGCTTATGGACGGACAACGGACGACGACTGCTTCGACGATTGAGGGAGACGGAGGTGCGCCGGCGAACAAACGAGATTCGAGACAAAGGATGGGGGTAAATTTGGACAACGCGACCTCTTATTTCAGAGACAGCGACTTTAATGTCTCTTGTCCTCCAGTTTTGCGACCGACAACAATTTGCTGTCTCTGTCATCTGGAGACAGATGACAAAAATAGGGAGACAGGAAGCAAACAGCGATGATGACAGGATTTTTATGTTTTGTGCTCTGTCCCCGATGACGGGGACAACAACCAAACGGGGGGTTAGTTCTATCATCTCATTTCTATCGTCTCATTTTCTTCTGTCTCATTTCTCCATCTCACTTTTGCGTCTCATTTCTTCCGTCTCACTTTTGCGTCTCATTTTTGCATCTCACTTCTTCCGTCTCATTTTTCCGTCTCACTTTTGCGTCTCACTTTTACGCCTCACTTTTGCATCTCATTTCTTCCGTCTCACTTTTGCGTCTCACTTCTTCCGTCTCATTTTTCCGTCTCACTTTTGCTCCAAACTGTCTCCACTTATAAGAATCATAACTTTTGACTCTAATGTTCAAAATTTTCATACTATATACCGTTGGAAAGATAAAAGAAAGATCTACAACTTTCCAGAAGGCACTATAGCTAAAATCTCTTTATATCAATCCCAAATTTGCCCCTAAAGTACGAAGATGAATTTCCCATTCATACACAACATACTGCACCAAATTCTTAACTTCATGACAAGTTTTGAGATTCTTAGAGACAGAATTGAACTTTGATGTCTTCCTAAGAAATGTAGCCATAACTTTTTCTAGTTTAATCCAAATCAAGAATCATCTCGTTTGGATAACTAGAGAAAAAGTTATGGCTAACAAACCGAAGCAC
>JANIHZ010000004.1:24124006-24134543 GCA_027478365.1 Erythroxylum rufum | reverse complement strand
CAACGGTCTCAATAAAAGACATAATTGCAGAGGTGCACACCAAAAGATTATATTATCGTTTTCCTCCTTCTCACACACGTCCCTGTAAATCATGTTACCCTTGTGTCTATTCGGATGAATTCTTGCCTCTACTATGCTAGAATTAACGTACCGTTTCCATAGAATAAAAAAAGCGAACCAAAGACCACTTGGATATCAAGCAACCTTGGTTAAGTTTAATTGGAAGCTTAATTATAGTAGCATTTACAAATCCTTCCTCCAACACAACTGACTTCCTTGAAAAAGAAAACAATGGATTATTTTTTATTTCTTTTGTCTTTGGTTCTTATTGTGAAACGCAACGAAGGAAAAGGAGAACCACAAAAGCAAAGAAAAACTTAGGGAACTAGTAAAGCGCATAAAACTAATGTTTTAAAAATCGAACTGGACATCAAATCGATCAAAGAAAATATTTAGGGTTTAAAGGTTTAATCGGTATTAAACCTTTATAAAACCGATATATAATAAATATAAAAATGAAATATTTTATTGAAATAAAAAAAACACCAATATTTTGTTTTGAATTTTAACCAACAAATACTAATATTTTTAATATCATAAAAATTTAAATTTTACGTCTTTATCTTATTTTTAAAATCTTACTATTTATTTCAAGTATAATTTCTTCTCTTTATACTATACATAGAAATTGATATTTTAAATAATAAGAGCTAATTATATGGCCAAAGTGTTTGACTAATTATTGGTGCTTACTTATCAATTTATTAAAAATTATTTATTTTTATTTTTTTAATCATTGACGTTTAACACAGTCTAGAATGTTACCCTTAGTTGATATTTTTCCTCAACAGTTCCTCTCCTTCTCATTTCTCTTTCAATCTCTATCCACTATAGTCACCGTTAGAGCTGCCTCACCTATGTGTAGTGGAGCGAGTCGGAGCTTAGGACTTGTAAAAATTTGTTGGATGTCGTCTTAGGTATGGAGGTATAGTGCATGTAAGCTTGGATGTGGGGTTTTGAGATCCGATCCTTGTGATTGGATTCCCTATCATCTTTGTATGATTATTGGTTTGGGTAATGAACACGCATTCGATTCTTTACGGTACAGGAAAATTGACTGCTTTATTATTTAACCAGCCGATTTTATATGGTCAAAAGTAAAAATAGAACTAAAAATTAGTTTGATTTGTGCTTATCTTGCACTACAAGAAAAGCAGGAATTAGCGGCAAAAAATTACCAACGAAAAAGAAACTGTTGCAAATTACCGATAAAAATTTTATTTCTGTCAAGAAAATTTTTGTTTAGTGGCGGTAGCAATATTCGTCGGTAAATACCAATTTGCAACGAAATTTAATGACGATATCAAATGCTCGTTGGTAAATAAGGCGAGAATTGTTAGCGGAATAATAAATTTTGGGTTTGTCAATGGAACGTTTCCGTTGGTAAATTTTCAAGCTATACGTCGTCGTCTGCTTCGGCTTGAACGTTTTTAACTTAAACAATGGTTATGTTTCTATACTCTTGTAACTTTTAATCTAGGTTCCATAGGATTAATTGCTCCCTTATACTACTTGTAACCTCTAAGAAGGTTTTGGCAGTATCCTTTTGAATCCCCTTAACTTATCTATAATTCTTTCCATTCTAAACCTTATAGAAGGTTTCCTTTAGCATTATCACTAGCAAATCTTTCTTAGGTTTAGTGTCTAGTTGACTCTGAATCTATATGAGAGCCTTTGACAAATTCAGTTTTCTTAGAACCCCAAACCATATCTCTTTAGAATAAGTATAAACAAAAAATAGATGATCCCTATTCTACTTAGGGGTGTTATATAAGATGCATTGGTTATGTATAGGCATGAAATTTAGTTTTGCAGGAGTGTTTAGCCTGTTTAACTTCACTAAGCAGATTAGAAATCTAACTCTAGGTCTTGAGTACTTATTCCAAACTACTTTACACCAAGGGCCCTTCAGCTTTCTCCGTTAGCTTGCTAATTACAATTATTCTAGTGAGTTAATGGATAGGGTTACCGTCCCAAATGTGTTCATCCTCTCTTTAAGGGTTAGACATATAAGTATGTAACACTTGGTTAAGGTTTCCCTTTATATCAGTTCATTTATCTCCTGAGATTAGGGAGCTAACCTTAGCATTCGTTGGGAAGTGTAGGAGGCTTTTTGTTACATCTTGAAGTTGGATCAATGGCCCTATCTTAGGCCAATTTTGATACCATAGGGAGGTTGTAACATCCTGTTACTTGAATGAAGATTAAAATGGTGTTTATTAGAGATTAATGAGAAGTTTGGAGGCATAATTCATGCTTATGCATAATGTGACATATACATACACGACACTATTGATCTTGCACATTACAATTATTTGTAGATGCATTCATTGATATTTTTTTGGGTATAATTAATTGTAAAAAATACAATTAAAATGTGAAATGTGAATTATTTAAGCTGAAAATTTATTTAGAGACTATTAGTATTGTTTCAAAATTTTTGGTAAAGTTTAGGAAATTTTTGAAAATTTGGGATACATTTGGACTAGTAATTAATTGACAAATGGATCAATCATTGTGTGACAAATGGCATAGATAAATGAGCAACATTTGGCAAGAGTAATTAATTGACAAATGGAAGCAATGATTTAGTGACAAATGACTAGTAATTAGGTGACATTTGGTAGCTTATGTAAGGGATAAGTGACTTATATGCTTAAGGATATGTGTTGTTATGTAAGGGATAAGTGACTTACATGCTTAAGGACATGTGTTGTTATGTAAGGAATAAGTGGCTACATGCCTAAGGACATATATCATTATGTAAGGGATAAGTGGCTTACATGTTTAAGGATATGGTGACATCTAGCACCTTAGGTGTAATGTTTCTGCAGCATTGTTTCAACCTAGCTCATTCTTCTTCTCTTCTCATCTCTCACCACAGAAACTTGCTTCTATTTCCCCTTCTTTTGTTTTTCTTGAAGCTATGCTAAATTACCATACTAAATACATACTTTTACCCTTCACAAAATAGCTAAAGAGTTCATCATAGCTGAAAGTCATTTAATTCCATCTTGAATATGTGATGATTGTGCATGTTTGGAGTACTGATTTAGAGTGATTTTTGAGTTGGCATTAGAACTGAACAAGTAAGTAAAAGATTAGTGTTTATGACATGTTATAATAGAGAATGATTGATGAGTTTTTTATGGAAGTGAGGAAATGTGCTGGAATATTAGGAACTAGAAAACTTTCACTGAACATGTTTTGGTATTCTGATTATAACTTGATCTGTAGATTTCTAAATGAGTTGATTCTTAATTTAGATTAAACTTGAGACATATGTCTACAACTTTCATGAGGAAGTCAAATTTTAAGTCTATCTTTAAGATTTTCAAAATTGACATGTAATTGAGTTTTAGCTTAGGTTGTAGCACTACCAGAGACAGAAAATCATATCCTGTAGTTATTGAATAAAATGTATTGATGTAGGCCGAATTAGACTAGGATGTCTTCACCATTGTTGTAGCTTATTCTCTTATCTTTAAATTAGTATAAAGTTTGTAATTTTTGGATACTAGAATTGAGAGATATCAGGTGTACAACGTGAATGCATGATCATGCATTAGCCAAAATTTCACATGTACATAGTATGTGGTATTTTGAGCATAACTCATTGAATAATGAACTAAATTGAATGATCTTGGTATCAATAGAGACTTAAGACATAGGAAAATAATTTGTTAGAAGAAAGTGTTACCAAATTCCTTCACTTTCTTGATGAAATTAATTGTGGAAAATGGACCCGAAAGTGTACCTTTAAACAAATTTGAGTTAATCAATAGAATATGGATATTCGAATGATTATTGTGACAAAATAAATGGTAAGAAACTTGGAATTTGTCATGAACATGCATTGTACATATTTAGTATATATGAATGTGCATTAATGAATACAAAATTGTGCAATATTGTGATATGTGTATGTATTGTATGCATAGAGGAACGTAATGAGCGACAGGACCCAGAAATTGCCGGAACTTCAAGGTAATAACTGTTTGGAGCATATTGTGAGTAACCTAAAATGGTTTCACCTTATTGTTTTGTACATTATTGAACTGTATTGCTATCTTATTGAACTATACTGAATTATGCTGATTGTGTACTGGATTTCGGATAATATTTTCCCGAGGCGTCTTGATGCGTGAGAATGATATTGGAAGTGCTGATTAAATGTGAATGTGTCTGCCTAAATGATTTTTTGAATCTCAACTGAAAAGTTGAATGCCGGACCTAGTCTGATGACTATTGCTACTGTGACTTTTACTGTAATTGATATTGTGTCTGATATACTATTATATTACATGCAAATGAAAGTGATTAAATTTGGTGATTGAATTGTGGCATGCGTTTCATCCCAATGCATGTAATATAAAGGAGTTGTGACTGATGTTGTAATACCCCATGTTAAGGGTTAGAAAATTTAGGAATTTCCAATACATCATATGCTTTGCATAATTGAGCATTCGCTGATATTTGCATATGAATTTTGACTTATACAGATAATTGTACATGCATTCATGACATTTTTCGGGTATAATTAGTTTGTAATTGCGATTAAAAAGTGAATTGTGGATTATTTGTGTTAAAAATTTATTTGGAAACTATTAGAATTGTTTCAAAATTTTTAGTGAATCTTAGAAAAAAAAGATAAAAAATTTGAAGTATTTTAGACTAGGAAAAAATATTGAAATAAGAGACAAATTATTTAGTGACAAATGGATCTATTAATGTGTGACATGTGGACAAAGAGTTAAGTGACAATTGGTAGCCTTACTTGGAGGACACATGTAACACATGCATTGGAGACATGTGTCAAGCCTTAAGAGAAAGTTTCAGCAGCCCCTTTTCCTTGGTTCAACCGAAACCACCATCTCCCTTCTTGCTTTGCCATCTCCAAAACCCATTATTTGCTCTCCCATTTCTGGAATTTTTCTGAAGTATAAACCAAATAAGTAATGCTTTAAGTTTTATGATAGTGTAAATGATTTATGTTGAGGCTTTAATGTTTGTAACTGAATGCATGCATGAATGGTGTATATTTTCGTGCTTAGAAAGTGCTGCATATGTAAATGGTGTTGATGCATTTGTGGTGGTGAAAGAAGAAGCAAATATGGTGATTGATTAATAAGATGAAGGATTATAGTCATTGGAATATGATATATGCAGTATTTCACTGAACATACATCTGTATTTAGAGCATAACTTGATCTGTGAATATCCAAATTGGATGGAGTTTGAATTATAGTAAACTAGAGACATAGAACTATATTTTTCATAAAGGAATCGAATTCAAAATATGTCCTTAAGAATCTGGAAATTTGGCTTGAAGTTGAAATTGGTGTTCTATCAAGTTATGAAAACAGTCTGTAGATTTTTGATTATAACCTGAATGATACTAAACTAAAATGCATGAAATTGGTGTCATTGAACACTTAAAATGTTGTGGAACATTTGTTTAGGAGAAGGTATTGCCTAAATACCTCATTGTCTAGGTCAAAATGGTCATACAAATTTGACCTAAAATCTACCTAAGATAAAAATCTGGAAAATTGATAGGTTACGATTGATTTTATGAATAAAAAACAAATTAGTGTGAGGATGAGTTGATATGATATGGAAGTGAAAGTAAGAGTAGTTTCAGTTATGTATAGAATGAGTAAACTGAGAAAGTAGTAAAGTGATAAGTGCAGAAAATGGGGTAAACAAATGTTGAAGATGATGAATAGTGGAGAAAATTGTTTAGTTTTAGTATTTGTACTTAATCTTGCATTTTGAGTTGTTTTAGAGTAAGGTGAGTTGGAATGGGAGTAAAAATGTAGAAATATAAGTTAGAAATGAAGTAGAATGAATAAATCAGTAGGAAGAAGAGTGAAAAAGTATGCAACTTCGGTGATGGAGGAGGAAACTTGCGTTTTTTTTATAGAGAGAAGAGAAGACTAGTTGCACCAAAACCAAACTATGTTGACTCTTTTAGCCACAACTTTATCATCCTACTTCCAAATGACTTGAGAATTAAACCAGTAGACTCCTAAGATAGTTTTCTTTCTCTCCATAAAAATTTAGAGCCATCTAAATTGATTTGAAAGAGATTGATTGGATGAAATTGAGGAAATGTGCTGGTCATGATCTGGATAATTTTCACTGAACATACTTTGGTATTGTGATTATATCTTGACCTGTAGAGTTTCAAATGAGTTGATTATTGATTCAGATTAAACTTGAGACATATTTCTACAACTTTCTTAAAGAAGTGGAATTTTAATTCTGTCTCTAGGACTTTCAAAATTGGCATGAAATTAAGTCTTGGCTTAGGCTGTAGCACTACCAGGGACAGAAATCATATCATGTGATTATTGAATAAATTGTATTAATGTGGGCCGAATTAGATTAAGATGTCTTCACCAAAGTTGTATCTTATTTTCTTATCTTTAAATTGGTGTAAAGTTTGTAATTTTTGGATATTGGACTTGAGAGTTATAAGGTGTACAACTTGGAGGCATGATCATGCATTAGCCAAAAATTTCAATTGTACACAATATGTGGTATTTTGAGCATAACTCATTGAATAATGAGCCAAATTGAATGGTATTGGTATCAATAGAGACTTAAGACACTAAAGAACAATTGTCTAGAAGAGAGTATTACAGAAATATATCATTTTCTTGATCTTTTTGATTGTTCAAAGTTGAACCGAATGAGATACTTCTAGCAAAAACTGGAATAGTAATTGAATGTATGAATTTTGGAACTTTTGAAGTACATTGATCTTTACATCAATTTAGTAAGAAAATATACCCAAGAATTTGTCATGAATATGCATTATACATATTCAGTATAAATAAATAAATTCTTAATCATGCACAATAGTGATTTGTATATATGTTAAATGTTATAAAGGAATGCATAGAATGACCACTTTCAGATATTGTCGGGACTTTAAGGCAATAAGCAAACGGGAACAATTGTGAGTAACCTAAGATGGTCTCACCTTGTTTTGTTTTGTTTATTACTGAATTGAATTTGATATTGATGAATGTGTACTGAATTGTGTACTGATTTCAGACATGAAGGTCCGAGGTATTGATTGATGAATATAATATTGAAGTGCTACTTGCATGTGAATATGATTGACTACTTGCTTTGCATGAAATGTCTAAAATGACTTTATTTTGTTTTAAAATTGTTGAGTCCTAGTTGTGGGTAAATAGGTATGCTTAAAAGGGTCTGCAGCTGCTCCTGTGACACTCTAGTGTCGAGACTTTAATCTCTCCTATATAAGTCCCGTTACCCGCCTCTGTAAATGGATTTGCAGTCCTCTGATTTTGTGTATGATATATGTTTGATTCTAACATAAACAAAAATTGTAGTATGATTCTGAAGGGTTTATACCCTCTTGTGATATTCAGTTCTGATAAGTATAAAAATTTGTTCTAAAACGCATCATGTCTGATTTAATGTTAGGCAATCTTTTAATGCATGCTTATGCTGTTTTGTGATTCTGTATGATAAGTTGTCACTTCATGTATAGATTAGTTATTACTCACTAAGCTATATGCTTAACATGGTAGATTTGCCCTGTGTAGGTTCAGAGCGAAGATTATAAAGACTGGGACAAGTCAACCGCAATGGCCAATGGAGTCTGAGTCTTGTTTTGAGAAACATGTATTTTGAGTTTGTTTTGGGCTTGTATCTGATGTGTATGACTTTTCAATTTGTTTGAAGGTTTGTAATAACCTTAATACATGTTGGTCTTTGAATTTATGGTGTGTAATATGATAGGCACAGTATGAATGATATGTTAAGTACTGTACAGTTGATTTGAGATTCTAAAAATGCACGTATGAAATGTTAAGTCTTGCTTGAATTTGTCTCGGTTCTGTATATATGTTTTGTTGTCTGCGTGGCACCCTCGTATCCTCCTAGGGGGTATTAGGGTGTCACAGATGTTGCTACTGATACTGTTACTGATAAGAGCTTTAAGCTCCCGTATATGTGGTTCGAGCCTATGGCTCACTGTGATCAATGAGTCACAGATAGACTGATTGAGCCCAATGCTTCGAGATACTGTTAAAAGCACACAGTTACAACAAGATAAAAATGAAAGTGAGTCTCATATATATAGCATTTGCATTGATTTGAATTCACTGAATGATTTGCAAAGTTGTGTGAATGTGGTTATATGATTGAACTGTTTATCTGAGAAATGATTTATATGCAATAGTACTTGATACTTGTCAAGTGGATTTGAGCTGTATGATTACGTGCTATAGTTGATCTTGTTTTATGACATGAGTGAACCATTGAGGATGGTTACTCTAATGAGTTCTCAAAACTCATCAAAATTGCACCGTTGCTTTTTAGGTTCGAGAGTGAGACGACCTAGCTTCTAAGACTCCATAGAAGCATATTTTATGCAACTGTTATAGTCAGATTTTGGCTCAAAGGTCAGTCAGCTGAGATTGAGAACATAGTTGTTTCTCATGTTTATTGTATTCGGTGTGCACTGAGTTGTTTATTCTCATAGGATAATGTTGTAAAACATGGATGGTATTGTATTGTATGAAACAATGTAAATTATGGATTTGATATAATGTGATAACATTTTGGGTTTAGAAAATGTATGATTGATGGTTTAGTGTATGATGCCATGTTATGTACAATGAAGGTGAGATAGTTAACATGCTATTTCTATCAGGCATGTACACGTGTATCCGATAGATGCACGTGCATATGTCAGTTGAGAATGGGGTGTTATAGAGAAGATGCTCAGGTTAAAGTAAACAGTGTATCTTTACGATTAGTTAATGGAAGTATGAAAAAAGAAGAATCCATTGAAGAGACTAAAAGATTGATCGAGAGTTACAGGAGAGACTTGCTGAGAATGGTGTTGCAGAGTGAAGGAAGTGTGATTCCAAAAGCTTATAAGGAACTGTGCTGGAGGAAGAGTCACGTACTCCATTACCTCTACAAAGATAAGGATGGATATCATGCCCACTTGAGAAGCTTAATGATGCGAAAGCTATTTTGTAAGAAACAATTAGTAATCTTGCATTGTCGAATTTGAATTAACCATTTCCATAGCTATTTGAAACAACTTTCATACTTTGGTTTTACTAAAGAAAAGGGTTATGTCTCATAAAAGTTTGCATTAAAGGAAGTGCATGCTTCTATTCTGACAAAAAAAAACTTATATATTAAAATATATGGTATATATCTTATTATTTGGTTTTTGCATTTTTTGATAATTGGACATCTAAAATAATATTGATGAGTTTAAAATTCAAATCCAAGTTAATTGAATTTAATTGGATGATGATAGCTAAGTATTTTTGTTTTACTTCGATTCAAAAAGCTATTGGTGATAATCTTAATTAAGTATCTTTCTTTAACTTGGATTCAAAAGGCTATTGGAGATAATCTTCTAGTTGTGATAGAGTTCTATCTCTAATTGATTTGTATCTTGGCAAGATGTGTGTTGCATCAATGGTGTAGTGGGCGTTAATTGAATTCTGGAAAAACATAGTTGAGATAGTGTATGTGTTCTGGGTTTACATACACCGTGGGTTAGCTTCTTCTTCTCCAAGTCTCTTTCTTTAATTGAGGAATCCAACTCCTAACAAAAATCAACTTCATGGGTCGTCCTAAAATTGATCTTTAACGTATGGGTCAAGGTTGAACTGGGTTTTGCGTGAATAGAACATAGCGCCACGATAATGTATGTACTAGGTGTTTTGTGAACAGATTTAGGTAGTGGTTTTAAGTTGTGTTGGTTAGTTTTATGGTGATATTATGGTGGTGGGTTAAAAAGCGTAAGTGTAACACCCCACTCCCGCGTGACCCGAACCCGACATCGTTAGTGATATCCGAGTCCGTACCCCACGAGGGTGGTGTGCTACATCAGTCAGTCAGACGAAACTTAGTACAAATATTTTTTTTGAAAACGTTCATGTGCGCGGAATAAACAGTAGATAACTTGAGCCCACGTCCAAAGGAAGCATTTTCAGTTATTCCAATCATTCAACAATAAATTACAAAAGCCATTTAATGAACAAAAAGCCTTAACCAAATTGGGCTCACTATAAAAACAGAGCATTCTTTTATAGAGATTTTGGAATACAATTTTATGAGACACTAATGCAAATGCGAACTGATCCCGACCTCTATCTTTCACTAGCATGCAGTAGGCATACTCTCGTGTCGAACGGGGTACTCTTCAAAGCCTGAAAAATAGATGCAAATTTTGGGTGAGTTTTACGAACTTAGTGAGGAACCATCATCGATGGTTCGCCCAATTCATGCAACACACAAACAAATCACAGTAATATCACAGTCAGAAATACCAGATCAATATATATAAGCAGATCCCAATTTTATACGGCATTCATGCCTTTTTCCCCCTTTACAGTATTCAGTCAAGTATGTATGCAATGCACATGTGACACTTTCCCATTTTCTTACAGTGTTGTGACCGAGC
>JANIHZ010000004.1:24017391-24027873 GCA_027478365.1 Erythroxylum rufum | reverse complement strand
CTAAATAAAATTAATTTTAATTGTTAAAATATATTATATGAATAATGTTTACAATTTTTTTTGCTTTTTTAATCATCTATTTTAATAGAATATAATGATTTTTGTTAATATTGTTAGTATATGTTTTAGAAGAGATTAAAACAAACTTAGTTAATTAATTTATAAAAGTAACTTAAAGTTTTATGTAATATTTAATATCAGTAATAAAAGTGATTATATTAACATTAACAACCAAATAAGCTTTTGTTTTTATTTAACAAAAAAACAGAAACTAAAATTAGGAAAGGAAAATAAAAGTTACAACAGAACAATAGAAGTAGAATGGTCCTTAAGCTTTTCAAATTTGGGTGTTGTACCTACACTCAGTTACAAAGAGGGAGTGTTTCATTCACTGTATAATGGAATTGGGAAGGATGCAAGAATTGCACTGGTTTAGGTGGTGTGACAAATTTATGATTAGTAATATTAACTTTAATCCCTAAATATACCTTTTTTTTTCTGTTCTTTCTTGTTAGCGGTAGAACATAAATTTTTCTGCTGTTAGAAAGGGAAAATTTGCTAATGATTGCTCTCTCAGTTTAGGTAATGAAAGAATTTCAAGCTATCAGAATTTCTTCTTGTTAGCAGCATGCGTACTGAGCTTTTACTTCTTTATAAGTTCACTTTAAATTGTTTTCACTTCTTTTCCAGACTCAGGGCATTCATGGAGTTATGCATCTTAATCCCAGGGAGTTCCTCAAAGCATTATCGTCCAATAGGCCAAGTAAGTATAGCAACTGTTCTTATTAATTCTCATGATTTTGTTGTTTTGAGACAAGATATTCATAAGTCTCACAGTTGAATGTATTTGTCTTTCTCTATTTACTGTAGTGATGATTAAGGTTGTAAAAAGTGGTGTTGTAGACATTGCTTTGTATAACAGATTGAGTTCATTTGCTAATATGGTTAGCTTTTTCTGTTAAATGACTAAAATGTTGGTAGATGGATGAAAAGTGAAAAATGGAAGGTGTCTCATTCAAATTTGTTAGTTGGCCAATTAGTTACCCATTTGGCAGATTCATGCCTGGATGAACACGAGTGACAAGCATTTGGTAGTTGGCGACTCACCAATATACCTAATATATTGAAAGAGATAACAATAGGAAGAACAAAAGAAGAGAATAACAGGAGCAAATTGTGTTGGTAGTGCAAATAGGAATTTCCATTGTAAGTACTTCGTTTCACTGAGAATTGATGCTAATGATGCAGTTTGTTCATCCTCCTGAACATAATTGATGGTGCTGTGGAAGGCAGTCAACTTCTAGTTGGTGAGGAAGTAGTTGGCTTGTTATGGCTCAAAAAATAAGTCCAAAAATGTCTTAATAGTATTAGAATATCGAATATCAGGATGGATCCTGAATATTGAGATTTTCCGACACCAAATCAGCAAATCAAACTGTTGATATGTGACCCAAGTAGTTTGTAGGTATAGACAAACTTGTTATCAGTTATCTTGTACAGTTAAGGTAGTTTTATTCTAGAACCACTTCCCTCCTTACTTTACCGCATCCCACATCCTACACCTGATTGCTCATAACATTCGCTACCTGCCAAAGAAATAAAGAGAAAACATTAGAACTCAACGCCAAAAAAGTGTGAAGAGCCTTTAAAAGATGGCGTGTTGGGAAATCGTTGTTTGGATGGATTTATTGATGCAAATTTGTGGAAGTTAGTGCTTGAAATTCAAAAGTAATACTATGCTTCATTGAATAGATAGCGTTTCTCTATTGAGAGAGTTTTATTTTCTGGTATATAGGATGGAGTGTCACCTGCATCATGGAAATGTTCTGAAGAGTTTTTTGCCCATCAAATAAAGTGCAGAGATCCTCTAAAACTGGGGTTTGTTTGAAATTTGTTGTGCTTATTGTCACTTTGAGCTTGTGGCTTTTACCTATCTAAAGGTGTCACAATGACTGCAGGTTCCCGAATGTTTGGGCTTTGAGATTGGTCCGCCAACTGTTACTTTGGGACCCAGTAAGTTTTTACATCATCCAAGTTCAGTTGCAAAATTGTCATTTTCCTTGCTATATTTTCAATTATTAACTACTAATTAAAATGAAGAATTTTTATATAATGCCTTTTTAATTCAAAAGGTGTTGCTCTTGAGATTCTGTGAAATAACAAGAGCTAAACTTTTATTTTTCAACAGTTATTACTTGGAATAACATAGATGGTGTCGCTTTAACCCATTTTTATTGGAGTGTGACCAATGTTTTAAAAGTACCAATCAAACTTCGAACAAGTTCGAAGTTTTTCTATTTCTTAAAACATTTTGCTGATCGACTGCTGAGCTACGAGGCCCCATCTGAACTTATATATGTACTACATCTATTGGTTGTTCCTAGAAGGTGTTTATGTGGGTCTTTGAGTGAGTCCATTGGTTGACATACATTGGAGGGATATTATGTGTATCAATACGTGTTTTACTTCACAAGTGCTGAACTTCTGTTCTGTATACTTGTGGTTACAGGAGGACCGACCGACTGTTGATGATGCTCTTCGACATCCTTATTTCCAACCTCCTTCAAGTAAATGATTGATGATCAGGATTTTTATTACCGATCAGTACAAGTAAAGAATTTGGTAACCATGCGAGAGGCTTTGGAATGAGAGGGGGTTATGTAGACATTTAGCTGTCTGCTTGACGAGCTATGGTTTTGAAAATTGGAGCTACCACAGGGTTTGGTTGAACTGAAATTGGTCAGTGATCGGCTGAGACATGTGCTTGGACTTGATTTAGACCATAAGATTCAGACTTGGACGTGGAGCATGACCTTGGGAGGAATCTGCTTCCTCTTCACGCAGATCTATTTGTAGGCTGGCACTTCTCAGGCGGTTAACTGTCATCTTTTGCCGCAGTAACATTAAAAACTGAAACGAAAACAAATGCGAAGGACGGGGCATAGGCATCTCGAAGAGGAATGTTAATTTGTGATTGCCCTTGGCAAACAGTACTAGTATTACAACTTTGTTCTTAAATTGGCTAAATTACGATACGAAGATATTCTTAATTAGCCTTCAAGTATATTTTTATTTAACCTCCTTAATAAATGCATATTTTTATTTGTAGTGAACTTTTGTCTCTTCATTCTCTCTTTGCATCTTTAACATTTAATACAAACTTACGACTTCCAAATAATCAAGTAATGATAGGGACCCTCATATGAAGTAAAACAAAAGTTACAAGATATATTTATACTGAGGATATAAATTACAAGAACTATGGATGGAAGGAAAATTAATGAGGCACACATGCTCATTGGTCTTAAGGTTCATGGCTGTTTACACGGCTGTGGAGTTCCAACATCTCTTGGTGGTTTGGATCAACAGAAAGAGCTACTCGACAGTCACGAAGAGCTGCTGCAACTTCACCTATATGCTCATGGAAAGCTGCCCGTAAGTGTAGAAGGTGAAGATCTGCTTTGAATGCAATTGCTCTTGACAACTCTGCAATGGCTTCCTTCTCCTTGTGGTTGTCCATCAACACTGTCACCCACCACATATGTAACAAAAAAACAAACAAACCAATTATAGTGTTAACAATATGGTTTTATTCTTATATTCCTCATTGATTGGCAAATTATAATCAACAAAGGAATTGACTTGTTCCAACTTGTACTGAAATTACTAATCTTGCATGTTTTTCTGCATGATTAGAGAATGATTGAAACTAGCTGGGTTGGTTGCATTGGCTGGTCCCCATTCTCAGGTTTACCAAAATTAAATGCAGCAGGACAATCAACTGACCTGCAGCTCGATATCTATAAGGGTATACTCGAAGTGGATCTAATTTGGTGACCATCTCCAAATCTGCTTTTGTGAGGTCCCGGTCACAGTACTCAGACCTCTTCTCATATGCAGATGCATTATTACGGGCCTTCTCAATGAACTTTGTCATTTCAGCATATGCTGCACCTTTATCATTTTTAAGAAAATAGACTCTAGCAAGGCCCTGATGTGCTCTAGTATGCCTGATCTTAAGAGCATTATTGTAGCAATCTTCTGCCAAGTCTAACTTCTCACAATCAACATAGACACTGGCAAGATTGTTTAGTGCCTGGGAAGAATATTTCATTAAGACATGCCCATTTACATGCATACATGAATCATCAAGCATGAAATTAAAATCCATACAAGGAGGACTGTGATACAGTTCAAGTATAAAAGGACATGATAAAAAAGTAGGAAAAAAATTTAAGGTGTAGTGCTGAAAAGCTGTAAAATCCTGGACTGATGTTGAGAAAATCTCATTGCCCTTGGTTGACAAGGAAATGATCTTCAAATTAGCAGACATAGACATACCTAAAAATCTAAAACATACCTCTTCTCATTATCAATTCCTTTTCATTAATCATAAACATAATAAACCCAACTGAAATGAACAGAAAAGCACTCTTCTATTCGCTCTCAAACATAAAGCAAGCAAATAAATGGTCAACACGAAATTCCTACTTGATTAAACTGAACCTATTTGATTCCTCAGGGCTTCAGCCATTCCAAATCTTTCTAATCTTATAGGTAAGTGATAAGGAGCCATATAAAAGCTTAAGTCAATGCCTATGCAGGATGAAGCAACTAATGCCAGCCAGAATTAAACAGCTTGAGTACAAGACCACCCTTTTATTCAAGTGATTCAGCACCAGTGGTACTCATTTTATACATCAAGTCATGCCAACCCAGCATGAATATGACTCGTCTGATAATCTCTCATTCTTGGATCATCTGAAAGTAATCAAGGGCTAAGAACATGCACTTGTTGAATCTATTAAACAAACCATCTGGTGTTTATTAAACTAGACACCTTGAGGTTTGCAAAAGTAGAAACGCCAGGATTCATTTAACCATTGGGACAAGTAAATCAGAATAATTCTCTTCTCAAGTAGTTCAGCATCTGTGATCCCATCTTTACCTTAAAGATCATCCCAATATGAACACAATTTTCATACGAGGAACTTATGTTTTGGGACTACCAGAAAGTGAGATCAAGGACAAGTATGATAGTGTAATTGTCATTTTCAAATGTATGGCAAATCAAAAGCAAGTGTTCATTTATTATATGGGATAAGTACATCACTATCTGACCATTATGCTGAAAAAACCATTCTAAAAAATGCCCAAACCAAAGAAGATCACAAACAAACAGCAAAATCTCATAAAAATTTTTACTTGCTTGTCATTGACCTATGATTCAAGACAAAGGCTATAAGATTCATATCTCAATATTTCCATGAAAATGGCAGGAAGAAAGCACTACCTGGCCTTTTCGCAGCCTATCTGAAGGGCACTTCAAAGCATCTTCGAGCAGTGACACAACAACCGAAGAACAAGATGAATCTAAGCTAGAGTCCGCCAGTGCATAGGCTTTAAGGAAAAAGGCCTCAAAGGATCTCTTGATTTTGATGGACTCCTCTGCTTTCCTAAGTCCTTCTTCGCAATGACCCGTATCATACAAGATCCATCCTTCATAAACCAGACGTTCATGTTCAAAGGATGCATGTTGGCGGGCTAATCGTAAACTTCGCATTGCTGCTTCAGGACAGTTCAACCTGATCAAATAAAGAAGGATCCTAATGACATAATTTGCCAAGTTTCTAAACTTCAAAGAGCATGTAAGAAGGGATTACTGCCAAGCAATCATTGTGATTGCACCAATAGAAAGTTAAATACAACTCATTAATTTCTTATGTTTGGATGTTGAACAAAATGGCGTTTATGAAGGGTTGCAAATGCAAAGTGTTCGGTTGCATATGCTCCATAATGAAGTTTGGAATGAATCAAGTGCAAATGAACCTTAGGAAAGGATGGGTATGGTATAGCTTATGAAAGTTCAAGAACATACCTGAGTAGGAGCAAAGACTGTCTGAAGTACAAGACTCCTTTAGCGATATCAGATTCAAGCATCTGATAAATGACAGAGAGGGACCCTATATCATCTACATAAGACCACCTATCGTACAACTGCAGCCAACAATCTCCTGATGTCCAATTCTCAACATGTTCACGGACAAGGGTACGAAGTTGGGATGCTGCCACTCGGCCCTCAAACATCCTATAATTTGGGGAGAGTGTAAGGATTGTCTGAACATCACAAATCGCTGCTTGATAATCCTCTAGAGCTAGATAGAAACAAAAGCGAAGTTCCAAACATTCTAATGCAAGTTTAAATCCAAGGACCCTATTAATTTCTGCTAGTGCAGCTTGAACATTTTGTTGCCTCATCAAAGAAGCAGCCCGGTACATGTAAGGGTAGGTAAGAGTTGGATCCAATTCAGTTGCTTTCTCTAGGTCTTCCCACCTCTCACTGTCCTCACAATATAGTGATCTCTCCATATACATCCACCCCAGAGGAGAAGAAGAAGAAATAACGGAACTGAGCTTGTTATAAGCCCAAAGTTTATGACCCTTTATATATCCCACTCTAGCCAAACCACATACAGAATATATGTGCCCTTCATTAAAGGCTGCCTCAAACAGACGTTTGGCTTCATTGTATTCTTTTCTTAAGAGCCTCACACATCCCAACTGATGAAAAGCCAGCATTTTCTGCCAGCTAGCTTCTGCTGACTCTAGAAATTGCTCCAGAAAACAAGCTGTCATATTGGACTGAGGATCCAGACTCATAGCTGCTTCACTTAATAAAAAATATAGTGAAAATGTGGCTGGCCCAACCATGGTAGTTCTGTCTTGCTTATTAGCATTGCTAAATATCTCCACCATTCGATCATCATTTAAACAATCAGGTAGTTCATGAAGAAGAACTTGTAAACACGACGCAGCGAGAATAGGTGAGTTCTCTTGAAGTGCATATTCCATGAGCTCTACAGCATCTTCTCTGGAGCTAACGAGAGTTGAAAGTTTCCTTTCACAGGTATCTTTAAGCCTTTCACAACAGAATTTGTTTGCAAAAATCAAAATTTCCAACAAAACTTCCACAGGGACTTCATCCAAGTTTCCAGTAACACTGAACTCCCTTACTGCTCTAAACCCAAATGAGGATATGTTGTTATCTGATAAATCTATTTCTTCACAAAATGATTCCAAGAAAGGCCCATTAAGCATAGCTTGAAATGGAGCAGAAAGGCCTGCAATTTTCTGTCTATCACAACATATTTTCTCATTTCCAATTCTAAAATCTACATTATTCAATTTCGGGTTGTCATTGCTCAAAGTACTTGGGGAACCTGAATTTTCTTTGATATGAAGTTGGGAGCCAATATCTATTGGGCCAAACTCTTGCGCACATTTACCACACGAAGCAAGCAAGTCTGCAATGAGCTCTTCTCCTTGCTTCTCATACTTTAACCATGCCCCGAACACCAATTTCTCATGTACATTGCCAGCATTCTGCCATGCGGAGCGGAGGCTTCTCCGCCTGAGTTTGACCTCACCAAGGCCCTTAAAGACCTGAAACTGTAACAAATATAAACTAGACCTTTCTTGAAGAGAGCATGATTCAAGTTCTTCATGAATCTGAGCCAAAACTTCTACATAATCAGCCGGCTTAAAGAATGGTAGAACCAGTGGTTCAGGGATCTTGAGAAGGGAGTCTCTGCAAATAGTTGACAGATAAAGAAGGAAAACAAAATAAGTAACTATCCAAATCTATTGAAAAAAATAGACAATTGTTTTGGTTATTAAGCACCAAATCAAAACTCACATGGATGAGGAAGAGGAGAGTTTTGAAAGTTTCCCTCTTTCAACTTGAAGCCACACCTGTGGATTTAAGGTGTTGAGCTGGGATTCCTTGCAGGAATCCGAGGGGAAAAAGGTCCTCATGGGGCATAAGAGATGTAACAAGTCCCTGATCTCCACACTAGCCAGATGGGTATTTATCTTATTGTTACTCGGAAATTTACAAACCGTTATTGTTACTCGGCAACGACAAACCACCACCTTTTGTTCGGAGAATTTCCAACCCAACAAAGCAACAATCTAATCATAAATATAATAGAAGAGAACCTCGAACTATCATAACCGTATCAGTGGAAAAAACAATATAAAGAATATCCATAGAGCAGCACAAACAAAAATTCGATTCTAATAATCCCCCAAATGAAAAATATAGAAGTAAGGTAAATTTTCCTACCAGGAAAACAGAAAAGAGCTTGCCTATGGCACAGACTTCAAAGATCTTTTGATCAGTTCTAAAACACGGAAATGAAGAACCGAGAGCCGCTATTCTCTATCATCAGTACACAAACCATACACAATCAGTCGCTTAAACAAAACAGGAAAAAACCAAATATCCACTAGCATTTACTTAAGATCTCCACCAAAAATCGACTGGACCCAGAAGCATCACAAAAATGGGCAATCTAGAGAGACCCAGTTCAATACTGGGTTGGAATTTGAAGTAGGAACTAGCGGAAAACGACTTCCTGTAGCTGACAGAGGCGTGAGAAGTCAAAGTAAGGGAATCCAAAGGGGAAAACTCTTAATTCCCACTTTTGCAATAGCTTTCTTTTGGTTTGGTAAATGGGAAAGTCTTTTCTTTAGTTTTTCTTTCTCTTTTCACAATTTTTGTTTTCCTTCTGTTGGGACTTGGGAGTCCTGGAGACAAAAAAGAAAATAATAAAAATAAAAGATTTTAGTGGAGATCAAACGGCGCCGTAAAACTGAAGCCTTAGCCTCTGAGAGAAGTGTTAACGTTGTCAAATTTGTCTGGTTGACTGGTTCTCACCAGCAATTATTCGTGTTTTGAATTTACTCACACGCATTATTTATGGGAAGTAAAATTTAAGTGTCGTGACGAGAAATCACTATGTGTGGTGTTCTGACCGGAGAACACTTTGATATTAAATTATCCTGATTCTTTGGGAACGTAGTAAAATCCTGACATCCGAACCTAAATCATGTCCCTGATTCTACTTTGAATGTTTCCATTAGATTGTGACAATTATATATTAATATATACTTTAAGAGTGCTTGAATGATGAGTTTTTTTTTTAGTAGAACTGTATCTTTTTTTTTGAAATAATGCCTCGAAGTTATATTAGTAGTGTCAAACTACAAAGCGTCATACAAAACAGATGGCGGGCATATCCTCCATTCTAAATCAAACATAGAACCAGTAGTACAGACAATACAATGAGCCGCTTGATTTGCTAATTTGCGAACAAACTGAATAGCTATTGATGGCAACAAAGACAAAAGATGTTTGCAATCTTGTACAATTGCACCAAAGTAAGAGAAGTTAAAAGTGGTAGACTGTAAAGCATTAACAAGAAGTAAAGAATCATACTCCATAATATCACACCTCGCTTGAGTGCGTTGCATCCAACTAAAAGCTTCTCAGAAAGTCAAAATTTCGCCTAAAGCAGGATCGCCCATACCTGGAATTGTCCTCATCTTTCCCATCATACCCCTTCCATTAGAATCCCTCAAAATCATACCCATACCAAATAGTTGTTGCTCAGTTAAGACGGAGACATCAACATTACACTTATAACACCCCGCTGGTGGAGGGTTCCATGTAGTACGAGAAGGTGGTGAAGTTGTAGCTGCAGAAAGAACATGGGCCGCCTGCCATTCCCGTAGGTGTTGTCTATTGTACTGCAGGATAAAGTTTGGAGATGAAGAAATTTTGTTCCAAACCACTTGATTTCTATGCAACCATAGCCCATAAATCACCATCAAAGCTTCGCGCCGAATATCCTCTGGTAGCGTTTTTACCCACCCAAATCAGTCCGTTAATGTGTTCAGTCGTCGCCACCAAACCAATGATAAGACTCAAGTCTACTGAGCCACAAGACAAGTTAAGAAAATATGGTGTTCCGTTTTGGGATGAGTACCACAAACCGGACAAATACTTGGAACAACCACAAATTTTCGTTGCAAATTTACCATTCATGGCATAAGAGCCAAAGTTGCTCTCCAACACATGTGCTTAACTTTCTCGGGAATATTTACTTTCCAAAAAAACTCCAAATATCATCAGTAATGTGGTTGGGTAAATGTGGTACCTGAAAGCGCTGTCCATATCCACTCTTAATAGTGTAAAGTCCTCTGCGGTCATGTGTCCAAGCCCAAACATCACTTTGCCTTTGAAGAGGCAAAGGTATATGGTTAATTAACATGATGTCCCGTGGTTGGAAAAAGTTGTTTAGCTGCAAATCGTCCCGCTTCTGGAGGCTTGGTATAATAAAAGAAGAGACTTTACATTGATCTAAACTTGAAGCCATAGGAGACTCCACATACGATTGATTAGGATCCGGCAACCATGGTTCAATGGTAAAGAATAAGAGAATTGAAACTCATTCTTGAGTTGTGGGGCGTCACGCTTATGACAAGAGTGTCCTATGGCACTCTTTTTTAATAAATACTTTAAATTTTAATTAATTAAATTCAATTATGTAATTAAAAATAATTAATTAAAATAATATTACAAATTAATTAAAATAATATTAGAATATAGTTAATTAATTAATTAAATGATAATTAATT
>JANIHZ010000004.1:23988511-23998700 GCA_027478365.1 Erythroxylum rufum | reverse complement strand
CATTAACAATCAAACGAGTTTTTGTTCTTATCTGAAAGAAAGATATAAAATAAAAATAGAAAATGAAAACTAAAAACTATAATATAAAAATAAAAGTGGAACCAAACGACCCCTTAGTTTCTTCTCAATCGACAACTTGTCTAACTAAGTGACAAACAAACATAAATTTAAGAAAATAAATATATTAAAGACAATAATCATGGACAATAGTGCTTAAATTTGATGGGTGTAAAATAAAATAAAAATAAATTCCCTAATTTAAAAAATTTTATTTGCAATGATGAGTAGGGTCATATCTACATATACTAGGTTGATTTATTTCTCCCTAAAACCATAAAATGAAAAGGAAATCTTGTAAATTTAAACTAAAATGACAATCAAAATAATAAGGCTAAAGATAAATGAGTCGCATCCTAAAATATTTTAAAAGATCTAAGTAAGCCTATATTATTATATATGGCATTATATTATATCTTAATATTTTTAAAAAGGTACTAGTAGCACCTTAAAAACTAGAGTTAGTTTTATATTATCAACAAATAACCATATATAAGCTCTTAGGATTCAATTTATTAATATAAAGACTGCGAATTCTAGTCGACTAATAATAAGCTTGATTTATTTTAATTAGGATACATATATTATTGTCTATAATCGATTATATTATTTACCATAAATATTAGAGCAATCAAACATATATAACTTTGATGTTTTTAAAAATTAAACAACGATACTTTTATTTAATCAATCAAAATAATTAACTCAAGGAGTTGCAAAGAATATATAAATATTCAAGAATAATGAACAAAGAAAAACTAAATTAGATATCACAACTTTTTGAATGATCCTTTGACTAAAAATGAATTAAGTTGGTTAATTATGTTTGTGAAGGAAGCACAACCCTTTATAAAAAGGAAAAGAAGGTATATATACTTTTTCCAAAGAAACCCTTCTCATAAATATTTCCATAGAAGATTTGTGCCCTCCAATAATCTTCTAAAAATATTTTGATATGATAACTTATCAATAAATTTATTTCTATCTCTAAATACAAATATAGATGATAAATTAACTTTAACAAATAAATCTATTTACAGTTTAATTATTGCTCATATCTTGAGAAATTTTTATTTAAGTCTTTTATTGATAAAGCATACCCATTTCTTATTTCTTAAACTCTTTTGTCACCAGATCTCGTCTTAAACTTCCTCTATGATTTATAACTTTGCCAACTAATATTTAAACTTTTATTTATAAGCTTATCCTAACTGCAATCTTAATTTGCATCTTTTAAATATATATAAAATCAATTAGACAAAGAACATTTTTTAAGAAGTTAATGTTTTTATTAATAAAAGGATATAGGTACATAGAGTATACAAAACTACTATATACAATAGGACTCTGGCTAGTAATGGACCAATAAAGCACACCATTTGCAAGTTTCAAATTTTACAAAAGGAAGGAGACATAAGGAGTTAGAGATTCTAAATTGTTATTGTGCTTCTTATCCTCAGCTTAAGATTTAGTAAGTTGGTTTCAACATTCAATGCCACCTTGCAAAAAAATATGTTATTCCTTTCACGCTATATGTAACAAACCAATGTACTAAAAGCTATTATAAACAACTTTAGGTCAGCTTTAATATGAAAGGTAACACAGGAAACCCAAGAGATGACACTAGTCCATTGTACTCCTTTGAACCGCAACTTGAAGAGATCCAGTATATAGTTCCATAAATGAGCTGAGTACCTGCATATAAAAAGTATATGATCCAAGGTCTAAAGAGCCTTATCACATAAAACACATGTTAGATTAGGTATAGAGAATACGAAGGACTCTTTAGTTCCAAGACTTTGAACGGTTGCAAGCCAAAGGATGAAGGTTGTGCCAAGGTTTTAGGTTTTGTTTAACTTGTATAAACTTCTTACAAGATTTAGTGTGAATATTAAAGAGCTATCTTGATTCTATAGCCTTTTATCCTTCAAAGAAGAGTAAGGAGTATTGAAAGGCATATTGCATATAATTTCCCTGACACCTTTTGAGGAGTGAAATGACTGGTGCCGAAAATTATTCATGATCAAGGCTTGGACTTTAGTATTAGTTGGAATAATTGACTTTTAAGGTTTGAAAGTCCCTTAGTTTATAAAGAGGTCCCAAATTATGACAATGATCATACTAAAAGATATTTTGCTTCCTTGCCTATCTTATATTTGAAGAATGATTGAATCAGATGCCCTATCTTTAATATCTGACTAAATGTCCAAGAAATGCCATGATTAGCTCTTATATGTTTACACTCTTCAAGAAGTACAGGTGAATCCACTTCACCCATTGATCATCTCCATCAAAGCAAAGTCACCAGAGCCTCTTGATAAGCATACTTTTACTCATCATACGAATATAGGTGATGCTAAGTCCTCCATAATTTTTGGGTTGACAAACCGTAGCCTATTTAACCTTAGGTATCTTAGGCTTGTGATATAACCACTCTAAAGGAAATCTCTTTGTAGTTTATTGATGTATTTCATTATGCCTTTTGGTAAATCAAGATGAGAATACCAGTATATGAACATTATGATCCTTTTACCTTTTAAAAAATTAAATCCAATTTCTCAAGCTACTAAAAGTCTCAAAAACACAATTCTTATAGTCATAAGCTTAATTATCTTATAATTGTCACATCCATAACTAACAAATTTAGTATATAAATATTTAAATTTTAAGTGAATAAATAAATGATTTCTCTTTATCTATCGACCTACAAGATCTAACTAGAAGAAGTTTGAGCCTCACATCCCTTTCATATCCTTGACCTCATCCTTTATGAGTTCTTTACCTGAAAAATAACTAAAGCATGATAGAATATACCAACTAAGAAATTGTAATAAGATAAAAGAAGAAACTTTACCACTGTTATAATATATGCAATACATCTTCTAGTTGTGCCTATTGAGTACTATAATTTCTTCTAAAATACTTGACAAGAAACAAAGGTTAAAAAAATAAAAAATTTTGTGTTGTTTCATTAATTCCAATAAGATACCTTATGGTTTAAAAGTCTCGTAGGAACCCTTTAAAATTTTAAAAGTCTAAAGTAAGTCCTTGTGTTAATTTTCTCCATTAACTTACTCTCAGGTGGAAGTTAGAGAATTAGTGGTAATTAATGCCATGTGAGCAAAAAGGGACGTACATTATTAATAAACTAAAAAAAAATCCATGACCTAATCCAAAAACCTAATAATATAACCCTATTTAAACCTTTTTTCCTCTTAGCTGGCCATCAAAATTATGAACCTCTACGATATGAATCTCATGATGACGAACTTGTCTCTTTTGAAGTTCCATAATTCATATTAAAACTATTAAGACTTTATTTCTAATGTTGATGATGAGGTAAGTTTCATATTCTATCAAACTTCTCAATTCCTTTAAGACTATGAATTTTGTCTTTATAATTCTATGTAAGAGTCCATACTTGTTAACTTCACTACTAAGCTAGTTGTTTCTATAAGGAAGTAAGATATTAGAGTGATTTACACTTAATACCAAAGA
This sequence comes from Erythroxylum rufum, assembly GCA_027478365.1. Classification (NCBI taxonomy): domain Eukaryota; kingdom Viridiplantae; phylum Streptophyta; class Magnoliopsida; order Malpighiales; family Erythroxylaceae; genus Erythroxylum; species Erythroxylum rufum. The sequence continues at coordinate 23,995,145 of JANIHZ010000004.1, read as the reverse complement.
TATTAATAGATATAGCTTAAAATACAAATTTCCTATTTGTAGCTTAACTTAATACCAAGTGAAGAACTCATGATTGAGTTTGAAGTTGATGGGTGGTTGTATGTAATGAAATTATTTGATGAATGACTACTTGTACTTATTGAGCAAAGAAGTAATAAACAAATTATTATTAATAATCTTTAAAAAGCATAATTAACTATTAAATTATTAAAATAATACCTATGTAACGACTAGCTTTTGTTGTTGTATTACTTAGCTTTGATGTTGTTAAACAATTGTACATATCTTAAACAAGAAAATCTAGAAGAAAAAAAGAGAGTAATTTTTTCATTTCACAACTAAAAGTATAACTATCAATTCTTAATGAAAAGTTGATTAGAATGTGTCGAGCAAAAAGGTAGCGAATCACATTTACAAAGATGAAGTATGCTCAAGCATATATTTTCCTAATAAAATGAGGTCTAGTATATATGAAAACTTATAGTCTATTTCTCTAGCATTTGTATTAGTACAAAATCAATTAGTTATTAGCTTTTCCTACATTATCATGGTTGGGAGTAGATTTTTTGTAGTTGAAACAAAAAATAGGTCATTAATCTTAGCTCTTAAACTTTAATGTAACAGTAGAAAAGGGAAGACAGTCCTCAAATCTCATATATTTGTACATTTTGTCGCATTCATGCCTAAATCAAAACCTCCTTAAAAGATGAATGTGAGATTGAGTCTAGGTACCTAATACATTATATAAAGTAGTAAATGCTCCATCAATTTTTTATTAATTCCAACCAAAGCAACACTCCTAAAAACTCCCAAACACCCACAATTGCATACACTAAAATACTTGCAAATTCACATATAAAATGTGTTGGATAGAAAATTGATAATAGAGTTTCATGGGTATGGATATGGGTGTTCAAGAAAATATGTTAGGATAATATGGAAAAGTGGCAGGAGTAAAATGGGTTGGGGTAGAAAAAAGTTAAAAACAAGTCGAGTTATTAGGTTTTTAATTTAAACCATATGTTTTTTAATTTATTAATAACGTGGGCCGTCTTTTGCTTATATGACATTGTCACCAGCCTCATAACTTTCACCTCAATGAAAGTTAATCAAGAAAGATAACAAAAGGACTTATTCTAGGCTTTTATAAAGTACAAGATATTCTTACAAGACTTTTAAATCATAGAAGATTTTTCTTGAAATTTATAAATCCACAAAGGAGGTTAGTGTCTTTTACCTTAAAATTAAAATACATGCATCCCAAATCTCAAAAAATACAATAATCATTATGGTCATAAACGATAATTCATATGATAGTTTATATTTACTCGTGGTAGGCACCAATTGATAAGTTTTGGATAGTTGAATGGTATTTTTCCCCACTACACTAGATAATAATTCTTCATCAACATAATAATTTATGCCTTGCTCTAGTATTGGATAGCAAGTTTTAACCAACTATCACACTTTATACATCTTAAAACACCATAAAACACCCTCATAGGACTTCCTTGACACATCAAATGGTTCAATTAAACCGTCAAAACGATCATAATCCACAAACTCTAATACCGTAAGATCACTTAAACGTAATTATTTTAAAACTATAAATAATTCTTCACACACTTTAACATATATAAACATATTTAAAATGGTTAAATTTTACATTAAGATAAAACTAAGAATAGCCTCATTTTCACTTTTATTAAAAATCAATTTGTCACTATCTCCAAAATCTAACAATTTGATAAAAACTAATTCTACCGTTTCTTCAACATGAAAATTTTCACAATTATACTCAAAATAAAAAATTAAGGCATACAAATAGTTAAATAATACACAACAAGACAATTAAAACTCCAAACAACATTTTAAATAATTCAAAGGAACCTAATTAGTACATACTACAAACTTTCATGTGAAAAAGTTCTTAAAAGTAAAATAATTGTTTAAGAACTTACTAAAACATACTAGGGTCACAAAAAATTGTTAGATTCACAATTTCACCTTTAGTAATTGTTTTCTCTAGTGATCCTTTTGTCCCTCCTTTATTCTCCTTATCTTTTATAACTTAAAATGCCTGAAACCATTGAGAAAAGTTACTTAATAGTTTGCATAGTTAAATACAGACTATCAAGGGGTTTGGTTAGTCTAACTCATTACTCAGCTAGTGAGACATTTTTAAATAAAAATTTATGGTCACCTTTAGCTAATTGATTGTAGGAGTTTGACTAATTGATATCCGCTCTAAGTTCTTTCTTAGAAGAAGTAAACAATTCTCTTATATTTTTATAGTCTCTTGAATCAACTCAATTTGATATTTTTACCAAAAGTTATAAAAACAACACCCAATGGGAGTCACACTAAAATGTGCGGTTTGGGGAGTTATAATAGTATGTAGTCTTATTCCTACCTAGTAGAGAAGTTGTTTTCGATAGACCCATATGCAATGCAACATTAAACTACAAAATTATAAATGAATATGTATAAATAAGAAAAAATACAAATAGGTAATATAATACAAAATAACCTACATATAGAATACGTTAAAGATTAATAATAAAAGATAAAAATAATTAAATAAATACACAAATCGAAAAAAGACACATACAAGAGTAACTCAAACCAGTAATGTCAAGAAGTAATTAAGCTAAGTAGGAAACTAATCAAGCTAACTAACTAGGAGGTAAGTATTACCTATTAAACGCGAATGATCTCTTTAAGAGAGATCTTTTATCTGTATTCTAGTATGCTAAAATTTTCTATTATGGGCCATGTCCTTAGTAAGTTCCATCCGAGCCATATCATTCTTGATCAATTGCCCATAGTTCTTCTTAGGCATTCCTTTTTTCCTCTTACAGTCTCTAAGTCTTATTTTCTCGTATATTCTCAATGGAGTGTCAAGGTGTCTCTATTTAACATGTCCAAACCACCTAAGCCTTGCCTTTTTCAAAATTTTCATTAATACCAGCCAACTTTAATTTGTCTCTTCTTATTAGATTTTTGACCTTATCTCTTTTGGTAAGGTTACATATCCACCGAAGCATCCTTATCTTCATCACCATAAGCTTATTACTATGTATTTGTTTGATGAGCCAACACTTCTTTACCTTGGAGCTTGAGTGGTATTTTCTTGTCACATAAACTACTGATGCACTTTTCTATTTGAGCCGCCCTGATCTAATATAATGGACTATATCTTCATCGATTTCTCCATTGCTTTGGATGATAGAATCTAGTACTTAAAACACTCTTTCCATAGTATAACTTCTGATCTAATCTTTACCTCTACATCGGTAGCCACCTTATGGTCCAAAAAGTTACACTATAAGTACCAATTCTTAGTCTTGCTCACTTTAATACCCTTCGACTCTAACTATCCCTCCAACATTCTAGCTTCAAGTTAACATCTTGTCTCATCTGCTAAGACAATATCGTCAACCAATAACATACACCAAGACACATCTTCTTAAACAATACTTAGTGATGATAATGAACTGAACCAACATGATTCTCCACCAAATTTTCTTTCTTTTTTAAGTGTTACCACCATAATTAACCACTCTTGTATTTTGTAATCCTCTATTGTCAATCTCCATCTCAATTAATAAACATTAAATAATCTCTTTAAGATGTTAAATCTGATCAAATTATCAAAATTTTGGAGTCTCACACTCTTACTACAACAACAACAACAATAACAACAACACAACAACCAATAAGAGTCCCACTAAAGTGTAAGGTCTGGAGAGGTTCAATAGTACATAACATTACCCCTATTTGGTAGAGAGATTATTCCGATAAGTCTCATACTTTTAACATAAGGAGAAAAATAGAAAGGCAAAAAAATCGTAAATTTTCAATACCATTACCTTAACAAATTGAAATTAATACATAAATCAAATAACTTCTCTTTTATTTTTTTGTAACTTAATTACCAATCACAGCTATAAAACATAGGAAAAGAGGAAAAAAGTTAATAGTTGATGAATGCATTAATGAGAGAACTACTTCAAAGTAATAAACAAAAAATAAATAGAGAAACAATAATAAAGTAAAACCTTTATGAAAATTAGAAAAAAGGTTTTATCACATTTTAATAAACATGACCAATGTGCTTCTGAGGTTTATTTTTAAGAAAATGAATTAAAATTTTTGTGCAAAATTAGACAACAAATGACAAAAAATGGTATGACGCCACACGTCAAAAAGATCATATCATTCTCCTAAGAAAAATACAAATTTTCTAAGTTGTGTCTGTTGTAACTAGTAACAAACTAACAATACATGATAAGGGCAAATCGCCGTATGTTTTTTATGTGAGCCTTAATTGAACACTAAATCAAATCAATGGGCTGCAAGAGAGTGATCCGGTGTAAAGTATAAAAACATGTTGAGGTAGCTTATGTAGAGAACAATTATGGTTACTGTTTTACCAAGCAAAAACTTCTTAATATTATAGAAAAAGGTGTGATTAGAAGCACATGCAATGAATAAGGCCAGGAAGCCCTGCCGCTGCCTCTCCTTCTCATCTTCTCCAAACATAATCACTTTGCATTGAAATTTGAACAAATCATGTAACCACGAAACATACAACTTTGCACAACATGATTCTGACTAAATTAAAGCTACCCATTTAAACGAATTTAGAAAACACTCCACACAAAGCAAACTGACTGCGAAACCAGAACTTTGACTATAGAGGAACCACCATGTAGCTACGTTGAGGAACATGTTTCCATGTAGCCCAAATAAGATCAAAGTACAATGGGAACTGGGCTATAGCGAAAAGAGTCACAGGCAGGCAGACCATTGTATAAACAGGAAGCGCTGCATATCTCAGTTTATCTTTAAGCACAAAGAAGTGCCCTGCGCAGAAAGAAACTAAAATTGCAGCAATGGACACAAAAAGAGAAGATAAACCCACTAAAAGCTTTCCAGGGAGATCTCTTCTAAAATCCATCTCTTGGTACCGAGAAGTGAGGATAGCAAGGAACATGATCACGGATGTGACAGAGAAGCATAGAGCTATGAGAGACGAGATAGCAAACGCGTTAAATGCTGGCTGATTCTCTAGTGTTGGAGTGCCACTTTCCTGTTTTACGCCGCCTGGCACAGTGGCTGAGGTAGCGAAGGCGACAGTGGCTATTAGAGCTGCCACAACTGAGCATGACTCGGAAGTGTGTGTGAGCCATTCGCCACCACTTTTAACTAGGTCTTGGTGAGTTGCTGAGAATATGTCTTTAGGTGTCTTGCCTGACTTGTTGCGATGAATGAAGAAGTGGCGTGACATGGAGTTCTTTACAAACTACGCATTTATCAAAATACATGAAAGTATCACAAACCAGGGCCTTCATTAAACTTTAGGTGAAAAAGTATTAAGTGCTAAATTTTAGTATATTAATCATTAATTTATGCAGTGCCTAGTCCAAAATGAAGCAAGGATTAAACTACAATAGTCCCACAAAGGTTGGGACAAATTTTCCTCCTGTCTGTCGACTGAGTAAAGAGACCTAATTAGGCAGCAATTGCAATCATAACCTTACATTAATATTACCAGTATAAGTACTACGATTTTACTTTACTTTTTTTATTGAATATTTAAGGATGAAAATTTGTCATTATAACTTGGTTAAGTAACGATAGCATACCTCGTACCACTTGAGTTCCCATTGCATTTGTAAAGCAGCGCCTGGAATGAGCCAGGGCTTATAGTCTCCGAGCGTAGCTGCGAGATGCAATGCACTATTCCCATTTTTATCCACATGACGGAAGACGCTATCCTTTGCACCATTGCTCTTAGTGTGTTTTGTATTTCGATCAAGCAAAAATCGGTAAACATGTGGCTGCCGATGTTCCACAGCCAATAGCACCAAATTCTTCCCGTCCACGTTCATGTCATGAATAGCTACAGGATATTTTTCAAGGATTTTTTCCACCATTTCTGTTACGCCATTTTTGGCTGCTATTAATATAGGGTTTTCAATCTTTTCCATGTCAGAGACTTCGTGCTGCTGCTGTTGATTGTCCTCTATGATATCTGACATGACGGGTTCTTCTGGTGAGGGACACCCGCCACTTTCTTCATATTCATACATCACGACCCGTTCAAGAAGTTCGTTCATTAACTGAGCGGTCCATGCATGCTGCTCTTTCTTTTCTCGTATCTTTCTCACCTTGGATGAACCTACACGTTATTCATGGTGATAATTAGTGAGAATAAAATTTATCAAATATTAATTGTCAGTTGTTGGATGAACATACCTGATCCCATAATGACTAACACTGCCTTGGATGCAGACTTGATTAATTGAAAGCAAGTATTGTAATTAGGAGGCAATAATTGCTCGCCCCCTAATCTTTGTCCTGAATTTGGAATGAAGTCGTATTTAGGGCAAAGAAAAGTAGACTGATCCATAATACATTTTAGCAACTGCATGCCATATTGATATAGGCAACTCTTAAATAATAAAATTATTCATGAAAATAGATCTATTTTCTTTCTTTACAAATTCATAATCCCTTTTCATATCAAACATGATTTTTTAAGTAATTTTTCTATATATTTTCACACCCACCACCCACCTCTCTCTCTCTCTCTCTCTCTCTCTCTCTCTCTCTCTCTCTCTCTCTC
>JANIHZ010000004.1:23961155-23973567 GCA_027478365.1 Erythroxylum rufum | reverse complement strand
GACGATAAATTTGTCATAAATATTAGAAGTTATTGTGACCATACACCTTTGTCACACATTTAACAAGTTTTAGTGTCGGCAATTTTGTCACAATAATTTGACGTTTTGTTACGACTTAACTCGTCACTGCTTTATATTATCTGTGACGATAAATTTGTCATAAATATTAGAAGTTATTGTGACCATACACCTTTGTCACACATTTAACAAGTTTTAGTGTCAATATTAGTGTCACAAAAGCTTTGCATAATTGTGACCATTGTTTAAATTCGTCACAATTTTAGTAGTGACAGAGATATTTGTGACGGTAGGTGACGACTTCAAATATTGGTCACGTTTAATAATAGTGACAAATATTACTGCTTTTAGTGACAACTTTTACCTTCATTAAAAATACGATTTCTTGTAGTGATCATTGATAAAAAGAATTATGAATAGTCAAAACAACAACAACATCACAGTAGAAGTCCTGCTGATATATTTGAGGATTTTTAGAAGTATGTAGCCTTATTCTTAGCTGGTAGAGAGGTTGTTTCTAATAAACTCATATGAAAAAATATATATAATAAATTATAAAAGATTTACAATAAAAATAGACATAAAGATAATAATAACAATATAATAAATAAATAAATTTATAAAAATAAGTAATACAATACATACATAACAAGGTAAAGATTAAAAGTATTATAAATAGTTACTAAACATATTTATTTCTCTTTGTGCTACTATGTCATTAACAAACTTATACTTAATATCTATGTGTTTGATTTTATATCAATATTTGATATCTCTGGTACTGTCTTTCAATGTACTTGTTCATTCACAACATAGTGTGCATAAGATCCTGATTTTTTCAAAATAAATAGCGATCTTTATCTCTTATTCTTCCATTGGCATCCATAGATACCACATATTGCTTTGATGTTCACCTTTAGCAATTGGCTTCACAAAAAATGCTTTGCTATCTTGCATATAGAACTATTTAATGATATTTGTATATAAATAAATATTCATATCAGTTGGCGTCACAAAAATGCTTTGTTATCTTGCATGCATAATTGTTCAAGTATTTGATTGGTGTGTGTGTGTGTGTATGTCTATGCGTAGCTTATAATAGTAAGAAACATCTACTTAAATGATTTTTAGTAGTCTTAATCGTAAGATGTATACAACCTTAGCCATATTCTTTATTGTGGTCATGCTTTATAGCCAATTTGTTTGTTCTAATGACAAACTACATATTGTCACTAACTATTAAAACATATCATCCTCATGAAATGATAAAATTACACATTTATTATTAGATCTTTTAACATATCTATATGGTCTTTTCCAATCATACTAAAATCAAACAACATGATTTTAGCACTAATGTAATATAACACTCATATTGAGATAGTGTTATAGTATAGATTGAATTTAACAATTTGAGCATGCAGTGTTCATGCTCTTAGCCTTTTTGAATGAAACCTAGTGATTGTGTCATATAGTTTCCTTAATCTAGTTCTTCATTTAAGAACAAAGTCTTTACATCCATTTGGTGTATATCAAGATCCATTCTTACTATTAATGCTAGATTAGTCAAATCGATATAAACTTAACAATAAATGAGAATTTCATCTCATTATTCTTTTACCACTAGACACACTTTGTATCTTTCAAAGCTACCATTATTCTTTTACTTAACATTTGAAGAACACATTATTTTTTATAGCTACATGTCTTTTTGAAAGATTATCCAAGTCTTATACTCAAATCTAACTCATTAAAGTTTATTCTTCTTCTATTGTTGTAACTCATTGATCCTTAGTAAGAGTAGATGGAGCTCTTTCATATTCCTTGGCTTATTATTTTCTTTTGGAGTTACTAAAAAAGTTATTCCTTTCAACTTCAAAATTATATGAGTAATAATCTGCTCACAATATGTGTATAATGAAATTATGAGAAATGAATATCTCTACATTGATATTGCCCCAACTAGATAAGGAGCTCCTATTGGGTTACAATTGTCATTGATCAGAGACCATTTCATCATCTCCTGAATTGCTCCCACTTGGATGAATACTATTCAATTGGTTTTGTCTTACAAGATCATTCTAATTTAAGTCTCTCATATAAGGATAAGTTTTTAATAAATTCAATTACTTGTCTCTTAAGTCTTCTAACTTTTGAAAGTCATTCTCTAAGAATGGGATAGCTTGTAACACAAATTCAATTACTTGTTTATTATATTGTTCCCTTTTAAATATGTAGCCTTTGAAAAGTTCAAAAAATACCTTTTAAAAATACTATTATTCCTTTTGGAACCTAAATTCCCATACTTGTAGTAGGGACCATGAATATAGGTTACAAGAACATTCTTAATAAGTTAGATATGAATAATCAAGCCTCTTACCTATCCATATCTCGTATGGTGTTTTAGGATATGATTTAATAGGCACTTTATCAAGTACATATGTGATAATCAATAACATATCATCCCAATAGGTGATAGGCAAATTTCTCCTATCTGCTCCATTAGTTTGTTGGTAGATTCATATGATAGTCATTAGTTATCTATTCAATTTTTATTACAAGACCTTGTGAATTAATCAAAGAGCTCTTATACTTGATCAGTTCTTGAAGTCTTTATTGAATTTATCATATTGATTCTCAACTAAAGTCATATACTTCTTAAAACAACAGAACGTGTCAAATTTTAAGAAATCAAATAAATATAACTATACTGAGTATAATTATTGATAAATGTGATGAAGTAAGTCCCTTCATTTAAGCTCTCATACATGTTTAGCGACAACATATCTTAATGAGTTACTTGCAATAACTTAGCAGCTCTTTGCCCCATGTTCAATAGTTTTCACACTATTTTGTTTCACACTATTTTGTTAGCTAAATAATGTATTTCACTTTATGTAAGTCTTCTAAACAAAATAGGCTTGACTAATCAACTTTATCTATTTTATCCAATATGACCAAGTCTTGCATGCTACAAATTAGTATATAGATTATAAGAATTAGATGATAAAAAAACATATAGTATTGCAAAACAATCAAAGATAAAACCATGACGACTATAATTCCATGAAAATTGTCATTTCCATCGTTCTGGAAATTAATATTACATCCAAGGCTAATTAAATATGATATAGGTAAAATTTGTTCTCTGTGGTAGGATTTTTTCTTTTTCCTTTCCCAATTTAGTTGGCTTTAGTCATTTTTGGAATCATAAGAATTATGGAAGGCTTTTTTTTTAGTTTTCACTTAGACTCATCATAGTGCTTCCTCTTCTTAGCTTTTAACTCCTTATAAGCATAACATAGCTATTTATGTCTCAATATATAACTTATAAGCCTCAAGATGTTTATTGATAGGTGCCTCATAGTATCTTATTTCATCTTGATATTCATATTATAGGTTAAGTATATTTTCATATGCTCCTAACATAGAGGCAAGAATGTGTAACAACTTACAGTAGCTTAATATAAGATAAGATATAACTAACATTCTTCGGTTCATTATGTTTGACATTAGCTTCACATGCCTCATCATTGAATTCTCCTATCTCATATTCTCATTTATGATTTACTTATTATGGTGTGTGTGTGTGTGTGTGTGTGTGTGTGTGTTGTCTACATGTCAAACATAATAATGAGAGGCAAAAATGTGTTACAACTTACACTAGTTCAATATAAGATAAGATATCACTAATGTCAAATGCCTCAACATTGAATTCTCCTATCTTATATTCTCATTTATGAGCCAATTAGTTCTTTAGATGAATCATTGAAATTCATATATGCTATGAGCTCTATAATTTCCTTTTATAAGCTATTAAAACTAATACATCTTCACTTTTCTTCTCCTATGATCTTTAAAAAAAATTTGCCACGCCTAATTATATGTGTGAATATGATTTGATGTAGTATTCCACCTTTAAGTTAGGACATGAACATTTTGTAAAGCACTTCATTTTTTCTCATAAGAGTGGAGAACCTTTGATAGCCAACGAAGACTAAACCTTGTATCATGTTATTTACCAATGTAACATGTAATGTTAGGTATGTCACAAGTACTATACGACATTAATCCAATTGTGCCTTCATTAAATTCACACGATATTGTTGTAATGGAGTTTGAATTAAAATTAAAGTTGTTATTACAACCATTTTGATGAAACGAATCCGAAGTAAAAGTAATATTCATCACTTTTGAATAATATGTTAAAATGTGTCCTATAATATGAGCATATCATTAAAGCCAAAACCTTCAAAAGAGCATGAAAAAGTGATTTATTTTGAAGCATTAAACTTGTATTATTCAAGGTATAGAGCTCTTGTTTAATTCTTAAGGATTAAACTTAAGGTTCGTTACTTTAGCATGTTACCAAAAGATTATGCTTGATTTAATTAATTTAATTCAATTAAAAACTCATTTTTAATTTATTATGCAACTTATAAACTTAATAATCTAAATTTAGTTAGAAAATAATTTCTAATTAAAATTGAACTAATCAGTTTTAAATTTTTAGTTTGATTTAGAAACTTATTTTGAGTGTTATTAAATTAATTCATATTTTCAATAAATTTAGCAGTTGATTTCCAAATAAGTAAATTTATCAATTGATCTACAAGTCTTAACATGTATTCCTACTCATCAAAATATTTATGTCTATATGAAAATTCATTTGAATCCAAAGGTTAACCCATTTTTACTCATTTAAGTCCAAAAGACATAAAAAAATCTTACCCAAGTGTTATTCTTAATGGCCGATTTAATTTTGCACAAAATGGGTTCTTTGCTGGCCCATAGGTGTGTGAAAGAAATTCAAAATGTTTCTTCCTCACCGGGTAGCATCATTCGTCAACAACGAGGCAACCATCATCACGAGGGAGACGTTGCCACCAAAGAAAGAGATGGTGACAAAGAAGGAGACGTCGCCTGCTATTGGGGAGATTGTCCACCACTTTTACATATATAAAGCAAAAATCATGAATCAAAGCAATCTTCAAAATGTCCGTTAGCATGCTGATTCATCATTTACAACTTTACATGACAATGAATTATTTTGTAATTTTTTAAAAAAATTTAGCGATAATTTTATAAATTTAAAAAAATTATATTATTGTAATATTTTAAATACTTTGTATTATTCTTAATTTTATAATTGTATGATGATAATTGTCTTTATTTATATTAATTGTGGTTATTATTTATATATAAAATATTTAAAAATTATTGTCATTTCATATTAATTGTCATTATTATTTATTATTAAGATTTTTGAAAGCATGCATGATATTATATAGTACAACTGTATAATATACCAATATGGACTATTTTGCAATTTTTAAAAATTTTAGGGACTATTTCGTAAATTTAAAAAATTTTCCGAAATGGTACCCGGTACCAACCGATACCGGTACAGTTCCATTTCAGAGCTCAATCCGGTACCTAGTCCGGTACGGTATTCGTAACATTGCTGTTGAGTCCTCCTCAGGGGTAATTTTGTCAACTGTGAACTTTTTATTCCATTCCCTCGAAAGCCCGGCTTTTCTCCGTAGCCAAGCAGGACGCGTTGTTATTCAGCTAGGGTTTCAGTTGGTTACCATTTGGCGATTCCGCATCGGCCTGTTTCAATCCGATCATCAGTATGAATGTGATGAAGAAACTTTGACCAGTTGAATCCTTTAGCGAGTTTGAGCTTCATTAATTTTCGTTAGTCTCAAGATTTCTACGGTTTTCTTTCTGAAAAATATTGAGTTTCGCCCTATGGCTGATCGCAACAATAACAACAACGGCACTAACGGTGGCGTAACCAGTACTGGCGGCGCAAAGCCGATATGGATGAAGCAAGCGGAGGAAGCGAAGATTAAGAGCGAAGCCGAGAAAGCAGCCGCCGCAAAAGCAGCATTCGAGGCGACTTTCAAATCGTTGGCGACGAACAATCCCGAAAAGCCTTTAGATTCCGAGTCGGAGGAAGAGGAGGTCGACGATGATGATTTGGAAAACAAACCTGTGGGCCCTGTGGACCCCGCCAGGTGCACAGCGGCCGGAGCAGGCATTGCCGGCGGGACTGCCTGCGCGGCATCAACGTTTGTGGTGGTGACGAAAGACGCCGACGGAAGAAAGGTTCCGCATGGTGGAGCTGTGATTAAGGTTAAGGTGGCGCCGGGAGTGGGCGTCGGTGGAACGGAGCAAGACGGGATTGTGAAGGATATGGGGGATGGGACTTATACTGTTAACTATGTTGTTCCCAAGAGGGGTAATTATATGTTGAGTATTGAGTGTAATGGGAAACCCATAATGGGGAGTCCATTCCCTGTGTTCTTCAGTCAAGGTGAGTGTTCTCTGTTGTAAATTGTAACATCTTATGTGGTATTTGTTTTCTGGGTAAGCATTTAATAGTTTAAGGGTTCCAAGTTGGATATGAATTATTTGTATAGTCTTTAGATTGTACGGGAAATGTGAATAATGTGAATGATTGTTCCACTGCACACCTAGTATATTTTTTTATCTGTTTCTGGAGAACTTTGGGTACATGTTGGTTTTGATCACATAATATTTACTGTCGGATGTTCTCTCAGGTACTACCACGACTGGAGTTCTGGGTATGGCTCCTGTATCAACATTTCCTAATCTAGTCAATCAGACTATGCCCAACATGCCCAATTATTCTGGCTCTGTTTCTGGGGCATTCCCGGGGTTACTAGGACTGACTCCAGGAAGTGTTCCTGGTGCTTCAGGCGGAGTTATTTTGCCTGGAATCGGGGCATCTCTTGGGGAAGTTTGTAGAGATTACCTTAATGGTAGGTGTGCAAAAACTGATTGCAAGCTCAATCATCCACCACACAATTTGCTGATGACCGCATTGAGTGCACTAACCTCGATGGGGAATCTTAGTCAGATGCCTATGGCACCTTCTGCAGCTGCAATGGCTGCTGCTCAGGCTATTGTTGCTGCTCAAGCGCTTCAAGCTCATGCTGCTCAATTACAGGCACAAGCTCAGTCTGCAAAAGATTCTTCTGGTATTTGCTCTTGTTTAAATAGTTAGCTTGTTCATGCGGCTGCTACTCTTCATCTACTGATGCTGTTACTTTTAGTATAACATTTTTGAGCATACTGTACTTTTGTCATGGTTTCTGTACTTGTTTCCCCTTTTTCTAGGCTCACCTGACAAAGCTGGAAAGGAAGATCAACTGAAAAAGACACTCCAAGTGAGCAATCTTAGCCCACTTCTGACTGCAGAGCAGCTGAAGCAATTGTTCAGCTTTTGTGGTACAGTTGTTGGATGTACAATCACTGATTCAAAGCATTTTGCGTACATAGAATACTCAAAACCTGAAGAAGCAACTGCTGCTTTAGCATTGAACAATATGGATGTTGGGGGTCGACCACTAAATGTTGAAATGGCTAAATCACTTCCTCAGAAGCCACTTTCAACTGCTTCATTGGCTTCATCTTCTCTCCCATTAATGCAACAAGCTGTTGCGATGCAGCAGATGCAGTTTCAACAGGCTTTGCTTATGCAACAAACTATGAATCAACAGCAAGCCGCTAACCGAGCTGCTTCCATGAAGTCTGCAACTGAGTTAGCAGCTGCTAGAGCTGCAGAAATAAGTCAGAAGTTAAAAGCTGACGGGTTTGTTGTAGATGAGGTCGAAAAGAAAGAAAAATCAAGGTATATTTCCATGGTCTCCTGTCTTGCCATAAGAAGTACTGATTTTGCTGAAGTTGTGATTACTAGTCTGTCTTGTTTGTGGAAAAGGAAAACAATGATCTTATGCTGAATTTTTGATATGGGTCTTGGGGAAGAAAAGCTATTCCTGTTATGTATGCGTTTGTGCAATAGCTTTTTCAATTTGTTGGAAACCTTTTCTTTAGAATTTTTGTTCTCTGCAAAAATTCAAATGGAATGCTTTTGGTCCACGAAATTCAGAATAAGTGATAAGTTGTGTTTGGGGGTGTGAAGAGATCTTATCACAACATTAATTTGGTGTTTCATGTTCATAGGCATGAGATCTGAGATGGTAGATAACCTATTATTTAGAACCTTGCTGCTTCAATGAATTTGTCCATATTTAATTCAATATTATGACACCAATATTTCCATTTACAGTTTTTATAAACCCACAAAAATTTGCAAGCATATGTTATTGTTATTGTATCATACTTACTTGCTTCTTCATGATAATTATGGAAGTAAAGTAAATGCAACAAATTAGGTATACATCCTTTGCGCATTTTTGTAATCTACTAATGTATTGAAGTTTGATTGAAGGTCTCCATCAATATCTCGAGCCAAGTCAAGGTCCAAGTCAAGGTCACCAGTTAGCTATCGACACAGGCGAAGGTCTCGTTCTTACTCACCTCCATCTCGCCGCCGTATAGATCGTAGGTCTAGGTCACCAGTCAGGTATCATCATCATTCAAGATATGAGAGTGAACGGCGGTCATATAGAGATATTAGGGGTGATAGTAATAGATCTAGAAGACAGGATAGGTCACCTGATCACCATTCATCTCTTTCAAGGAGAAGTAGGAGTGTCAGCCCTCGATTGAGAAAATACCGTAGGCCTGATTCAAGCTCACCAAAACCTCGGAAAGAAAGTTCACCACATAGGTCAGGGAAATCATTGCGTGGATCTTCAAGATCACCTAGGCGTCATAGTGAAAGTAAGTCATCACCTCGAAATGGTAGTGATAAGAAACTCTCTAGGTCCAAATCAGTGGAGCACTTAAATGAAACTGAGAATGAAAAGCCAAAGCAACATGAGAGAGGGCGATCCAGGTCATTATCTAAGGAGAGAAAATATCAAAGAAGCATGGATTCCCTGAATTTGGATGAAGATGAACCAAGCCATAGGAGGCAGTCCGGGGCAAAAGCTGTGGAAGTTAAACAACAGTCACATGAAAAAGTTGCAAAAGCCAAGGGTGAAAGAGTTAAACATTCTGATAGAAAGAGGTCCAGATCAAAATCTGTGGAAAGAAGACAACATTCGAGGGAGAAAGGAGATGGAGGCCGAGACAGAAAGTCTAAACATCGAGATAGGAGAAGGTCCAGGTCTTTATCTATTGACAGTAAGCATCATGGAGGAGGTAGGTCATCCCGGAGGAGTGGAGAGGACAGGAAATCAAAGCACAGGAGGCTCTCCAGATCAGTATCTCCTGGGAGCAAGCACAGCTCTGATAATAGGAAAGATGAGACTATTAGTGAAAGGTCAAAACATAGTAGCAGGCGACGATCAGTGTCAACTGAGGATGAGCAATGCAGATCTTCAAGAGATATAGTGGATAGTAAATATAAAAAGAGAAGAAATTCTAGATCAAAATCTGTGGAGCGAACATATCACCTAAAGGACGAGAAAGTTGTAAAAAATGATGAGAATTTGATGCATTCTGACCGCAGATATGGCAAGTCTAAAGATGCCTTCAAAGAACAAGGTACTTTTGTTAAATATTCAACTGATACTGGCAAGGAGGAAGTATGTACTTCAAAACTTGAGAGTTATGATTTGAGGGGACCAATGGAAAATATTGATGTGGTTAATAACCAAAGTATCAGGAACAAATCTGTCTCAGATGTCAAGTGTCTAAATTAGTTTCATTAATAAAAACTGAATATCCAGAGCTTTACTTGATTGGACATAACAACTTATGTGGGAAGAAAACATCTCATCTGTTGTTCTTTCATTCAGTATTCACTTGTTTTGTATCTTTCTACTTTTGCAGGATTGGAAGAAGAGAATGAATCTGAAACAGTCAGCTCAGATGAATAAGCTTGGCAGCATTGGCATGAGCAAGGAGTTAAATGAAGTTTCTCAACTAAAGATGAAAAAGAGATAATTGTTTCACATCTGGCGGATCAGAGTTGTGGGGCCAGCTTGAATTTGAGAATCTCATTCTACTCTTAGAAGTTCATTGAGATCCATGAATTTAAAGTTGTGCACTATCTGACATGAACTTAAGATCTCTGAATGTTTCTTTGGTGCATGGATTTTTCTGTCAGTTCTTTGCTTCTCATGAGCATGAACGGCATTTTTTTTTTCCTTTTTCCTTTCCTTAAAACTTTGCAGGTCTACTTGTAGCAGATTGGAACTAGTCTAAGGAATGTCATGAAATAGATATGGGTTAAATGTTTCAAGAGGTGTTCTGCTGTTATCTGCATCAATTCAGTCTTTGTAGCAAGCTTCCAAAACTGCTGGATGTATGTTGCACCATTCCTTTGTTGTTATAATCATGAACTTTGCGATGGCAGTCTTTACTGAATTATTGTTTGAGGTGCTTTTTTAATTCTTTTTCTTTGGCTATGAATTCATACTTGAAACCATACATTTCTACCAGAAAACGGTTCGATGTCACATATAGAGGAATGTGTATATACATTTCTACCAGAAAACGGTTCGATGTCACATATAGAGGGATGTGTATATAATCAATTTTATGTATGTGAAGTTTAAATGCTTGGTTGCGATCATATGCAATGTTAGAAAGTAATAAAGGTTATGTTGGGTTTTCTATATATCACCCATATTATTTAAGTCACCCTTGCCCTTTTTTATTCCGTTTACTTTGTCAATGCTTTCATCCTTGTTTAACGTGACAGCTTCTGGGATATGTGGTAACATGATTATAGGTCCATGTTTATTTCTGTCTTGGGTCAGTCATATCCCAAATTCATGCGGATTGTACTGGTGTTTCCAATGGAGCTACTTGAAATCAGTTTTGGCAGTGTTAATAGTTTTCTTATAGAATGGAAGGTGTGCAGTCATTGCAATGGGATGTGCGTTGGGCTTTCTACTTAGAATCATTTAAGGCCTGTTGATAAATGAAGTGGATTCAATACCTTTGACACTACGTATTTTAACTTGTGCAAATGTATAACAAAACTTCATCCTTACTCTAGCCATCTTTCTCCTTTTTCTTTTTTTTTTTTTTTCTTTTCCTTCTGTCTTTTCCTTCTTTCTTCCTTCCCAAGGTGTTATCTTTGATTATTGAAGCTACTTCTGTGGTCAAGTGAAACAAGAGGTTGCTTGGATGCATTTTTGAAGTTGCACGGTGTTCAATTTAGCAGATTGCCTGACTCACTTTGAAGTAATGAGGAGTGCAAGTATTTGGATTTCAACAGGTAATATTTTATTTAATTGTCCAAGTTCTGCATGATTCTTCTAATGCCTTTCATACAGACATATCTTTGAAAATGATGGTTCTTTTGGTGATTTGAATTTTTTTTAAGTCAATGGAATAATTTCTGCCTAGAGTCATTTTAGATGTCCAAGTTCCATTGCATGCTATGTTAAACTTTTGTTTCTAATACTGTTGCCCTATATTTCTTGCTACTCTTGGACATTCCCTGGGTTTTAGGCCTTTTCTTCGGAGACAGTAACAGGCTATTGTAATTTATGTCTGCACATTGTAATTGAAAATAGTTGGATGACGGTAACAGTTTGCTTGAATTTGACTTTTGTGCTGCATGTCCATTTAAATGAGAGATGGGTGTGGAGAAGTTGAGATAGAAAGGGGAACATCAATAAATGAGGGGCTATTTTGTATGAAATGGAGGTGCAATTACATATGAAAAGACTATCTAGGTGATTGGGAGCAAGGAAAAGGGGAAGGATCTTTCAGGGGTTGATGATAGGGAGAAAAAGTAAGTGCTGATGCTGATCTGTTAGGTTTGGCAGTGTCTAATCAGTATTCTGTGGAATTTCATGCCCAATAGTCAATGGTTAGCAAACGGGAGTTGATGAGGTACGAAAGGTTTTGATGGATCTTGTAATGACTGGAATGTTGCTTATGATAAGCAGATGCTCCTAACTTGGGTATTAACATTTACATATTATGAGTGGATGGGAGTCGGGGGGAAAAGGAAGAGGCTGTTGATGGCAAAATTAGTGGTCTTGCCACCATGTAAAAAGCACCATTGGAGCTTCTTGTAAGAATCAACAAGAGCAACCGTAGAGAACCTTGTACATGACAACGGTCTAACCTTGTTTCAGATACCCTATCTAGTGAGTGAAACTTTTTCCCTTTTCTTTTGGAGTACTTAAAACCTATTTGTGTTCTTCTCTTTTTGGTTTAATGTTTTCTTGGTAGGATGGCCATGAGATATGATGGCTGAGGAGTGAGCCTGTGGAGCATGGGGATGTACTACAAAATACTGGCTTGAGAGTTCCATTTCTCTCTCTCTCCTCTTTTTTTTTTTTTCCCCCTTCTCTCTGTTATTTGTTTTTCCCCTCTTTTTTTTTCGAGTTTCATGTTTATTCATATTTCTTTGTTCCTTTTAGTACTTAGTCTCCTAATTCCATTTGGAGTTGGCAATTCAAGGATCTGACTTCTCCAAGAACTAACTCACTCCACGAACAAACTTAGTTCTTTGAGAAGTCAGATCCTTGAATTGCGACATATCTAT
>JANIHZ010000004.1:23924304-23945618 GCA_027478365.1 Erythroxylum rufum | reverse complement strand
GTAAATAGTAAAGTGTACAGTACAACTGTATAATATACTAATATGGACTATTTTGCAATATTTAAAAATTTTAGGGACTATTTTATAATTTTAAAAAATTCTCCAAAACGGTACCCGGTACCACCGATACTAGTATAGTTCCATTCCAAAGCTCAATCCGGTATCGAGCCCAGTACAGTAATCATAACTTTGGATATAGTAGGAGATTCTATATATTTGGGCTTTCTAATATGACTTGTAATATGGGTAGGTCCTCTCTTAATATTTTATAACTCCTGAGTGAAGTAAAAAATAGGTCATATTTTACCTCTTTTATTCTTTATAAAGGTCAAGAGTGAATCTTCGTAAAGGAAAAAAGGTAAAATATGAGTCTTTTTTGTTGCTCTTTATGAAAGTTAAGAGTGGACTTTATTTCTTTCATTTTGTTCTTTGGAAAGGTCAAAAATGAGTTATATTTTATTCTTTATAAAAATAGGCTCCGGGCAGGAATCACTATAAGAAAAATGGAGTTTAGTGACGGAATCTACTAACGGAATTTACTGAAGGAAAAAGGCGTCGGAGATATGGTTGTCAGTAAATTTATCGATAGAAATTTTGTATACCGTTGGTTAATTTACCGACGGTTATTTTGTTCAATCAGTAAATTTATCGAAGGAGAAGATTTTTCTGTCAGAAAATTACCAACGGATTTGGTTATTCTGTCTGTAATTACCTACGAAATTTTTTTCTGTTGGTAAATCCAATATATTTTACCTACAAACTTTTTTTTCCGTCGGTAAATTTGCTAAAAACTATTTTTTAAAATTTATCTGCAAAGTGTTCAGTTTCTCTGGAAGCCACCATGGAGAAAACTTTGCTAAATCTCTTCGTACCAATCACAACACTTATTATATTCTGGTTCTTGTGGAAAGTTAAGAAAATAAAGAAGGATGTGATTCCACTGCAACTAGGTCCTCAAGGATTGCCAATAGTTGGATACCTTCTATTTCCTGGCCAAGACATTCATCGAGATTTCACATAATTGGCTAGTGTCTATGGACCCATCTACAAGCTTTGCCTCGGTAATAAGCTGTATCTCGTGGTTAGCTCCCCGAACTTAGTCAGAGAAGTTGTTCGAGACTAAGACAAAATCATTATGAACCGCGACCCACCTCTCACTGCTAGAATCAGCTCTTTAGGTGCAAATGACATAGCTTGAAGCCCCTATGGTTCTAAATGGAGAAAGATGCACAATGTCTTTGTTCGCGAAATTTTAAGTAACAAAAACATTGATGCTTGTTATGGTTTGAGAAAACAAGAGATTAAGAAGAATATAAGGCATGTGTATGGTAAGATTGGACAGCCTACAGATATAGGCCAATTGGCTTTTATGACAAGCATGAATGCCCTTATGAGCATTTTGTGGGGACATACGCTAGAAGAAGAGGAAGATTTTAAAGCTGCAATATAGTTTAGAAATTTATGCTTGGAGATGATGGTGGTGATGGGGAAACCAAATATTTCTGACTATATTCCCGCGCTTGCAAGGTTAGACTTATAAGGCTTGGAGAGGAAGGCAAAGAAAATCTCTGTTGGAGTTGAAATTTTCCTTAATTCTATAATATGCACATCTTGTACTTTGCTTTTAGCGTTAACCCACTTCCTCTGCTTTTGTCCTTCGACTTAATTCCTGGGGCTAGCCGAAGGACTTCTCCTTAAATATCTTTGAAGCTTTTTGGCCTCATAGTCAAGCTATTTTTTATCTCTAAGCAAACTTTCATACTAAATTGCCGTAGATGTCTCATAAATAATTATCCATTTTATACTATAATCATATTATAATATAATCTTAGAATATCATATTATACTATAATCTAAGCATAATGCATTACAAAATATCAATGTACGTTATATCATATTTTAAGTAAAAGAATTGAAATTATGAAATTCATACTAAAAAAGAACTGAAAATAAAGAACTGAAATCATTTTTTCAAAGAACAGACATTTCATCAAACACCTTACATGCATCAGAAATTTATCCCAACATCAAAACTAAAATCACGTCTTGTCCCTTCTATCACTGACATTTATACCTTAAAGTTGTTTTCCAATCACAAAATACACAAATAAACGAAAGTAATCAAATACCCAAAATAACTTTCATCTAATATACGAAAAAACATATGACAGTAGTTACAAAATTACCTCTACCGAAGGACACGATGACAATGGCCGGAGAAGACAATGCCGACGAGCAAAAAAGGAGTCCACAATAGAGAAATCGGAGAGAAGAAAATCGAAGAGGAGATGCAGGAAGAAGGAAGAAGAATTCTGCAGGTGGGGGGAGATGTTGGGTGAGTTTAAATTTAAAAAGAATTTGTTGACAGAATTTACCGGTGGAAATTTCCATAGGTAAACTCAAAAAAATTTTATTCCGCTAATAATTTCTGTCTTTTGACTGACGGATATCTTATACCGTCGCTAAATCCTTTACCAACGGTATTCTTATTCTGCCGCTAAAGTCCATCGCAAAATTTCCCGGTATGATTTCCCTCCATATTTAGCGACAGATATTAGTACCGTCGCTAATTAATAATTTTTTCGTCAATTTTACTGACGAAAATGGATTTTTCGTCGGTAATTTTTAATGATATATTTTCTATCGGTAATTTTCCATCGCTAATTCTTGCTTCCCTCTATATTTAATGATGGATATTAGTACCACCGTTAAATGAAAATTTTCCCATCAATTTTGCTAAATGAAAATTTTCTCGTCAATTTTACCGATAGAAATAGATTTTTCGTCGGTAATTTGCAACGGTATATTTACCATCGGTAATTTTTTGTCGTTAATTCTTACTTTTCTTGTAGTGAATCCTGCCTGCCCTTGTCCAAGATCGAGCCTAAATATGGGTTGTATATGAGTTGTATTGCTTCTAGCCCAAGATATCTAGCCTATATAAATGCATGTTTTGTGATTAACAATAAAGAATGTTTTACCTGACTCTAAGTTCTTAACATTAAAGAGAAACTGTTGAACCTTGAAAATCTAAAGGACATATTGGTTTGCCCGTGGAAGTTTCATTGATTATTCAAACTTCCAAAATTACATATTTTTGTTTGACCCCCCTAAAAAACTACAAAACCCGGTTAAATTGAATCTTCTTTATGTTGGAAATTTGAGAAAATTAAAAAAGGTAGCGCCCAATGGCATTCAATGTTCGAGTGTGACATTGGCAAGTGATATTGACACCTTTCATTACTGCCATCTCATTGTAGGATGGGATATGCTGTGCCATTTACCCAGTTTCAACTTTGTGCCAGTAGATCTCTTCTGCTTGTTGATAGAAGTGGACGGATGAGATTTGCTGGTATAGAGTTGGAACTAGGTAAATGGCACAACAGATCTCTTCCTTTTCATTGTTGGTAACTGTTCTAATAAAGAGGGAGGGAATGGCGGCAATAAACTAAAACTTAAATTAATAATAAGGAAAATGAACAATTGAAGAAGGATTTGTTTGGGTACAATAACAACTTAAATATATACTTGGTTTTAACCAAGTTTGGCTACAAAGTTAGGATATCCCAACTAACATATATGATATGTTTAACTATTAATTTAAAAATCATCTTAATAAAAAATATAATTATATTATTCTAAGAATGAAATAAAAGTTAAGTTACTTTTAGGAATACTAATTTATTTGATTAAATCAATAATAATTAAAATTAAATTTTTTATTAATGTTGGTTATGAGTTATCAAATAAGGAACAAGTTTTTGATTTGTTATAAAAATGCATCTAACTTATAATGTGAACATTAAGACAATATAGGATGTTGAAAGGTATCTTGTACTAGAACAAGAATGTTTTAAAGGTTTTAAGATGATCTCTATGATATATGTAATTAATTTTAGCTCACTTAAAACTATGAACAAAAAGCATAAGTTTTATGGCGTGCCCAATATAAAAAGACAATAAAAATAACCATAATAATCTGAACTCTGAGAAGGTCAAGTGAAACCAACATGAAAAAATGTCTTCCTTTTAAAAAACAGAAAATGAAAAGAGTTAAGTGTTATAAATGTAACAATAAAGGTCACTTCAATCGTGATTGTAGCTAGCCTAAAATGGTACAATCTTGTTTTTTAGAAATTTGTTCTATAAGTATATCTTGTTTTATTTTTCTAACTAAATCATCTCTTGTGGGTTACAAACTTAGGAGCAACTAACTATATAGTGAAGGATAGAGGTGTCTTCATAGAGTTCTAGAAAATTTCACATTGAACACAGTAGATTTATGTATGAGACAACTTAATATTTATGTACAAAGATTGACACATATAAGCTAGACATATATGGTAATCGATCTCTAATCCTACGTGAAATATTATTTTCTCCAATGATTTAACGAACTTATTTATATGATGGTGTTGATTAAACTAGGATTTGATGTACACTTCCGTAATGGTAAAGTGCATTTATATCCTAAACTATTTATTATGGCCATAGATTTATGTTGGATAATTTTATTATTCTATACATTTTTCATTTAAATAGTAATATAAGTTATTCTTTATTTACATCTTTTAGTAATTATAATAATGATGCAATTTTGAGACATGTTATACTATGTTATATTGATCAAAATTGAACAATTCGGTTAATTAATCAAAACTGAATAAGTCGGATAACTTAAGAAGGCCTCTTAGGTAATTTATCAAGTATATTTACCTATTTATGAATATTGTCTAACTGATAAAATAGCAAGAAAATTCATTGGAAAGGGAACACGAGTTTGTATTCATTACAATTGATTAATTTTGACATTTGCAGTATATTGAATATAAGTACAAGACATGCTGCTATATACTCCATTCATTTTATAAATGATTATACTTGGTATAGTTACGTCCATTTGATTCCTTGCAAATCAGAAGCATTAAATTTTCTCATAAAGTATATGAATTTGGTAGAGAATCTAAAGTAGGGTTAGACCAACAAACCCCTTCTATCATATTTTGGAGGAGAAATATACCATTTCGTTAATGAGTTAAACGTATCCTAGTGAGCTTACTACAAAACTTAAGCTTATTCATAAAAACCACCTTTATCAACATGTCAACATTATTCTTATCCATGAGAATCTTCTTCAACTTCATTAATTGCTCTTCAGTGAAAGATCACAACTAATGAAACCTCACATTAATATGCTTAGTGTAGGAATGGTATATGAAGTTCTTGCTCAAACAATAACACTTTGACTATCACGGTAAACAATGTATTCGTTATATTCCACGTCCAATTCTTAGAGAAATTCCTTCAACCAAAGAATCAACTTACCAATATCCATGGCTGCATCATATTGCACCTTAGTAGTAGACAATGCTACATACTTCCCCAACTTGGATTGTCAATAAATAATTCTCATCACAAATCTAAACAAGTAACCTAAGGTAAACTTTCTATTATCAAGATCACCAACTATGTATGCATCTGTGCATCCTTCTAGAATTGGTTCACCACCTCTATAGCATAAACACAATCTAGAAGTGCCTCATAAATACTTGAAGATCCACTTCACTACTTCCTAGTATACCCTTACTAGATTAGATAAAAATCTACTCACCAACCAACAACGTTGGCAATATCTAGTTTAGTGCATTCCATGTCATACATCAAGGAGCTAGTAATAGAGGAATCCGGGATAATATACCATCTTTCTCCTTTTTGATGGTAGGGCACACTCGCTTGCTCAACTTGAAATGAGCTACTACTAACGTACTAACTAACTTGATATGCTTCATATTAAACGTTTTAAGCACCTGTTCAATATAATTTATTATAACAACCATAGTTTTCTAGCCTTCCTGTCATAAATGATCTCTGTATTCAAAATTTGTTTTACAAGACCCAAATCTTTTATGTCAAAACACTTAGACAAGTCCTCTTTCAATCTACAAATTATGTCAACATCTTGTCCCACTATCAACATATAATTCACATACAAGAAAAGGATGATGAAGTTACCACAAGGAAAATTTATAAAGTACATACAAGGATCAGTTAACATTTGCATATAACCATTGCTTGTTATTAAAGAATCAAACTTTTTATACTATTGCACTGGTACCTGTTTGAGCCCATACAAACTCTTCTTCAACTTAACACTAAGTTCTTTTTCCCTTTGACTTTGCCCTTCTGGTTACTCCATATAAATTTTCTCATCGAAGTCACTATGTAAAAAAGTGGTTTTCAAGTCAAGTTGATCGAATTCAAGATCTAAACATGCAACTAGAACCAATATAATATGTATAGATGTCATCTTGAATATTGGTGAAAAGATATCGTTAAAGTCGATACCTTTTTTTTATTATATCCCTTTACCGCAAGTCTTGCCTAACACTTCACTAATTTATCACCATCTTTCTTGATCTT
The DNA here is from genome assembly GCA_027478365.1 of Erythroxylum rufum. Lineage (NCBI taxonomy): Eukaryota > Viridiplantae > Streptophyta > Magnoliopsida > Malpighiales > Erythroxylaceae > Erythroxylum > Erythroxylum rufum. The sequence goes on along the minus strand of JANIHZ010000004.1, from coordinate 23,939,198 downwards.
AAACACCCATCTATTCTTCAAAGCCTTATTGCTATTAGGAAGTGTCACTTACTCATATGTCTCATTCTTCTTTAATGATTCCATATCCTTTTGCATGGCCTTGAGCCAAGTTTATTTTCTTTTAGTAACTAGATTTCTTTGGAAATTCTTTGGCTCCCCCTCAGCAGTGATTAAGAGATGTTAAGAACTAGGGTATCTTGTCAACCTAATAAATGATATGTTGTATAACTTCCTTGATGAGTTCGTTATGGTGTGTCTCGATGACATCATGTATACATTATTAATATAGCAAAACTTATGAAGCACTTGAGGAAAGTGTTCAAGCGACTAAGGTAACATAAGCTTTACATGAAAATGGAGAATTATAAGTTTACACAGTCGAAGATCAGATTCTTGGGTCACTTGGTAGCAAGGGTCAAGTTAGGATGGACCCGAAGAAAGTGAAGGTGATAGTTGAGTGATAATTTCCCATTATAGTATGAGAGTTTCAAATTTTTCTCGAACTAACTAACTACTAAAGACATTTTATATGGGTTCTTAAATAAAGCAATGTCATTGATAGACTTGTTGAAGAAAAAATAAGAATGGTGTAAGTTAGATGCGTGCTACGAGACATTCAAGATACTTAAAACCATTATCTCAACTAAGCCTTTATTAAAGCTACCTGAGTTTGATCTTCTTTTTGAGTCATATACGAATGCACCAAACAAAGCCATTAGCAGAGTCTTAGTATAAGAGGGTCATCTCATAGTATTTGAGAGTCGAAAGATCAATAATGCAAAGCAGTAGTACTCGACACATGAGAAAGAGATGCTTGCAATGGTTCATTGCCTTGAGACATAGTAAGTATATTTGTCAAGGACCAGGTTTGTTATTCATACTAACAATGTTGCTAACATATTTTTTGGACCCAAACCCAGTGACAAGAGTTTTTTTATACTAAATCTGACTTCATGTAGGAGAATAAATCGAGGCATAATAATGTGGTGGATGCCTTGAGTCAGAAGGAGGCGTTTACGACTCTATATGCCATTACTAAGGTGGGGTCTAACCTATTGGAGCAAATCAAACTTGTAGCTCCATTAGACAACACACACTACAGATTAATCTCATAAATTAAAAAAAGTGTTGTATGTAGGTTTGGCTCGATGATGATATGCGTTTGATGACTAAGATTAGTTAAGTGCATGTGCTAAGTTTCAATGGCTTACAGAAATAATTGTTAAAGCAAATGAAAGACCCATAGTGGGCTAGTAACCTCATAATTTAAAGGATGATGACGCTCTTAGCTCGTTCCTATTATTGGTCGAAGATGGAGAATGACTTCGAGTTGTATGTCAAGACGTACCATATGTGTCAATTAGATAAATGTTGTTTACTACAACCCTTATCTATCCCTAAATGATAGTGGATGTTAGTTTCGATGGATTTTATTGGTGAGTTTTCAAAGGTGGACAATATGGCAACAATGATAGTGATCATAGATCGGTTATTTAAATATGCAATCTTCATGCTATCAGCAACATCTTATCCCTTAGATATTATAGCAGAGCTGTTCTATAATAATGTCGTGAAATATTTTGAAGTCTTTGCGAACATTATGATTGACCAAGATGCTAGATTTATGGGCTAATTTTGGACGTCTCTTTTCAACATAATGGGTTACGATTTAAAGTTTTCAACAACAAATCACCCATAGATGGATGGAGAAATCAGAGGATCAATGGGTTATTTGGAAGGATATTTAAGGAATATAGGCATAAGTCAGCATAACTAGCTAAGTTTTACTTAATATTCTATAACTTGCACAGATTTTTTGCTACGGAGAAGAGTCCTTTTAAGATAATCTTGGGATAATAACCTTTCACTCTACTAGAGATTGCACGACAAAGGATAAGTGACAAGCATCCTATGGCACATAAGTTTATGGTGGAGAAGCAAGAGATGTTGGATCAAGTGAGGGATAGCCTTCAAAAAGCTTCTTGATTGATGAAGAAATAAGTAGAATTTCATAGGAGACCATTAGATTTTAACTTAAGAGATAAGGTACTGTTGAAACTTACCCCACAAATTTAGAAGAAGATCTTAAGTAAACAAGTACATCGAGGATTCATGTCTAAGTATGATGGATTATTTGAAGTGTTAAGTAAAGTAGGGAGCATGACATACAAATTAAAGTTGCCCGAAAGATTAAAGATAAAACCTACCTTTCTTGTTAGTTTTCTCAAAACTTACTATAAGGATGCATTAGATCTAAATAAGAGTTAGGCAAAGAGAGCTCCACTGCTTGTGAGAAAGAAGTTCGAGGATCAAATAGAGAAGATCTTACATCATCAAATAATGGCGTAACGTAAGACAAATCGAAGGACTCAATTTTTGATCCAAGAAGGGATCATGAATGCTACATGGGAGAAGGGTACTACCTTATGTCAATTTGAGAATTAGGTGAATGCCTACCTTCAGACTAGTTCAAAGGTAGTTAAATTCATTTGGTGAGGGTGGTTTGTTAGCCTCTTAGCACATGAAAACACTTCACAAATAGCTAGAAATGGACTTTGGGCTGAAGGTTATTTGGATCACACACATGATGGTGGCATGCGAGAGCTCTAAGGCAATTTAGCAAGTTAGATCAAGCATATTAGGAGTTTTGTTAGAATTTTAGACCCTATATAGATTGATTTGGCTATGGCTAAGTTCTTAATGGACTAAAGACTTAGTATATGCTCAAATGAATTAAATGGCTAGATGACTCATCATCAATATATAAACATCATGAGGAGAACTTAGATGATGTGGCGAATAAGATAATAGAGGATAAACATCAACGTTAAAAGATAAAAACCATGTGAGAGGATCATATGAAGATAGTGGAGATCTTCATGGTTATGGATGTATCATTCCTAGATAGATGTAATCTCTTATCTTGTTAGTTTAGATGTAGATATATCTTATCAGAGTCCTATTTGGATGGGGATGTCATACTATTAGGTAGCGTGCAATATGATAAGGATAAAATGTGATATACTTAGTTCAGTTTATATAAGAATTTGAATTGTAACTTGGCTATCAAGTTTAAAGTGCCTATAAATAGCTCATTTGAGCCTTACTCCTCACACACAGAGAGACATTCAGAGATAATATTTCTTTGCTTACTTTAAGGGAAGTAATAAATGGTAGCATTTGTTGTATCTCTTTTATGCTTTTAATGTTGCCTTTGAAATGTTGCCTTTGATAGTTTAGTGTTTTCATAGTAATCTTACAAGAGTGTGAGAGTTAAATATTATGAGGGTCGTGAGGCATTCAAGAACAAGTTAATTGGTTGATTGTCACGAAGGAAGGCTGAGCCTCACTTAAATGGATCTCAATGAGATTGTCGTGCAAATGAATAAAACTTGTAGTATAAGTTTGGTGCTTAGTAGACCTTTGAAACATAACAAACCTTACTTGGAATAAAGTCAATGAATTCATTTGATAAAGTCCAATAAGCTCGATATGCTATTGTTCTTATAATTTTAAGTGGAAGGTCAGTCGGACATAAAGTCCAAATCAATTAAGAGGTGTTTGGTTCCGTTTTATTTTTGAGTTTTTTTATTGTTGTTTTAATAAAAAAAATAAAAAAGCCCTCAAAAATTGGTTTGGTTAAAATTGTTTTCATTTTTCGTTGTTAAAAATAAAAAAACTGTAGCATTTTTTTTAAAACGTAAAAAAGACATTTTCGTGTATTTTTAAAACAAGTTTGCATCTTTCACAAAAACTAGTTTCCTACGCTGCCGACTATATAATCTTCTGCATCTTCAGCCTCTTCCACTATTTCTCTGGTTATACCTACTGTCTATTTGTTTTCGTTGCTTAAGTTATTTCTGGCACTTGCGTTAAAAGGTCTTTGCATATAGAAATCAACGAAACTATCATCTTTATCGTCTTCTCAATCTCTGCATCTTCTGCTATCTTTTGCAGCTCATCACATCACACAATTTCTAGGTTTGTTTTCGTATCTAGTTATTTGTGTTTTCTAACCCGTTGCTCGATAAATATTGCTATTATTTGCATTGAAACATACACACGTCGATCACCTTCTCTTCTTCGTATTTACGTAAGAAAAGTGAAAGTTTTAAGAAAAAGCAAGGAATTTATACTTGTTAGCTTGAACAAATCAGATAGCTACTTAGGAAAGTTATGTGATCGAGGGAGTATTTGTAACTTCTAATGATAGTCTAAACTTGGTATGGTTCTATCTAGGTACATCTAAACCTGTTTGAAGCTACCTTCCATGGCTTCTCTAGTGAAAGATTTCTGATAATGCACCAATTAAAACTGCAGAAAAAGAATAGTAAATGTAAACCCACCTGCAGAAGTTGACAGAAATGATGTAGAGACCAGAAGGAAGAGAATCATCATCTTCTTGAGAAGCATGAGACCCATGTTTAAGCAAGTCTCTTGCTGGAGAATAAACCTAAACAAAAGCTTACTATCTATATTTTAAAGAAAAAAACCTTGACACGTAACAGTGGAGGAGGGTCCACTGTTTTGACATCGCCTAGTTTCTTTCTGCTTACTGCATAACTTATAAACATAACAGTAGTGTAGAGAATTATGCTAGTTAAACCGAAATGGTTATTAGTTATGGATAAGTTTTGGCAACCGTTGCTGTTTCTGACGAGGGTCGGAGAAAAGGAGGTGGAGGAGGGTTTGACATCGCCTAGCTTCTTTCTGCTTCCTGCATAACTTATAATTAGTTTAAGTAGCATAGAGAATTATGCTAACCTTTGGTGATTACTTACTGCATAACTTATGCTTCTTTTTGCTTATTGCATAACCTCGAAACGTAACAGTGGAGGAGGGTTCACTGTTTTGACATCGCCTAGCTTCTTTCTGCTTACTGTATAACTTATAAACGTCGTAGTAGCAATTTGCATTCCATACTCACACCCTCAATTTGCATGGACTTTTGGACTGGTAACTGTTTACGTGCCTTTCTTTGGTCCTCTCTAGCTCTCTTCCGCCATTTACTTCTTGGTTGAAATATGTTAAAATCCCACTGCTGTTTTACTTCAACCTGTCCTTGTGAAGACTTCAGAGCCTCTATTTTTGATCCGTAATGAAGTGATTTCGCTATTGTTTCTTCGCTTTTTATGGGTCTTGAAGGCTGTAGGCTGTAGGTTTCTTTAGCTTTCTGTGTTTACAATGCCTTGGAATTGAAAAGGCAACTACTTTGTTCTAGCTTGATCTCTTGTGAGTATTTTCCATTGGTGGTTGGGATTTGGAAACAACAATAGTCTCTGAAATTTAAATTAATGAGTTTGAGGTAGAGAAGCTACTTGGTTTAATCAACTGATGTGAAGTATCTGCTGGAGTTTTACGGATGCATCCTTTGGTTGGACACAGCTTTCTAAATACATTTACATGCCTTCCATGCAACAGATACTATTGAAATCCTTGTGGCACTTTATTCTATGTTTTTAAGTTTTTATCTTATCTCAAGCAGCCCTTGTGTTGTGTGTAGCCTTCTATTTACGTGCCTTTCATGCATTAAATGCATTTCTACATAACAGATACTGTCAAAACATTAAATGCATTTCTAGTTACGTTCCTTTCATACAACAGATGCTTTATTCTGTGTACTTGTTGTACATGATAATATTAATACGTGTTTCATTTGTATTCACAAAATAGCTATTTTTCCTATTCTTGTCTTTATATACTCCCTCCGGTTCATAATAAGTGTCGTTTTAGAAAAATGCACACTTATTAAGAAAGTTAATGAAATATCTTATATACCCTTATTAATTACATGTCAAAGTGTATTGGAAATATAATCTGTGTAATCTGTGTAGTTAAGATGTGAGAGAAATTTAAGGGTACTTTTGGAAGTAAAATTATAAATATGCATAAAAAGTCATAAACGACACTTATTTTGAATAATTAAAATTCCTCTAAAACGACACTTATTATGAATCAGAGGGAGTAAAATCATTTGATCAGATTAATTAGGATGTCTCGCTTTCAGCGACAATATGAGAGTTAAATTTATTAGAGAATTAAAAGTTGTTGGAACCTAATATTAAGTAGTCAATTGACCAATTAAATATGTGACAATTTTTTGTGAGTAGAAATGTATAAGTTACGTAGGAACTTAAAGAATCTTGAAGTTCAAGATTTATCTCCTCTAAAGTTCTTAGGACTGCGTCATATAAACTTAAGATTAATTTGGCTAAATTCAGATACTTAATATAATAAAAAATAAAATAAAATAATGTGAATGACATCATTTACGCTTAGATTGAACCCCGCCTTTTCATCCCGTGAGAGAGAGAGAGAGAAAGAGATAAAGGAAAGAAAACACAATCGGTGATACATATCTTTCCCTTTTTGACTAAACACATTCATAGAATGCATATCTTCTTTACAAACAAAAATTGTGCTTTCCTTGCAACCATCGTGAGGTGTAGTGCGTTGATCGATACGGGCATGAGTGAATTTGTTTTGCTCGCAATCAACCTGGGTGGGGTTTGGGTGTCGCCGTCCACTAAAATATGTTGGGGTTCGCAAGGATGTAGTAGTAAATAGTCACAGTAAAATAAATAGGGTGGTACTGGTGGTAGTGGTAGAGGGAGGCGCGGATGCTTTTGTACATGGAAAAATGGCTTATATTTATTAAATTCGTCTGATAGTGGAAGCGTGTCAGAGTTGGCCCCTAGTCAATTGTGCTTGTGGGCCATACAGATGAAGATTTTGGCTATTTATTCTGATCACCCACGATTGAAGGTGGACTCGTGTCTTCCCCTCCGACCGCACACCGGATCAGTCCATCAGTTTCTATAAAATAAGCAGAAAAAAAAAAGAAAATTGAAGAGTTCTTCACGAGAAAATTAACAGACGTAACGTATTACAATAATAGAAGGGATGAAATGTGAGTAGAAAAGACTAATATAACCAAAGAGGAGAGGATTGATTATGTTGATAAGCATCAATCATGAAGATACATCACATTAGTTGTTCATAATAATCCGATATTTGTTTAGATTTGTATGAATGATTCATGAAACCACCAAATTTTATAAATGATCATCGTGAGAGATTCATTTGACCATTTCGTAGGGAGAATATGGAGGAGGTTAGACAGGAACAGATGTACGTATGTTCAAATAGCCGCCAAGTGTAATTTGGTTTGATTTAACTTTCCTATTACGTTCGTATCCCAATAAGCCATTGAAAGAAAGAGAAAACCAACAACCACCCTCCACGTTACAAACGTAACATTGGACGTCGCACACTGTCATTGGTTGTCTCTTGTTTTTTTGTGTGAATACAAACTACGTCCTCTTTTCCTCGCATCTATTTTCTGTGCTTCGCCCTCTATATATATATATATCTTCCTTTCTTCTACGTCTCACGTCACCGGTTAACTTAATCTGCTTCACTCTCTCTCTCTCGGCCGAGTCGCTGCGTAAGTTTTCACAACAGTGTGGACTCGACCCTTTTGGGTTCGACTTACAACATGAACGGCTACGACTCTCCTCGCGGCTTTGTCAACGACGTTAAGCGTATTGTTATCAAGGTCTCTCTTTTCTTCTAACCTTTAAGCTTTTTACTTAGTTATTATGTGCCACTCTCTTTTTGTTTAAACTACCTTTAAGCTTTTTACTTAGTTATTATGTGCCAGTCTCTTTTTGTTTAACTTCTCTGAGGTGGCTTCTTTTGTCTAACTTAAAGCAATGGCATAAGCTTGGAGTGCTGTCTTGAGTATCAGTGCATATCACTGAAAATTATGTGTGCAGTTGTAGTGTGTTTGCCTCCAATCTTGCTTGCCCGCCGCCCTTGTTTTCTTTATGGATTCCCTGTATGGCGGTAGGAACGTGTCAAAGTTTTGAACTTTTTGAGGGTTATCCATTTTCTTTCTCGAAACCCGTAGGTATTGGACAAGATTGATATATGTAGCTATTGTTATGGCGATTTATTGACAATGGACTATTCCGTTACTGAAGGTTGGGACTGCTATCGTCACTAGGAGTGATGGCAGATTGGCGGTTGGGAGATTAGGATCCCTTTGTGAGCAGGTAAAACTATCTGGGTTTGCATATGCAACCCCATTGTATGGTTTTCTTTGAACCTTAAATTTGTGAATTTCGACATGCAGATTAAAGAACTGAACTCTGAAGGTTATGAAGTTATTGTGGTGTCATCAGGTGCCGTTGGCCTCGGTCGTCAGAGGCTCAAGTACCGGAAATTAGTTAACACAAGGTTCTTTCTTTAGTTCTGTGATCTGTTGGAATTGGGCAAGGTCTTATTCTGGGGAAATCTTACTTAGATACAAAGCCGCAGCCCGCAATGGGACAGTTTGCGACTGATTGCATTGTTGAATAAACCTTTGTTAAATGATTTAAAAAACTGTTATACTTCTTGGAATGAGTATCAAATCATGGAATTAAGATTCATATAACTCCAGGTTCTACGTGAAAAGATGTTCCATTGTTCTTTAAGCAAGTTTTTGTGATTAAAATTGTGATGAATATTTTGTATTTTCAGCTTTGCTGATCTCCAAAAACCACAAATGGATCCCGACGGGAAGGCTTGTGCAGCTGTTGGTCAAAATAGTCTCATGGCTTTATATGATACATTGTTTAGTCAGGTACTTAATATCTTGCCACCGTTCTCTCTTTACCTACCATGAATGCTTTTCCCTGAAATATTCAATTATGACTTGTTATAAACTGAAGCTTTTTATTGATTCAGTTGGATGTATCATCGGCACAGCTTCTTGTGACTGATCATGATTTTAGAGATAAAGATTTTAGAAGACAACTTAGTGAGACTGTAAAGTCGCTGTTAGATTTGAGGGTTGTTCCAATATTCAATGAAAATGACGCAGTGAGTACAAGGAAAGCTCCATATGAGGTGTGTAACTCATGTTTCCAATTGTGTGGGTTGCCTAAATACTTCAAATTTTCTTTTTATCAAATGACTACCTCTATTAATGCTACCCATGCAGTTTCGATAAGTATTTCTATCCAAATCTTTTTTTTTCCCAATCCGGTTTCCCTCTATAAATTATAATTTCGCATTGAACACTCACTGCAGGATTCTTCTGGGATATTTTGGGATAATGACAGTTTGGCTGCGTTGCTGGCCTTGGAGATTAAAGCTGATCTTCTTGTTCTTTTGAGTGATGTCGAGGGCCTTTATAGTGGCCCTCCAAGTGACCCTCGCTCAAAGCTGATTCGGACATACATCAAAGAAAAACATCAGTCTGAGATCACTTTTGGAGACAAGTCTAGAGTGGGAAGAGGAGGAATGATAGCTAAGGTAAAAGCAGCTGTCAATGCAGCTAGTGTTGGTGTCCCTGTTGTCATAACCAGGTATTTTTTCATGCCTGACTTTATGCATGGATAAGTATAGAGAAATCTAAATTTCGAGACGGTCCTTTTTATGTGCCATGCCAATCCCATATTTGATCTTTGTTCGTTAAGAACTGATAAAATTGAGCATTAGTTTCTTAAGTCTTTTCTTTTTGTTCTTTGTCAGTGGGTATGCTCCTAATAACATTCTTAAAGTCCTCCAGGGAGAGGATGTTGGCACCCTCTTTCACGACGATGCATATCTGTGGACCTCAGCTAAAGAATTTGGAGCACGTGAGATGGCACTTGCAGCGAGGGAAAGTTCCAGAAGGCTTCAGGTACCATAACCTAGGAATATTCTTGCGAGTCTGTATTTACTGGAGGAATTTTTACCCCTTGGGAATTGAGATATCCCTTACCGTTATTGTGTTTTGGCTAAGAGCATTATAACTTACTATTGTATTTACACTAGGCATTATCCTCTGAAGATAGGAAGAAAATATTGCTGGGAATTGCTGATGCCATTGAGGCCAACGAAAATAACATCAAGGCAGAAAATGAAGCTGATCTTGCTGCTGCAGAGGCAGTTGGAATGACAAAATCTTTGATAGCTCGGCTGGCTTTAAAGCCTGGAAAGGCAAGCTATTCTGGGTTATTCTAAGTTTTCTGCTTTTCAACTTTACATTTTAGAGAGGCATACTTTTTGCTGAAACTTTATCTTTAAATTACGCCTTTTGTGATCTTTTCAGATTAAAAGTCTAGCAAATTCAGTCCGTGTGCTTGCCAATATGGAAGACCCAATTGGCCGTGTTCTGAAAAGGACTGAGGTGAGGAAAATGTATTTGCAGTTTCCCCAGTGTTCGTGCACATTTTTGGGGATCTTATCTAGCTTCTAGAATATAATTAACTATTTTCCCTGATGTCTAGTTAAGAAAAAGCAGAATATCAATATTGCAAATTGATGACTACTCTCTGGTGTTTATGATGTCTTCTATGCACGCAGCTTGCTGATGGACTCGTCTTGGAAAAGACATCATCGCCTTTAGGCGTTCTCCTTATAGTTTTTGAGGCTCGACCTGAGGCTTTAGTACAGGTATTCAAACTGTGCTCTTTTTGTTTTTGTGCATTTAACGATTTCTTCACCTTACTTATTGGTCTTCTGATGAGGATAGCTAAATTGTGTACATTATTTTCTGTAGTTGACACTCACTCTGAACAGAATTAAAATGCATACTTGTTTTTTGTTTTTTCATTTATAGCTTCTTCTTTCCATGTTTGAACAGATTGCTTCTTTGGCAATTCGTAGCGGAAATGCTATTCTCTTGAAAGGGGGAAAGGAGGCCGTGAGGTCTAATGCTATTCTGCACAAGGTAAGATTCTTTATAATGCGTGAAGTACCTTTTGAAAAAAATCAACATTGGTTTTATTCGTATATGGCTTATGTTCTTATGCCTTTAAATATTATTTTAGGTTATCACTGAAGCCATCCCAAATACCGTAGGGAGAAAACTTATTGGACTAGTGACTTCAAGGGATGAAATTCCTGATTTGCTTAAGGTGAAGTAAACCTTCAAGTGATGACTGACTTTCAAATTTCTTTGCTTCAAGAGGAATGCTATCGCGAAACTAAAGTTTGAGCTCTACATTTTTTTTCATGTACCAGCTTGATGATGTGATTGATCTAGTGATCCCAAGAGGCAGCAATAAACTTGTTTCTCAGATTAAAGAGTCAACTAAAATTCCAGTACTGGGTCATGCTGGTGAGATAAATCATTTCTGGAGTCCTTTCATTTGTTCAACTCCTTAATTATTGTACTGCTTTTCTACAAAAGTTGCATTTCATGTTATGCAGATGGAATTTGCCATGTATATGTTGACAAATCTGCTAATTTAGAAATGGCAAAGCGCATTATCCTGGATGCAAAGATAGATTATCCAGCAGCTTGTAATGCAATGGTAATGACTTGCTCGAATACTTCGATTGTTTCCACAATCATGTTCGAGTCTGGAATAACTTTGTTTTTCCTTGTCCATATGTCTTGTCACATCTTCTAAGATCAATTATTTTCCTGTAACCAGGAAACACTTCTAGTGCACAAGGATTTAGTGGGGACTGCCGGACTGACTGATCTTATAGTTGATCTGCGCACTGAAGGTAGGCTGTTCAATAAGGCATTTTCTTTTTATTGATGGTCTTATGTTTGACCACGCTTTTAGCAAACTCAAGAGGTACGAATTTGGTGAGCTTGATGGCCGACAGTTAATCAACTTATTGCCAGCCAACATGATAGTCATTTTGAGTAATAATAATAATAAACTTATTGCCAACATGAGAATCATATTGAGTAATAATAAGCTTCACTACAATCCTGGCTTGCAAATTTGATGGTCGTAAAAAGCATTCTATTGGGTTCATATAAGGAAAAATCATCTGAATCTGATTGGATCATTTTATAGGGCTGCACTTAAAGAGCACGTGGTAACCCTTTTCATTGCTAGAGAGCTACTTGGTTGTATTAATGCAAGAAGTAGGAAGTATTTGTATGTCTTTATCAGGTAGATTGTGATTAGCTTGTAACGTCTTTGGGTTTTATATGCGTTTATTTAAAATCTCAAAAAATTGAGTTACTCATCTTATTACTCAGTTAATCACATGAAATATTTTACTCTTGATTTTGTTAGTAATCCTAGTTTGTAACTTTGTATGGCCTTTATCCAATACAATCATTTTTTTTAATCGTGTCTCAATTGGTTATAATCTAAAGACCTTGGAGATTGATTTTAGAATCTTTGCTCTTTGATTCCAGGTGTTACTTTATATGGTGGACCAAAGGCTGCTAAGAAGTTGAGCATTCCACAGGCACATTCTCTTCATCATGAGTACAATTCTATGGCTTGCACTATTGAAATTGTCAACGACGTGCATGGTGCCATTGATCATATACATGAATATGGAAGGTTTGCTTGTTCCTTCCCTTTTGGTAGAAAATGATTCTGTACCTTAAAGAAATTTAGATTTTTGTAGACGATAATGTGCGTGGTCTATCATTTCTCTCTCTTCGTGGGCAGTGCACATACTGATTGCATTATAACAGAGGATCAAGATGTTGCAGAGGTTTTCCTGCGTCAAGTTGACAGGTACTCTTATTAGATCGTGCTTGGAAGCCATTTTCTTGTCCTGCTTCAAGTTTGACAAGCACTGTATTAGATTGTGCTTAGAAGTAACCTCTTGTCCTGCTTAAGTTTGTGATTTCCTAGCTTTTTGCAACTTCAGGTTCAACATGAGACCCAACTTGCATACTCTCTCGTAGTTCAGTAGTTAATTTATCTTCAAATGAACTCAACAAGTGGATCCAAGTTTTCTGATATCATCATTTTCTTTATTTCCAGTGCTGCAGTCTTTCACAATGCTAGCACAAGATTCTGTGACGGGGCTCGATTTGGATTAGGCGCAGAGGTAACTCTTTAATCAAATCATTGCAATGAAGAGTTAGGCGTGCTCTGACATTTGGTTTCTCTTTTGATGGCTGGATGTATAGGTTGGAATAAGTACAAGTAGGATTCATGCTCGTGGCCCTGTAGGAGTTGAAGGTCTGCTAACTACAAGATGGTAGGATATCTCTCCACTTCATTCCTTCATTTACTTCAGTGGTCTCTGGGGATGTATATGCAAATATATGGTGTCTGGAAGCATAAAATCCGCTGCTCAATACATTGAAACCTTTGTTCCCACGCAGAATATCACACGCTATTCACCCAGGATATTTTGTTGTGCAGGATTCTAAGAGGTAGCGGACAAATTGTGGACGGCGATAATGGGGTGATTTACACCCACAAGGATATCATATAACTGCTGTATACTCTTAAAATGAGATTAGCTGGTAACCCATACATTCCTAGTATAACAAATAAGATGGTTATCAATCCCGTTGTCACATTTCTTTCATGACCTGTAGACCCTTATTTGCAACAAGGGACGTAGTACAATTTACTATTAAGTTGACAATTCAAGGAAACTAGTGTAATGCAATTCAGGTTGTGAGTGGGTGATGTTCTTAGTATTATATTGAAAATTTCACGCTGTAAAGGATTATGAATGCCCTATACACTATTAGATAACATGTGTGCTTCTTCTTCAATGAATGCCAGTTCTTCCTTTGATTTCTCGCAAGCACTCGTACTGAAGCTTGAATGGTGTTCATATTTAACGTAAGTAGAAGTGAGTTTTTGGTCCAGATGTGCCATTTTCAATTGTACCGGGGGCCGAAACGATTGACGTACCAACCTATGACTGCAACAATTGAAGCTTTTTCTAAAAAAAATAACAAAAATTGAAGGTGATAAAATGTTTGTAAAATCATAGGAGTGTATGAAGTTGTCTTTGGGAGCGTAGGAGAGGCTAATTAAACAGGTTTTACTCGGTTAGTGCTTTCATTTCTGATGTCTCCATAGTTTCTTTCCATACACATGCAACACCTACGCCAATTTGGTACGAGGATGTAAGCACAGGCCCACCTTTCCATTCTCTGATCAGCTTGTTGGTAATAATAACGGTAAGAGGTTTATAAGCTGTAATAATTAGCGGTGATGTTTACTGTGACCAAAAACTTGGTCACGAAAATAAGTGGAGTTCGCATGATCCAGGTTGGTTTAGTTTAACTCTAAAATCACTGTGTAGGAACAATTATGGTTAGGATATTTTCCAATCTAATTTGACCCACATTCTCATAAATAAACTCATGATACATGAGTACGTATAAAATTAGCAATTAATGAATTACTGTTGATATAGGTTTAGAAAAGCTCATGATTACTGGAATTAAATTTAAAGTCAGAATTCTAAAAAATTGAGTATATAAAATACAAAAACTAAGCCAGATCCACATTACTTAAATTTAATATCGTTTTGTATACGTCGGAAAACACTATTCTAAGTGGTGGTAAGGCGTTGGGAATAGATATCAGCCGAGTAAAAAAGATACTAATAATCGAAATATTAGTATTTACCGAGTAAAAAAGACAAATTTAAAAACTAGAACGATTAATTAAAAAAAAAAGATTCTTAAGGTTAGAACTCTATATCCTCTAATCTTTTATTTTTATTTCATTTACTCTAGGCCTCCAACAGTCCTCACTCCACAACTTGCTCTTTCATTGGTCACTGTAGCTCCTCCTTTGTTGAGCCCGCTACCACCAGCATCGGCCACTCTCCAGATGCATGTCCTTTTTCTTTCTCCAGTCGTAGCTTGTCACTGCCAGGTGCCAACTCTCCAGCTCGTCATGGCCACTCCTCACCGCCTCTGTACTGTTGAAAATGTAGTGATCAGTGAATACTAATGTTTAAACCGAGACTTGAGTTGCTGCATTTTTTATTAAAATGGGAATTACCTTATTGAATCAATAATATTATAGATTGTGACCCTGTTTGGCAATCAGCTGATAGCTGATAGTTGATAGCTGATAGCTGATTCTATCAGCTGTTAGTTGATAGCTGATTCTATCAGCTGGTTTGACCAGCGGATTGCATTAGCTGTTTGTTAAAGATGTTTGGTAAAATTA